>CM021102.1:68982033-69110862 GCA_007115665.2 Sequoiadendron giganteum
AGACCTGAGAGAGGGAGAGGGGGTAAGAGGGAGAGAATTGAGAGAGATAGAGAGAAAGAGAGATGGAGGGAGTGGGAGAGAGGTAGAGGGTAGAGGGTTTAAGGGTTAAGGGTTTAGGGTTTAGGGTTAAGGGTAGAGAGGAGAGATAGAGAGAGAGAGAGTGAGAGAGTGAGAGAGAGGGAGGGAGTGGGAGAGAGATAGAGGGTAGAGAGTTAAGGGTAGAGGGTAGAGGGGAGAGAAATAAAAGGAGTGAGTGAGTGGGAGAGAGACGTGATAGAGGGAGAAGGGCTAGGAGGGAGAGAATTGATAGAGAGATAGGGAATGAGTGAGTGGGAGACAAATAGAGGGTAGATGGTTAAGGGTAGATGGTAGAGGGTTAAGCAATTTAGGTTTGCTAATTTCACCGAATTTTCAAGCTAGTGGGCCCACTAACTTTCAAATTCGATGAAATTGGCAATGTAGTGGCCTGTTTGAAAAAATGGGTCCAAGAAATGGGGTCTCTAGTGATTTACATCATCGGAGACCACATTTCTTGGACCCATTTTTTCAAACAGAACAAGTTAGGTTGTCAATTTCACCAAATTGGCAAGCTAGTGGGCCCACTAGCTTGCCAACTCAGTGAAATTGGAAATGTAGTGGCCTGTTTGAAAAAATGGGCCCAAGAAATGGGGTCTTCCAGTGATGTAAATCACCGAGAGACCCCATTTCTTGGACCCATTTTTTCAAACAAGACAAGTTAGGTTGCCAATTTAATGAAATTGAAAATGTAGTGGCCTGTTTGAAAAAATAGGTCCGAGAAATGGGGTCTCTCGGTGATTTACATCATCGAGAGACCCCATTTCTTAGACCCATTTTTTAAAATAGGCAAGTTAGGTTGCCAATTTCACCGAATTGTCAAGCTAGTGGGCCCACTAGCTTGCCAATTCAATGAAATTGGAAATGTAGTGGCCTGTTTGAAAAAAATGGGTCCAAGTAAATCATCGGAGACCCCATTTCTTGGACCAATTTTTTCAAACAGGACAAGTTAGGTTGCCAATTTCACCAAATTGACAAGCTAGTGGGCCCACTAGCTTGCCAATTTACTAAAATTGGAAATATCGTGGCATGTTTGAAAAAATGGGTCCAAGAAATGTAAATCACCGAGAGACCCCATTTCTTGGACCCATTTTTTCAAACAACTAAATTAGGTTTTCCAATTCAGTGAAATTGGCAATGTAGTGGCATGTTTGAAAAAAAATGGGTCCAAAAAATAGAGTCTCCCGGTGATGTAAATCACCAAGAGATCCCATTTCTTCAAATAGGCAAGTTAGGTTGTCAATTTCACTGACAATGGTGACATATAGAGAAGTAGAGAGTTACAAAGAGGGAAAGAGAGAATGGTGAGATAAAGAGGAGAGAGTGAGAGAGAAAGAGGGTAAGGGAGAAGTGAGAGAGAGAGAGAGAGAGGTAGAGTCAGGGAGAGGAGAGATAGAGAGTAGATAGGGGAAAAGGTAGGGAGGGAGACATCTAGTGAGAGAGAGGGATAGGGGAGATAAAGATAATTAGAGAGGAAAGGAGAGGTAGAGAGAGATTAGAGAGGGAATGAAGGAGGGGGGGAGAGAAGAAAGATAGAGAGGTGTAGAGAGAGTGTTAGGGAGTGATGGATGGAGAAGCAGGTAGAGAAGGATTGGGGAGGTAGAGAGTAGAGAGGGGAGGAGAGGGAGAGGTATGGATGGAGAGAGTGGGAGGTGAGATAGAGAGTAATGGAGAGAGAGTGGTAGGTTGTGATGGATGGAGAGCTAGGTAGAGAGGGAGAGTGGAGATATAGATAAGTAGAGAGGGAGGGAGAGAGGGAGAGAGGGAGAGATATGTAGTGAGGGAGAGAGGGGTGAGATAGAAAGAAATAAAGAGTGGTTGAAGGAGAGGTAGGTAGAGAGAGGGAGAGAGGAGATAAAGATAAGTAGAGATGGAAGGAGAGGTAGAGAGAGAGGAGAGATGGAGAGAAGTAGAGAGGGAATCAGGGAGGGAGGGAGAGAGGTGTAGAGAGTGGTAAGGTTTGATGGATGTAGAGGTAGGTAGAGAGAAATTGGGAGATAGAGAGTAGATAGGGAAGAAGAGAGGGACAGAGAAGTATGGAGGGAGAGAGAGGGGGGTGAGAGAGAGATTGGCTAGAGAGAAATAGAGAGACTGGTAGGGCGTGATGGAGGGAGAGGTAGGTAGGCAAAGAGAGAGGGAGGGAGATATAGATAAGTAGAGAGGGAAGGGGGGAGAGAGGGAGAGAGAAGTGAGGTAGAGAGAATTAGAGGGAAAAGCAGAGAGAGACAGAGAGATATTTATTGAGATCAAGGGAGAGAGTCAGAAAAAAGGATAGAGATAGTGAGAGAGAGGTCTAGAGTGTAAGGGATAAAAATGAGTGAGATAGAGAGAGAAGTAATACAATTTTTTTATTACTGAAATTTGACCTCCTGATTATTGAAATTTGACTAAGTTTGAAATTTGTGATATCTTCCAAAAACTAAAAGAGAGGGAGAAAGGGAGAGAGAGAGAGAGAGAGAGAGAGAGAGAGAGAGGGGGAGTGGAGAGATAAAGAGTAGAGAGGAGAGAGTGAAAGGGAAAGATAATAGAACTTGTTGACTACTAAAATCTGACCTCCTGATTACTGAAATTTGGTTAAGTCTAAAATTTTTAAGATCTTCTAAAAACTAGAATTTGCATTATAACTCCTAGAGATCTGAAACCACTCTCAAACATCTTGCCTATATACATGAAATATAACTTAAATTATAAGAAAGTAAATGTCCATATGTAAATGCCAACTTATACTTAAATGTTTATTTCATGTATATAGTTTCCCTGAACGATAATAAGAGGAAAAAGATAAGAAAAAGAGAAGAAGAAAAATTCAAAGTAGACCAACGCGCTCGTGTTTTGTCAATGCATTCACAAAACATGTCAAAACTAAGATATAATGCGAGCGCGTTATATCTTTCTTTGGGAATTACCGAGCCTTAGGCTTGGTTTTTGCCTTAGAATACCAACCCAAAGGCTTGGAGAGCATTCCCAATGACCAAAGACATGTTTTAAAAAAATCTACCATATTTCACATAATAGAGTTCGTGCTCACCGTCAGGATTGCACGTGGTTCAATCTCGAAAAAATTGAACACATGGGTAATGTTGAGTTCTCTCTTAGCTATCCAACGATGTAATTTTTTTCACTTTCTGAAAATGTTAAACCTTTCATCCATAATTTATTTTATTTCTATGTCTTTTTTTTGCCAAAAAGCAATGTGTGGTATGTTTTTCATTGTAAATAAACCATTAATCAATTTTTCAAATAAATTACATTTTTAGAAACTAGACTCCATCCTCCAAATTTAAAAAATTTAAAAAATAAAATTCAATTAGTTTCCAAAATTTGTAGGGGTAGCACGGCCAAAATTCTATTTTTCAGGAAATGTCCACTTCAAAAATTTGTAAAAAATAAAATATTCATTAAAAAATTATCAGAAAAATCGTGCATCAACTACATACTCTTAACTAACTTCTGACTATTGCAATTTTAAAAATACTAAAAAAAGTTCATCGTACGAGGGTCGTACAAGAGTTGTTATGTTATGTTTTTCTGACAAAAACAACACCAATTTGTGTATGTCCCTCATTTGAACCCCTTAATCTCAATCATTTTCAAAATAAATTAGTAGTTTAGAAAGTAGACTCGGAGCACTTGAATCCTTCTTTTTTGTTTCATCTCAAAATTTTGAGTGTAAGTATCCTCAATTTCACGTCCAAAGTCAGTATTTCCTGATTTCAAAAAAATTTGTCCACTTAAGTCCCCTTTTTGGGAACCATCTTGGTGCACTTACCCTTCACTTGCATTTCATTTCTAATTTCACCAGAATGTAAGATATTTCCCAAATAGTTACATGTAATCATTTGCAGCAGGGAAAATAAAGAGGCAAACTTCCAAAAATCGTTAGTAAAAAAAAACCCATCAACCTTCCAAAAGGCTTTGTTGTCACAGCATCAAAATATTTCACGCCCACACCAAACCAAGAAAATTAATCAACACCAAAGGCACAAACAAACAGAGTAGCCAAAAGGAAACAGGTCAACACAAAGGACCAACAAACCAAGCACCAACTCAGAAGGAAAATGAGGTGTTTCCTTGCTTTGTTAGCAACAAGGTAAGTACACCCACTTGGTTTCCTTATTGAAATTGGGGAAGCTACCACCACCTCATTGTCAGAGTCTACCAAATTAGTCATGGCCATAAGATACTGGTGGTAGCTTGAATCAATTTCAATCTCACTATTTGAGGGATCATCTGAGACTTCAATGGGAGAATGATGTTTTCCCAGATAAGCTCGGTGGTACATATTTTTTTTCAATGCCTCCCTCTCAAGCCTATCAGATTTCTTCCCTTTCCCCTTGACCAATTCCTCTGAAACAATTTTTCTTCTCAGATGATAGGTACGCTTGACAACGCTTCGCACAAATTTCTTACCAACCTTTTCTCTCTTCTTTGGAGTTACAAGAACCTCAAGCATATCTTGCTCATTTTTGGGAATGTCTCCTTGAGACTCAAGGAGACTAAGTCTCCTGGACCTTCGGACTAGGCTGACAGACACACTTAGTTTATCCATCTTCAGCAAATTAACTTCACCAATTTCCCACAAGGCAGAGACACCATGACAAAGCAAAGAACCAACTCAAAATTCTCAAATTTTAAAAGCTCTACCACACTTAATGGTCCTCTATATCGCCAGACGTATTAATGACAAGCCTACAATTGGGATACTCATTGATCTCTTGTATGTAGAGAATGTGATCACTGAGGAATTCTTATTTGTGCATGAACTTTATCAAGATTCTTATGAATAGTCAAAAGCATGGTTGAAAACTCATGATGGTTTTTCTTGCCCTACAATAGGTTCGATCACTCTTCCTCTCAAAGTTGGACCAATACAATTAGATGTTTCATTCTCCATCATCTCGATATTGGACCAATTTCGTGTGAAGCTAGGCTACCCATGGCTACGCTCCATGAATGTCATCTCGTTGGTTATTCACAAGTGCATAAAGTTCCCATTTGAAAAAAAAAAAATTACAATGCATCATAGTGGGTTTAATCCTTTGTCTTCCTCTGGAAACATTTCATTAGATTTCTTTTGGCCTCAACCTATGGAACCTATTAAGCCTCGTGAGGATTTATTTTTCAAGTCGTACCAAAAGTTTAAGGCAAAGTACATAATAGAGTTATCCCTTACCAATATTCCTAAGAATGATAAGACTATGGTTGTTCCTCCTCCACCAGTTGTGGATGAATCTATGCCTAGAGAAAAATTTCTTCCAAGTAGCCAAGGTAAATATGTCACAATTCCTCCACCCATATCGTATAAAAGACCAAGAGACAATCACATAATTCCTTTAGTATAGGTCCAAAGGTAAAACAAGTGTATAGACCTAAAGAGATAGTGGTTTCCCAAGCCTTAGTGCTTCCTTTAGTTCCTCCCTTAAGGGAAGAAAAGAGACTAATGGTCGAGAAACCTACTCTTACCCCATCACAAATTGAAAACCGTGCAAAAATAAATTGAAATGCTAAAGAGTGTAGACATAGACATCGTGCTATTACTCGTCGATTGGAAGAAAAAAATAAAATAGTACCTGACAATCAAACACCTTGCAAGCAAATCAATAATTACAACTTTCACCAAAACAAGACATGGAACCAAAGCAAGAACATACAACTGACATTATCATTAAACCTCCCATGGTGATAAATTTGGATGATGAAGATGAAAATGCTAAAATTGATGAACAAGTGCACAATGAGCTTAATGTTCTATTTTTAAAGAAAATGAATTTAGATGGGGGCAACCATGATGATCCTCCTTATGAGAGTGACCCACCACATGTTGAACCTAGTGATCTTCCTAGTATGGCACTTGTTGTACTCCCTTTGGCTAGTTGTCAGCCTTCCCTATATGGTGAGCAAGATTGGGATGCAAGTGATTTGCTTTAGATCAGCGTGCATGTGTGGTACTCTCTTTTTGTGTTTGTTTTATGTTTGCTTTGTGTGTTCTTTGTATTTGCTTGTATGTAATGCGATTTCCCATATGGTGTCGCTTAGCATGTCTTTGTAGTTGTGAGTTTTCTTTGGAGGACCCTTATTGCTTTGTTGGTGCAAGGATACAAAGGAAACGAACATCTTGTGACATTCTTCTATGTGTATCTCTATTCTTCTATATGTCATGAACTTGGTTGTCGTCTTGTGTTTTCCTTTTGGGAACAATGCAAGGTGTTGATACATTTAGGTCTCTTTCATGTTAACCCAAAATTTTGTTGATTCTATCTCTATGTGTCATGTTTTCATTGTGTTCATTGTTACATGAGTATTAGAGGAATGATGTCAATTCCAAGCTCATTATATCACTATTAAAAAAATGTATACTAACCCCAGATCTATGGATCCCTTCCGTGTTCATCTTTTATCTTGTCTATGGTATTGCATTAGGGAAAACCTCTTATTATGAGGTAGCATTATTTGGAAACATATCATCAGAATAGGGCTTTCCAAATAAGCTCTCAAGACCCTTATCGCATGATATTTATCATTTTTCTCTACCTTAAAGTAATTTCTCACAGCATGGTGTTTAGTAATTTCTTTAAGGTGGGGCCATACATTCTATTATGTGTTTCACTTTGTTCACATGCGTTAAACTTAGTGGTGTGTTGACATTGGCATTTTTTCTTCACTTTGTTCACACGCTGAACTTAGTGATGTGTTGACATTGGCATCATTTTTATTTCACTTTGTTCACACACGTTGAGCGTAGTGTTGTGTTGGCATAGAATTTTGAGCATTTTTGTAGCAACTTATCAGAGATATCAAAGGGGATAACTCTTGGTATGGTTATTAATGGGTATACACCTAGTGAATATCGGACTTCACTAGACCTTGTGTGTTTCTCATTTTGCTACTTTGTCATGGGCACACACCTATTGAATATCCGACTTCACTAGACCTTGTGTGTTTCTCATTTTTCCACTTTTTCATGGGTACACACCTAGTGAATATCAAATCAAACTTCACTAGACCTTGTGTGTTTCTCATTTTGCTTGGGGGCTCACCTAGTGAATATCAGACTTCACTAGCTTGTGTTGCCTTTGGTATGTGATTCACCTAGAAAATATCAGACTTTGTTATTGTGTGTCATGAACACCTTTGGTGTGGATCCTAGCATAACACAGCTTGCTAGTCTATGATTATCCATACCCTCCTTTGCATTCTGTTTTGGCATCATGCATGTTTGTGTATGTTGTTTTTTTGCATTTCATACATGTGTGTTCCTTTTTCCTTATGTTGTCTTGCCATGGGATCTTGGATCTTGGGAGCTTGTGCACTCCCCCTTGATCCTTAGTCATCCTATCTCTTCAACATTTGGATAAACGGACCTCTCTTGATTTGGATTTTCTACTTTAGTGTGAGTTTGAGCATAAGTTCATACTTTCACTAAAGTAGGGGCTAAATGTAGTATCATAAATTGGCACCCTTGACAATTTCACCTCATGTTTTGCTACCTCTAAATTATTGAGCCTAATTGACCTCTTATTTTCCTAAATTATGCATTTTGAGGCCTATTTTTACCATTTTCTAACAAATTGCAAGCATAGAACAAATCCATTTATTTAATGTTTTGCCCCCAACACTTAAATCCCTGAAAAATAGGGCCAGGGCTGGAACGCACTTGGGCAACTATGTCCCCTATTTTGTCAGGCTCAAAATTTGAATGTTGATGTTGGCATTTTAACATTTGAATTTCAAGTTGCAAATGTCTACTATTGGGATTTAATTTGGTGAGATTGAATAAATGTCTATAAATACCTAGTCATTGCATCATTTGAAATCTATCTAGCACTAGCAAGCAAGAGGTGAACATTAAGAGCAAGTCAAGAGCAGCATTTCAATTATTTATTGTAGTAATTCAAGATCCAAACATCATGTCAAATCCTATGTGAGTTTATTTATGTTCATGGTATCATTGTTTGTAAAGGCTAACCCTTGTTGTAGGTCTCCAAGCAATTCAAGCATTCAAGCAAGTGAGGTCCAAGACCTTGAGGTGATGTGCATGATTTCAATCCTTCAAGGAAGCCATTAAAGGATGGTGAGTTGTAGCACTTTTTTCATTCATAACTCCTTCCTATCATTTATCATTTCTATCATGAACATTGTCATTGTGGAAGTGGAAACACTAACATGGGGTTTGACTAAGGTAAGCCCCTAAATGGCACAACATTTATTCTCTCTTTGAATGTGCATATTTCAAGTTTGAAGAGGATTGAAGGAAGTATGAAGATCATTTATTCATTAGTGCATTGAAACCCCTACACCTTGTCAGCTCACGAAAATTCGCCTACAAAATCATCCAACAATTATCTGAAAAGTTTGCAAGAGGAAACGAGAGTCTCAGATTTGACATAAAAGGACAATGATCTAACAACACTCTACCCTTCCTAGATCTACCTGCAAGTCTATGTTACTATTTGTCAATTGTCGAAATCTTGCAATTTTTGTATTAGGGCACATAGTTTAATTAGGTCAATCAAGGCAAATCAATCCCAATTCATTCCAACACTCAAAAATATGTAGATCCAGATCTGATTGGCTCACCTTCATGGTTGAAATTCAATCTAATCACCTTGTTGATCTCCATCTTAATGAAAATCTAGAAAAAAGGCACACACAAAAATTAACCTTGGTTTTATACATTAAACTTAGGGTTCTCTTTTTCTTTGTTTCAGCTAGAATCTTAAAAGCTTGGGATTGGGGGCTTTTAGGGAAAAAATGTCAAAATTGGGGATCTAGGATGTCGATCACCATGTAACTTTGGCGAAAAGCAATAGAAAAAGTTCCAAAGTTCAACAAGGGGCGAGAATGGGGAAATGGGGAGACCAAATGCCCATGAGAAGGAAGTCAAGAGGAAAAATAGGGAATGGAAAGAACGCAGACCATTATAAATAACTCGACAAACAAGACAATGCAAGGTTGAGAAAATTTGAATGTAGGTATGAAGGCAAGGAAAAATCTAAAACCCCACCCAAAGCTAAAAAATGACGTAGACTCCCAACACTTAGAAAAAAAATTTAAAAATGAGAATTTAAGCACATGAAAAGAACATGGGAAAAAGAAAAGTACAACATTTAGGTACAATCTGACCAAAGGGGCCTATTAAAGATTTCTTTGATCAAGAATAAAGATGAGAAAAACAGGGCTAAGGCAACAAAGAGGACACAAGACCCCAAAAAAATTACAATTCAAGGCATACAAGAATAGATGTCAATACCACCATTGCAAAGTTTAAGACATCAAAGAGATTGTATCCAATGGGAGCAATAATGCATTAATCCTCTCCACAAGTTGTATGAGGTAAAAGTTTCCCTTAAATATCCCTGATATATCTCCCAAGGATTTATCTTATGACATGTAATTTCAAGTGAAGGGCATATATAAGGAGTCCAAAGGCCCTCGTATATGCACCAAAATATAATAGATCAAAAAAAAAAGTTACATGCCAATTCTTACTCTTGGACTTTATTTGGTTTTGCAGGATTGATTTTCCAAATTCCCTTATGAAGCTTGCATCGAGAGTTCATATTTAATTTTTCAAACTATGATCAATTTTGGACAAGAACTAGAGAACCCAATTATGCACGTTCTAAAATAACTAGAGAGTCAAAATCTTTTATAAAGCAACTACAACATCCAAGACTTCATATCATTAACTAGAGTAAATATGCACCATTTCAAATTAGGCTTATAAATTAAAAGAATTCGGATTCTTTCTAACTGCGAATAATCAAGCCTCATGCTAGACTTGAAACAATATTCTACTTCATAATTCATATTGGTATAAAATAATTCTTGGCAAGTAGAATAGTCGACACAACTAAATCCAACAAGTAGTGAACCTTTTATATAATTGGCTCCAACCTTAGTAGAAAGGCTATTGAAATTAATAAATAAAAATTCCAACTCCAAGTTCACTTTTACATAAAATCTTGTTCTATAAGATAATTCACAATTATCCTTGTGTATAGAACGTCGTACCATTGTATGGCAAATAGACAAGAAAAATATTTATTTTCATTTAGATTTGTGCAATCTAATGCTTGTTTTTCAGCAAATGGAGTTAAAACTATAGGGGCATAAAAGCCATGGAATGATCCCATACAAGAACATAATAGTGTGGGAATTCAAAATTAACCTCGATTTGGTATGTCCATCTGGATTAACATTCTTGGTATAGAAAAATAGTTTCCATCCATCTTGAAGGTTAAAAATTAAGATTTGGACATACTTGCTTTTGAAACTCTACACAAATATTAGAAAAAAAAAAAATTGGTTCCTCTGAAGTTAGAAAGTGCATAGTACACACTTTTCCATCATTATTTTATACCCATCATCCCTAGATGCAATTAGGCATCATTTCAACTATTTTTTAGCTTAAAACCATTCAAAGATGTGTCAGTTCTCCCAACCAAGACCCCTTGCATTATTGTTCCTTCAAACACTAAGGCATGCATGGTAATGTCCACTAATTTAAGTTCCCTCCTCTTGCCAACAATCACGAAATACCTAACTCTTGCCTTACTACATTTTTCAATAGTCCATTTGCCTTAATTTGGTCTATTTAAGAACACTTTCATTTTCTTTAAAGGCATTGTTTTTGGATGGCTCACTTGCTATCTTACGTCATACATTCTCTACTCTCCCAAACTAAGTTTTCACCTTCCTTTATTTGCAAATGAGCTAATTGTGAAGACTCCATGGAACATTTGACACTAAAACTCCATTGAAGATTATTGGCACACCACTTAAGCATCTCTCCATCACCCTTGTTCCTCCATACACAATTTAAGCATCTCTCCATTGCAAAGACTCCATTGAACATTTGACACTAAAACTCCATTGAAGATTCTTGGCACACCACTTAAGCATCTCTCCATTGCAAAGACTCCATTGAACATTTGACACTCAAACTCCATTGAAGATTCTTGGCACACCACTTAAGCATCTCTCCATCACCCTTGTTCCTCCATACACAACACAACACGCTTTCCAAAGTTAGCAAGCCTCTAAGGCATATACATCTCTACTCTATTGTACACATCACTCCTATGCCCTTGCACTCTAGGATCACACACCTAACAACATCCAATCTACTTGATGTTAGAAACATGCCAAAAATAGGGGCTCGATTGAGGCCCTAACCCTAAACACCATTTTCTCTTTCCCTATAGATTTTCCAAACTTTAATGCACCTACACAACCACCTTAACTTTTGCAAGCATCCCAAAGCAATGCAAAATTAAGTGAACAAGCCCAAAATAATTTCAAGTAACAAAAGTCAAAAGGTCACAACCACCTAAGGTAGGTCACTATCAAGCCTAGAGGGACGCTACTATCTAATACAATTTTTGAAACCTATTTGCATATCTATAACTCTTTCTAGTTTATTTTCCAACACATTCAAATCCTCAATCATTGTCACATCAACAAACGCTGAATTAGACACATTTTCTTTCCCTACTCCATTTCTTTTCTAATTTCATTCAAATCTAGACCCATGTGGTTGTTTTGCTCAGCTTAATTTGCAATTTGTTACCTCTATTATTTTGAAAATAAAACTACATTAGTATGTAGAATTGCACACTAGTAGTTTAAGTAAATAATCTAAACACTAGGTAGCACTTATTTGAATCTAAAATTCCATATGTAAAGGCTTTTACTTCCAAAAGCCAATGGGCAGGGTTGGACATCCCAAGGGTTCTCAACAAGAAACTCCTCCACAAACAAAAGGCATCACAAACATAACTATAATAGGAACACCTAAACGTGGAACAGTGCTTCCACCAAACTTATGGCCCATAAAACAAATAGCTGTAACTGTAGGCAGAACATCCAAGCATCAGATCAATACTTCACCAAAATGATGGACCATAAAACAAATAAAAGATGCAACTGTAGGCAGAACATCTAAGCATGAAATCAATACTTCACCAAATGATGGACCATAAAACAAAGAAAGGTTGCCCTAGACATAACTATAGTAGAAACACCTAGGCATTTGTGATCCGAAAATCAGGTCTTGATCACAATAGGAAGATCATTTTTCCTCCACTTTAGTCAAGGTATAAATTGCATGTGAGAGATGTTTCTGTCAATTTGGCACATTGAGGAGATGCGTACAGAATTGTTGAAGGCTTGGAGTGATTCGAAGCATCCAAGAATTTCATGCGCAGGTCTGAAAAGTGATGTTTTTGGCTCATATTGATAGGTTCGCCTCTTCCACAAGGGACTAATGGCTAATCTGCCTGACACATGGTTAATCCACCTCAACAAATTGGGTTGAGACTAGGGGTCGAATTACTGGTAGAACAAGGTAATGGGAACATATTGGACATGGCAAGAAACTAGGAAGCTTTGACAATCCATTTCACCTTCCAGGCATTTGGTTCTTGTTTTTCTGTTTCTTGGAAGAAACCAGCTTCTACATAGGTAGGCTGGCAAGCCATTTTGGGGGTTGGCACTCTTGTTTACCTTAATGATAGAGGAATTTTGCAGTTTCAACCATTGTTGGAGCAAGATTTGAGGCACAGCAGCTCGAGGATGAATGGCATAGATCCTATCACCTATTGAGTAGTAGGTTGGACAAGCTGACATTTATACTCGTTGATTGTATTTGAATCATCATAGTGGGATTTTGGAGAGTTAACTCATCCGAACTGAACTTTTTTTCCATTTTTTGAGCTCCTCCAAAACAAATCTCGTGTCATGGTCATTGTTAAGTGTCTAGTTTTTGTTTTTATGCTTCCTATTGCTTCGGTTTTGGTAATTACTAGCATATTTATGACTGCCCTCAGGCATTATGGATTGTATTTCTTGTTACACACTTGAAGGATGTTTGAGTAGCTAGCGTAGAAGATATCCGTAATTGCTGTGCAATTTTGGACTATCTAGTGTATCAATGGGACTCATTTCACCAAAATGATGGTCAATAAAATGCTCGATATTCCGTGTGATTTAAGAAAAACTTCAAAGTATCGTATAAGGCTAAGCCTCCTAAGCTGCAAGTGAAAGCAGCAAGCGATCCTAAAACCTAAAGTGCAAGCCCAATATATGTATGAATCCTTTTGCCACAAATAGTCATATTAGTGAGAAATTTCCATAAAACAAAGAATCAATTTGTCTACTCAATATGCCTTCTTCAAACGATTTGTACAGACATTTGCAAAAGTGATTTTGGGATAAAGAAGGAAACCTGAAGTGTTGAAGGAAAATCTAAGACCACTAAGTAGGTGGTAAGGGAACATTTTTTTCGATGATATCCACGATAAAAGAATCTTAATGTGCTCATTTCAGCTTTAGCATGTATCAAATCCTTGTGAACAACGTTCTTAAATTTTTTAAGAAAACAACTCAATGCTATGATTATCATGCATAGCTACTAGTAAAAATTGTGAATAGAGAAGATAAACAACCGAAACCATGGCATTTAATCAATTGTATTTTCCCTTCAATTTAAGGAAAATAACCATAAATTTAACTAGAACTACAGCCCAATCGTCTTAATTTTCTCTGGTCCTGTACAGAAAAAGATAATTCCTAGTCCAATAAAGGGCATAGCAAAAGGCAACTACGAAAAGAAAAAGCTTTTTCCCTTGAAATGTGTTAATAGGTTATCCAAAGTACACAAAATGAAACGAGTACAAAATAATAAAAATCAAAACACATAAGAGAACCTGCAGCATAAGAAAGAACGTCACAAGGCATAATTCACGATATTAATAGCATGAAAAGTAATAAACAAAAAGTGCACCTTGTCGGATACTAGGTTATGTATTCAAATCCTACAACCTAGAAATTTTGGCAAACTTACTCAGATTGGATCACCAAGGAGATAGTGGGTCCAGAAAATGAAGAAGTGCAGATGTACAAACATGCAAATGATAATTTATTATGTACATTGAAGTTTTTCAACCCAGTCTTTTCATGTTTAAACTATTACATATTCAAAAAAAATCTACTCAGAACTTCCTAATTAATTACAGTTGTCTATGCACCTTTGTCCACATCCATTTGTGTTTCAGTGACCTTCATTGAATTGCAGACCTGTTCGGATGGACCAGAATGACCAATTTGATCACTATGGGCAGAATTCTTTGCAACAGAAATATCTTTAGGCAGGATTACATGTGACTGGGGGAAAACTATACCTGTTTGGCTGGAGCCAATTACCACAGGAGATTCCATCTGATCTTGTAAAACAGATGAGGTTGCTTGAGTATATTGAACAAACATTGGAATTGGTGACAATGGCATATCCTGAGAAATAGACATAAATTTGGATGGAATTGCATTATGCTGAGAAAATGCTACATCAGGTTGGCCACTAATCATCGTTGGAGCTGCCACCGGATTCAGGGAATTGTCAGATGATTTGGATAGATTGTCTAGTGCGAGCATTGTAGATGGTAGGTGTGAAACTGCCTGGGAAGCAAATAACGGCGTAAATGGAATCACATTTTCCCGAGGGGCCATTAAATCTGTTTGGATGGAACTAGTCACTGTAGGAGGTTCCATCTTTTCAGCACAGGCAGATGCAATTGGTGGAGTATATGCATCAGACATCAAAGATGGTATTTGTACACCCATGGAAATGCAGGGGGGTTTCAGAGGAACTGGAACTGGCTGAGGGTTCATTGTATCAGTTTGGCAAGAACCCAGACACACAGGATGTCCCATCTGATTCTGTGCACATATAGATGATGCAGCAGATGCAACCATTTTACACGTTGAAGATGTAAATCCTGTATCAACCTCAGAAATCAAAGACGGTATTGGGACACCCATGGAAGTGCAGAGGGATTTTGGGGGGACCGGATCTGGCTGAGGGTTTGCCATATGAACTTGGCAAGAACCAATACTCACAGGATGTCCCATCTGATTATGTGCATGTATAGATGATGCAGTAGAAGCATCCATTTTACACATTGATGATGTAAATCCTGCATCAGCCTCAGAAATGGATGTGGATTTTGATGTTGTATCTGGAGAAGTAAGCATATCTGTTTGGCCAAATTTAGTTGTTACAGAAAGTCTTGTCTCAGTTTGCACAGGCACTGATGAGGTTGCTACAGCATCTGGAATAGGGATCGACACTGGTACAATCTGGGAACATGAGGTAAATTTGGATGGTATTACACCTGGCTGAGGCACAATATCTGTTTTGGCAGCACCAATCATTGCTGGAAATTCCATTTGACCTTGCAGATTAACAGATTTAAGTGCTTCATACTCTAACACCGCTGCAGATGATAACCTTGTATCAGACTTAGATATAAAGGCAGTCGTTGATGGGCCTGCATTCAGCTTAAGGGCTACCACATATGTTTGATCAGAGCCTTTATTTGCAGGAGGTTTCATCTGATTCTGAACAGAGAGAGATGACACCACTGGAAGATTTGGAACTGGCACTGAAGATGGCAACCTTGAAATATCCTCTGAAATAGATGTGGATTGGGAAGGGCTTGCAAGCTGCTGACAGCACTCCATATTTATTCTCCCAGACCCAATCTTCTCTAGTGTAGCAGAATATGATGGTGCTACAGCATTTGGAACTGGAGCTGGCAATATTGTATTTTGACTATGTTGCCCATGAGTCATAGCATTTGAAGCGTGCAGTGCTTCAGAAAAAGGAACGTTTTTCTCTCTCTTTGTTAGTTTAACATTTGGTGCAATGTCATTTACCTCTGAAATGGGAACACATAACCCTGGTTCAAATATAACACCCCGCAATATTGTATCTGTGTCTCCCACTCTAACTGTGAGCAAGTAACCTGCATCAAATGAACCATCTACCACACCATGAATTATCTGGCCGAGAAAAGAAGTGCTTACAGCTGAGGACCCTGTTTTCTTGGTTTTGGGTTTCCTCTTGCTATCCAGTCTGCCTGGCATAACCGGCCTCTTGGCTGGTAATGGAAGAGGCTCAGCCTTTGGTATCATAACTTTGGAATGCAGATCTGTCTCTTGCTTTTCCTCTTTCATCATTGCTTTGAATAAAAGTCGTTGGATTTAATCCTTCAATAACAAAGTCGAGCAGCTTCAATAGCAAAGTGCAGAATGAATCAATGCCCACTCATTCTAGTTAGCACCTGAATGAAAACAATAAATATCATAATCCACTCTTAAGATACATGCACTTTTATACAAATCCAGAAAAACCCTTTTCATCTTACCTATGTATGGCATAAAGATCAGACTTCCTGATCCTAAGAATTTATAACCCAAGTTAACGTTTGCTATCATTGATGGGCACAATAGATGGTAACAGACATTACAACATTGTTGACTAAAGTAATTTTAAGACTACTGAAGGAATCTCAAAAAATATTCAAGTACAAGATTGATGGAAAGTGAAATTTCAAAAGCATGTATGTTTAGAACAATATAATCCTGCATAGAAATAAGAGAAACTTACAGTCCAGCTTTCAAGTTAGTCATTTTATGCTTCAGACCCATCATAAATTGTAGGGGTCGAGTGCAATTAACAAACAATCATAGTGATACACAAATAGATGCATAGCACCACAATGATGGTCAATTATACTAACAACCAAACAAAGGAAGCCCAATCTTGAATAATTTTGAATGAAGGGACATAACTTCGATCCATAAAGGAACTTGTACAAAAGACAAATAATAGCCTACGGAACCATCTAGATGTAAAACATAAAACATCTATAAGGTGCTTCTGTCTTATGGAGAACTTGGAAAGTTGGATTTTCATATTCATATCTTAAAAAAGTGAGAAAAACAGTAAGTATGAGCACAAATGCAGATCAACTTTAAGGCAAGGACTACTGGTAGCGTTGGTAAACTGAAAGTCATTCTAATTTTGGCTCATTCCTGAATGAATTAAGATAAGTATCATTATGAGTAAATCATCCTTGCAGCAACTATAAATAAAAGTGACAGGCAACAACTTTCCCTGAAAATATCAGTACATCTACCAATAATTGTATTAGCTAAGGAATTTCCTTAGTGTTTAAAGGGTTGTGAAATGGACCAATCTTTAATAGCTGCTATTTTGCTTGGCTCTACCTTGACACCCTTTAAAGATGATATGTCCACAAAATTCCAGTTTGTTTGAATCCGAAGTACAGCTGAATGTATTTGAAAGCAATTGATTTCCCATAATACTTGCAATAGTTCATAAGCATTTCGGCATGACCTATCCAGTGTCCACTATATATACGGACATCATCAAGAAAAACAAGCATAAGATCCCCAAATGTCAAAACATCATATTCTATGTGCCTTTGGAAATGGTAGAAATATGATTGCAGCCTGAACATAGGTCTAGACTCTGTTTTTGTAAGCAGTGTTACAGCATATAAATTAGCAATCAGTATTACCCAATATTTCATCTACTCTAGCAATGCAAAATATATGCTTTCTATGGTGGCATAACTCCAGCCATAACCATCAATAAAAAATCCAAACATGCTTATATTTCTTTCTTATCAATTTGAACAACATAACCTTTCAAGAATGGACAAATCCTTAATAGCTACTGTTTTGCTTGACTCTGCCTTGAAACCCTCATGAAGACGATAAGTACAAAAATATTCCAGTTTGTCTACACCCAAGAGCACAGTTGGATTTCTTTGCAAACAATTGATTTCCCCATTACACTTCCAATGCTTCCTTAATAATTCCAGTATGTGTCCAATCTCTGCCATATATAAGGACGTCTTCGAGAAAACAAGCATAAGATCCCTTAGTGTCAAAACATCATATTGATTATGCCTTGGAAGTAGTAGATGAACCGAACAGTTCAAAAGGCAGTATTGATTTCATGATGTCCTCCATGCCAAATATGATTGTAACCTGAGCATGGGTCTAAACTCTATTTTTGTAAAGTGTTACATTGTGAAGGTTACCAAGTAATTCATCTAATCTAACAATCTAAAATAACTCCAGCTGTAACAATCAATATGACATACTAAAACACATATAGTTCTTTCTCATGAATTTGATTGGAGCAGCCATAGTCTTTTGCAAAACAAGTTTTTCCCATTTTACTCGCCAAGTACTTACCGATTTTTTGGTGACTACTCGCCAAAAACTTGGTGAGTCCGACAAAAAGACTTGCCAGATGTATTAAAAATGCAAAAATCAAAAAATATATATAGAAAAAGCAGTCAAAAAAGATGCGATTTTGCCCTATACATGCATGAATGCCCCTCACACTTCCTCACACAGCACTTGAAGGAAAATTTGAACTGATTGCAAAATCATGTGTGAACTAAAGTTTTGGGTGATTTCAAAGAGCTCAAATTGGGCTTGGTAGCAAGGGCTTTGCCCCTCGACCCCGCCCTATATCACAACAAAGAATGCACCAAAGGTGCTGCCCCTGGATTCGTGAGGAGTGCTGCCCCATGATCCCATTGGGTGTGTTGCCCCCAAACCCAAGATTTGTTATAAATGAATTTACCAGCATTAGCAAAAGTTTCAATGAATCAGTGTCAGATTTCAATAATAGATTCACTACGGTTTTCAATAAGATTCCTCCATACATGAGACATAATGAATCTATGTGCCTAGTTCTATATTGTAATGCATATGACCCAAAGATGGGCTATGAATTGAGAGATAATGGGCTATGAATTGAGGGATAAGAATCCTCAATCACTAAGGGATGCTTTCAAAATTGCTACTCATATTGAGAACAATAGAAAAGCCTCAGGAAAGGTGAACAAAAGAGATGATGTCAAGATATTAAAAATCCAAAGGGACATCAGAATAAACCATCCACTTCTAAAGATAAATTGGATAAAGTGATGAGTGCCCTTAAAGACCTCAGCTACAAGGTAGCTAAGAATGAAAAAGGTTTGCCACATGACAAACAAATTACCAAAAGCAGGATAGAATGCCAAGGTTATCAAATCAACCCTACAATACTACTTGGCAAAATGGTAAACCAATGCAACAAAACAAAGAGGTGCACCAAATAGGGAAACTCAAAACCCTCTCAAGAGGCCAGGTGCAAATGTAATGGAGGATAATTTATGGTGTTTGGTATGTCAATTACCTCACTCACCTTCACAGTGTATGGTATTCCAATCATTTGAAGACACTACAATCCCATGTGATGATTGCAATGACAATCATTATGAAGAAAAACAAGATATAGATATGTTCTCAACAAAGTTACATTCTAAGAACAAGGATTATTACTCCTTAGAAGAAGAGGGGAGTAGAACTTGATACTGATGATGATCTATTAGGATCTATGACTGTTGCGTGAATGTTAATCTATGTAAACGAAATTGAAGGTCTTAACTTAATTTCAAATGCTTTTAAAAAAAAAACATTAAAATGATTAAGACAATAGGAATATGAAAACAGAGAAGAGAAGACGAAGACACAAATTGATAATGGAGTTCGCCGAATGGCTACGTCTTCGAGTCCCTCTCCAACAGAGTGACTGATCCTCGATTATACTCCAAAAGTTGTTTACAAGGCTCCACAATTTGTTACAAGTCTCCACAAAGTCTCCTTGATCGATAGTGAAGTGAAGAAAACCCCCTCCTTCAAGTACAATATAACTTGGCTTAGAGCCCCTAGTTATATAGAGTTGAACAATTCACTGTCAAAATTCCTCTAACCTCTCATGTCCTCTTACAAGCCAAAACCCCCCTTTAAATACAATTTGAAATTCCTTTTAGGTGTTAACAATAAAATTTCCTCCATATTCCCAAATCTCCAAATTTGAAATTAAAATCTTGAAGCTAAGGCTTTCCTTGATTCAAGCCTTTATCTTAATCTTTTACAATTTGTGGGCCTCGCAATATAGTAAAATAGACTCTTACACGTATATTATCGAGCACAAACTGCATGGCATGGCGGTAATTTTGGGAAAATAGTGAATAGGGGGTCGATGGTTCAAACCCCCTGTCCCCTATTTTTAATACCTTATCGCCTTCGGCTCTTATTTAAAATAAACAGTTGCCGAATATATCTCAAAGAACCCGCTGGCCATGTGGTAGGAGGTGCAGATTGCAAGGGCGGGGTTAGCAGTTCAAACCACCGCCCACCCCAATATAGAATTTCTTGTTTAATAAATAAAAACAGGCACATTGTATATTCTAAGGATGTTGCTTGGTTGAATGGTATAGCTTGAAATTCGTAAACGGTAGGTTGGGGGTTTGATTCCCCCAACCAATTTTTTAACAAACAATGAACGCAACTAAAGTGAGGAGCCCATGAGGTGCCACATGGCACCATTTGATTGGTCCACGTTGCATTCTCTTATTTTCCAACCACCGACACGTCATCCTGTCAATCGCCACGTCACTTGCCAACCAAATGCCACGTGTCAAAATGCCATTGGTCCACATCAACTGCACTTGCCACTTCATTTGTTCCTGCCATGTGAGCATGATGATGTCATGCTGATGTCAGCAATGGTACTCTAGTCAACCTCTTTACCTGCAAACTTTGACTGGTCGTAACTTGTGCGTATGAACTTCGATCAACGTGATTCGAGTGGCGTTGGATTCGTGGCAACGAGCTCTTCAACATGATGCCATTTTTGACCATTTTTGAGACGATCAATGTTTTGACCTAGAGTCTCCATCTAGAACCCCTGTTTTGACCAAACTTTGACCGAGCATAACTCGGGCATACAAACTCCTTTAGAGATGATTCAAGTTGCATTCGATTCGTATCGGGGAGCTCTTTAACATGGTGTCGACTCTTGGGGCATCTGGAATAATTGAATTTTTGGTGAACATATCCACCTGGATCAGATGATCTAAGATACATGAAGAACAAATATCATCAACAGGTTTTTTTTTATGATGAGACTGAAGAACATGATCACTCTATATATGGTTTTGAATCATCAAGGTTTGATGTCAAGTTAAGAAGACCATCAAATGAAGAAATTAGAGCCTTGACTAATGTTGCTATTGCCCAAGTTAAAAGTAACTACAATTTAAGAAATAAAGGAAATAATGATGGTCAAGGCAAGGCTGCTAGCCTTTTCATTAAAAAAGATAGAAATCAACGAGAGTCAAGGTTATGCAAAAGGAAATGAAACAACTATGTGGAAAGCAAAAAACATAGAAAATAAAGATAAGAATCATCAATTATCTACTGACCAAGGTGTATCTCCACTTATCAAGGCTAAGTATCAAAATAAAAGGATGGAGGAAGAAAAGGCTAACATTAAGAATGCCCAAAAAGAAAGTTTCCAAGGCAAGGAAGGAAAGGTCACTACTCCTATTTTGTCTAGCAGCTTAGCTTCCAATACACTTACTTATGCTCCAATTGATAAGACACGGGTCCTATCACAAATTAAGATTTGTGTCCCATTACTCGAGATGATGAGAATAGATGAGCATAAATATAAGGCCTTAGCTTTGATTATTGAAGCTTCCAAAGTATCTGTTGGGCGCAAGAAGGCCAATTTTCAGTTGGAGAAGGAACAAAAATAGAATAAGAAGATAGAGACAGATGATATGTGTAGAGTTGCCTAAAATATATCTAGGCATGACTTACTAAATGTTTGTCTCAAGTTGATCCATTCTGTCTCCTTATTAATAAATGATACATTGGTGAGAAATTGCATGATTGATTCAAGAGCCTCTACAAATGTTGGCCTCTGAATATAATGAATCAATTAGGGTTATGTTGGTGTGTGTTTTGAATATGCCACCGAACACAAAATAAAATGCCCAAGGACACTTTATCCTCTCTTGAAAAGTGATTGCAAATACCTAGAAGATAATACAATAACTCCAATGTTTCTTTTGGTCAGATCATGAAATGTGGATAAGGCCAGTGGGCGTTGTGATTTGCTGGTAATCACAAGGGGACTTACGTTATAATTTGCTTGCAAGTTTAGGACTTAAGATTGTTTTATCATTGACGGCTCTTTTTGATGGGTATTTCAGATTTTCCAAACAAAAAGGCAAAAAGGATAAGGGTTTAGAGATCTAAACTATGCCTAAGAACTCAAGAGACGGCAGTGACTAGATAAAATTCGGAATAACCGCACTTTGTTTCACCTCCTTTAGACAACTACGCAAAGCGGGTGCAATCTTCAACGGGGGTGATAATGATTTTCATATTTGAATTGATAATTAAAACAAACAAAAGTTAAGCATCCACAACTTAATGGCTCAGGCTAACTTTACACATTGAATGCAAATCATCCATTCAACAAAAGTATGAGCTTAATTTTATCCACCACGGCTATCAAATCTATCATTCACTAACAAAACATATAAATGAAATACTAATTAAATTCTACTCTTAAGTGTTGAAGGAGAAATATGAAAACCTTGCACACTACTTGAAATTAAAAGTGGTTCTTAGCAAATCATGCACAAGAGCTTTTATAAACGGAAATAGTTTTGTCGCAACAATCTTATACAACTCACTTCACCAGTTATAAATGAGTGTATGCAAGTTTATATAGAGTTCACAAAATTGAATAAACGGCTCAGATTAAAAATGAGCCAACGGCCGAGATTAAAATTAGGGTTTCCCAAAATAACTTCAGTAGACAAAGAGTTGACTAGGTGAGTTGGCGCCCAGCGCTATTTTCAAGGAATCACATCTCGATCCTCTCGAGTTGTCGTGTGCTCGACGAATCTAGACACGATTAAGGCAACTTCATCCATGGTGACCTGTGGAAGCATTCCGATTCTGAATTCTAGTCCATCCACGCTCTCAACGCACCTGACAAAGGTATTTTCCTACTCCGGCTCGGTCTTCTCAAAGGATTCTCGGATGCTCAGGAAGTTCGCCAATTTGGCCCAGTCTTGCTTCAAGATGGGTTTAGTGATAGCAAAGATGTTTTCCTGGACCTTTCCCTTTGAAACCTCCAACTGTAAGTCTTTCTCTCGTAGAGCTTCCTTGTCCAGGATGTCGGAAATCATGTTGAGAATCTTGGTCTGGACTTCTTTAACCTGATCCTCCAACTTGAGACTGTCAACCTTTACCCTTTCCAAGACTTCACCTCGTGCCATTAGTGCCCAATACCAAGTATAGAAGTAATAAGCTGCACCTGCTGCAATGACACCTCCGTCGATCAATTCTTGCTTTGGAATCCCTTTCAGAATCCTAAGGCAAGGAATTATCCTATCTTGCACATCTGGAAGGCTCTCCCATACTTCCGCCAAAGCGGCCAGTCTAGAAAGTAGTGAAGTGGCCTGACCGGAAACTAAGGTCAACCTCTCCATGAACGCCTCAGCTTCCGTGCCCTTGACTACTATCCATTCTTTGGCCTCTCGAACTGTGACCCTGTTTTCTTCCATCTCCTTGGTTGCCTGCTGCAAAGAGTTCGCGAGAAGAGGAGTTGTCGTGTTATCCTGATCAAGTGGCTTGATCAAATGCTGGATATACTCCTTCAAGCGCTCAATTTCTAATTGGCACTCTTTCCTCTTTGCCACCTCTTTCGCCAACCTTGACTTGATAGTGGACACAGAATTGTCCAAATCTTCAATTTCCTGGCACTTCATGGTTAGACCCAAGTCAATGGTGGTGATGGCGTAATCATGCGGGGCTATGTCCTCTTGCGGTTTTTCCACTGTAGGTACTGCAAGCTGTATAGTTCGATTGCCGACCTCATCTCTCTGTATGCTTGAGAATTTCTTTGCCTGTTTCTTGGCTGCAGTTTGTGTAAGTCTGGCCAAGAAGTCCACAGTATCATCCTCTTGTGGCTCTTCCACTGGCACCTGTATTTTCAACCTTTCCCTCAGCCAGTCTGGGATTGTGAGTTGTTCCACGCCATCTTCTTCCGGCATGTCTTCTCTGTCAGGAACGTCCAAAATTCCCCTAAGGGTTGAAATCATTCCTTCCTGGAAATCATCATTTTGGGCGCCCATATTATCGTCAGACTCCAATATTTCCGTGCCCGTGGCAGATGGTGGTGCATCGTCGTCCAGTTGAAGCTCCATATTGTCTTCAGGAATTGGAGAAGGATCCCTAATGTCGGCCAGTGAAGCATCGACAATAGTCAGCATCTCTTCAATATTTCTAGATGCGGCAGAGCGTGAAGGCTTTAGCTTTGCCTGTTTCTGAACTAGCTCCTTACTCACAGCTATCTCCTTCCTTTTCCTGGAAGTGGTGGCCTCTATCATTTCTATGTCTTGGGATGCGTCTGCATTAGAAGAATAGGATTCCGCCTCACTCAACATATCATAAGTCAGTGTTATCCTTTTTCGCCTTAGCTCCTAAATCTGTTGATCGACCCACCACTATGTATACTTGATGACAGGTCTCATCAAAGTATTCAAATCGGCATGCTCTGGTTCCGACCAGCTGACAACAGGCAAAGGCAAACTCCCATCGAAGCATGGTTGCGTTTGTTTTTCATCCTCTTCCAACTGATCTGACACTAGACAAAGTTTCGTTGCCCTGATCAAGCTGATAGGCAATCTAGACCACATCCTTCGCCTAACCTCAAACTCATCCGCGGTATCTGCCCAGAAATCCTCCAATTCAACCTTGTGCTTGTATCTCCTTCCATCCACTGCCTTGATGTGGTGATGTGGGTCAAAATTGCCCCTGGATTGATAAGTGGTAAAAGGATAATTCTGTATCTCAAGTCTGGCACTATCGGCGGCCTGGGATGATGGACATGACTCCAACATGTTCCTTATAAATAAGGGAAAGGTGACTGCCGCCTTCTGCTTTGCCCTCTGGAAGCTTTGAAACTCTTCCAATTGCCTCAGTACTTCAAGCGGGACCATTTTATTTGTGGGGAAGATTGGCAATCGGTACGGGTTTCTGGTGAATCCCTGGATTCTGATGTAAGTATACCTTGGATATTGGATGAACCAAGATCCGTACTTGCCAATCAGGCTTTTGACCTCATGAGTCAACCGTTGATGTGTTCCTCCCTGGAGTATCCTTGTGATGTACATAAGGAAAGCGTTGTGAGCTCGCCTGAAGTGTGCCTTCTCTTTCAACTGTAGCTGTGGATAACAATCACATGCCTTCAACTAATTTGCTCCGTTGCCAACTGTGCCTTTGCAGATCAAGCTTGCATATTTGTATGTCCTAGCCAACATATAGATGACATAGGAGCTCATGTAGAACGTTTTAGACTTCTCCAAGTTGATAAGCTGCTCGTGGAGATTGTTACTTATCATGCGCGACCAGTTGAACATCTTCACGCCTTTCATGATGTCCTCAATGAAATAGTACATCCATGGCTCGAAAGGTGCCCCCAAAGGATTGCCTGCTATCCTGTTTAGCAAGATGATGATGTCCCCATAATCCTCTTTGAAGTCTATGCGTAACAGCTTCTTAGGCATTTTCCTAAAGGAACGTCTTGGCTTATCCAACCATGACCTGTTGAGGTTGGCGGCACAAAGGTCAGGCTCTTCATCATACAGCCTCTGGGCGTCCTCCTTGGTTTTGTAGACTATCTTGGGGTACGTAGGAATGCCAAAAGCCTCTTGTATGGCCAACTCTCCTAGATGAGCCAGTACTCTCCCATCAAGTGCCACAATCTGCCTTAATTCAACATCATAATGAAGTGCGCATTCCACCATCAGCTCAGCACATTCAGTTGCAGGCAGGAATCCGACAGCTTGAAAAATTTCGTTTCTCACCATTCTCGTGGTGACAGGCATTGGTAAAGGTCCATTGTGCCCGTATATCCTTTTCTTGAATTCGTCGAGGTCGATATGGCCAAGATTGGTGTCTGAAATGTTTTTCCATTTTGACTTTATTCTGGTCTCCGGTTGCGATCCTTTGCTAGCGAACTTCATCTGTGCTTCTCGGGATGACTCTCTCTAATTGATCTTCAACCTGCAAGTACAAAATACTTAACATTAATACAAGACCTTTTAAAATTAATTTATTCTGAGGTGTTGTTGGACAAAATCATACTTTCAGCTTGTTTAAAGTTATTTTTTTGTGAAAAAGCAAGCTGAAAGTAAATAAATTCGCCAAGCATTGAATAAAACTCGTGTTGGAAAGAATGTGGAAGATAGAAAAGAGTAGAAACATATTGCCAATCAATTTCCAAACCTCTGAGATTGACCTCTGGCTGCAAACGAATCAAAATTTCTAGAAATTTGATAGAGGAAATGCGCCAATCTGCTGGGAAATGCGATTTCAGCAAAGAAATAATTTATTTCTTTCTAAAGATCACGTCTTTCAACACAAAATAACTTCTCTTAATGCTATTCTCACTATCTTTTCCTTCGCAATATATTCCTTGAAGATTCGAGAGAGATAACTTCTTCTCCATCGAAATTGTGAGAAATGAGTTGTTGGGACTCATTTATGGCTAAGAAGTGCGATTTTCTCAAGGAATTGCCTTCTTTTTCCTAAGTTTCTTTCAATTTTAGAAACGATTTTCCTTCTCCGATTGGCAAGTTTCTAATTTTTCTCTCGGTTGTTGAGGCAAGTTTCTAGTTTTTACCTTTGCGCCATCCCTCTCTGAGATCTTCAAATTTCTTAAAAATTTGCCTAAGTGTTGGAGAAAATATCAAAAGGTATTAAATTAATTTTCCAACGTGCTTTAAATCTTCGAATCATGGCAAATTTGATTTTACCTAGGCGAAAATGATTTAATCTTCTAAATAATCTCTAGATTTCAAATTTTTAATTAAAATCCCCTAAGTGTTGGGAAATAATTAAAAATATTAAAATATTAACATTCCAACCCATTTAAAGTTGATACCTGGCTAAATTCATTTGTCCGTGGCCAAATATTTTATCTTCCAATTGTCTGCCTAGCCAAAATGTGCTCAATAATTCGTCTGCCAATTTTCGGAGAAGCTAGAATTCGTTTCGTTTGGATATTGATCGGTCCCAGTCTGACACGGTTGACGCGCCATTGGTTCCCGAAAGAGTCAATATCTCCATCGGCTAAACCCCATCTGACCCCGCCTTTGGACCCGTATCCTGTTCGTACACGATCGACGGAGGCCTCTCCGACATGTGCTACTACGTCTTCAGTAGCACGCTCCTACTCCGTCTTTCCCTCCATAAGTTATCAAATTTGGTGCCCTTCGATCCCCAGTTGCTATGAAGGACGAAGGGCGAGATACAATCAATTTTTTCACCCAAGTGGTTTCTGCTTCTCCCCGTTCTTGTTTCTAACTCTTCCCCGGGCAGTTCCCAATGTTCGGCACTTCCCATGCTTCGCGGGGACAACATCAACTAATTTGCTCATGATCAAGTTACAACCTAAGATCTTTGACCACATTATGTCAACTGTTCGTATTTCGTTCATTCCACCAATACGCTCCCAAGTACCCGTAATTGCGATCCGTTTGCCAGAACCGAAGGGTCTTTCTGTGAAAACCTCCGCGAAGAATCGTCGTTCTTTCATGGTTTCCCCGCTTCCTACAGCAGCTTTGTCCGCACCTCCGGATATCTGGTGTCAAATCGTCGCTTGTTCACCTATTCATCTGACGATGGAGTTGACCATCTCGGTGGCATCGATTGTACGAGTGAGGGAAACCGGTCAGCTTGGCTCTCCCTAGGGCAAGGGTTGAACCATAGGGAGAGGGCAGGGCCGAGCCCCCCCGCACCCCTTTAGAATAGTTAGAGTAGGGGCCCTCTCATAATGGGTCTGGGGGGAGCGCCCCACCCCTTTATAGTTCAACTATAGTGGGGGGGGGCCCGCTCACCCCCCCCCTTTTCTATAGTTATAGGGTGGCCCTATCCACAGTAGGGCATATAGAATAGAGATCTGCCTACTGATCTCTATTCGATTCGCACGCCCCACCCGGGTGGGACGAGAAGGACCCGTAGGGGTTCTATTCTATAGTTGACCTTTCTACTAGAATTCCCCCCCACCCAACTAGAATTCAACATGTTTCAGTTCAAACATGCGCTTGCTAGTATAAACCACCTTCTAATTTCCACCCACCCACCCCTGCATTGGGGGGGGCCCTACTATTCTATGGCTAGTGGTGGGTGGATATAGGATAAGTCCTCCCACCCAAGGCGAATGGGTCGGTGGGGTCAGGAATCTATAGCCGGGTGGGCAGGCCCCTACGAGGGTGGGTGGGAGGCCCTTTGTTCCCAACCCGGGAACCCTATGATTCCCACCTTCTGGGTTGGGCGAACTTGGAGATTTCTCTGCCACTTTGCCATTTTTTATTTGTGCCTTAGGAATTTATCCAAGCTGAGAGGGGCGGACTTCATACTTGCTCTGCCAGACATTCTTCATTTTGTGTCGAAGAATTTCATTCCGTTATGTCAAGGAGTGATTTTTGTGCCGGCCTAACCTCTTCTCCCTCTAGATATTTCTCCATTTTTCATGCCTTAGAAAAATAAAAATTTATTTTCCTAAGTTGGGAAAATTTCTTCACATTTCCTTGCCAATGGCGTATTTTATCTTCCATTTGTCTACGGCGGACTTCACCCTTCTCCTTGCCATGGCGTATTTTAGCCTTGCTTTGTCCAATGGCGGACTTGGCACATGTTCATTCCATTCATCTTTCCCTTTCTCCCCATGGTAGACTTGGGCTCTTCCTTGCCATGGGCGGACTTTGGTCTCACTTTGCCTTGGGCGGACTTCAGCCCTTGGCTTGCCATTCACTTGGCTTGGGCGGACTTCTTGTCTTGCTTGCCATTGACTTTGTTTGGGCGAACTTTGACCTTGCCTTGCCAAGGGCGGACTTGGCCTCTTCCTCGCCAGGGTGGACTTCAGCCTTCTTGTGCCATGGGCAGACTTTGGTCTTCTTGTGCCATCCACCTCTTCCTTGCTAGGGCGGACTTCAATCTTCTTGTGCCATGGGCAGACTTCATGCTTCCTCAGGCCATGGGCGGACTTGGAGGCCTCTTATGCCATGGCGGACTTGGGCCTTGGCTTGCCAGTGCCTACCTTTGGCATGTCAAAGGTAGGGCGAACTTCATACTTGGCCTGCCATTCCTTGTTCATGGGCGCATTTCTCAGACTTAGTCGTTTTTTCCAAACTTTTGCCATTTTACCCTGATTTTCATGATTTCTGGAGGCGTGTTGACTTCATGCTCTGTGGGATCCAAAAAATAAAAAACTTTCCAAAAATAGAAACTTTCTAAAAATAGAAAAAGCAAAAAGCATCCCTAAAAAATAGGAACTCCAGAATGGCCTAAAAATTTTCAAAAAGCAAAAAAGCGAAATCCCTAAAAAATAGGAAGTGTTAGAATTGACCGAAAGCAATGGCGTTCCTTGTCTACCTAGTCTTCTGAGCATTTCCATGACATTTAAGCATACAAACGGGTTCAAAATTTCAACTTGGCCGGACTTACTCTCAAAAAATATTCAAATTTCGAACTCTAAACTGGCAACGCAGAGGGCAAAACAAAAACTTGGGGGTCCCCATTTGCAATGGGGAGATGTGTGAAATAGGTCACAACAAGTTACAAGTCAATAAAGCATATGGGAGATGCTTTGCAATGGACTCAGATAAGTCCCAGTGACTGGGATTATAAAAGACTTAGATTTCAGACTTGCTGCATATCCAAAATTTCAAGATGAATGTCACAGTTGTTGACATTCCAACTCAATATGGAATATTGTTGTCAATAAAATGGGTTGCAACAGTAGGTGGAAGTATGCAGTTGGATATGTCATATGCCATGATTCCCATCAATGGCAAACATGTAAAATTGAATAGAGAAAAAAGATCTCTCAACTTAGTTGAAGACATTGAATGTGATTAAGAGATATACTATGTTGATACTAATATTGACAACTTTAGAGTTGACACTCCTCAGGTAGAAACAGAAAAAGACAAACCATTGGCTAAATAGACTAAGGAGTCTAAACAGGAGGACAACTTATGGTTGATGCTATTTGATGGAGCTTGCTCAAAAGGAGCGGGAGTTGGGGTGATTCTAATGTCACCAAATGGTAAGTCCTTTAAGTATTCATTTTCATTAAAATTTGAATACACAAACAATGTAGCAGAATATGAAGCACTTTTGCAAGGGCTTAATATGGCAGTCAAATATGGAAATAAGGAACTAAGAGTTTTAGGAGACTCAGAGTTGGTAGTATCCCAAATAAGAGCAAAATATGTTTCAAAGAATAAAAGACTAAAGCAATATAAGTTTGCAGTATAGAATACTCTAGAAATGTTTGATGCATTCTCTATAGACTGGATTGAACGATCAAAGAATGTTATGGCTGACTTCTTGGCTAGTATTGCAGTATGGCATAATGATATAACTTTTTCTGGTAGATCTACCGTTGAGATCTTAAATAGGCCATCAATATCTGACAATATATGTAACTGGAAAAAATTTAATGATGATCAAGATTTGTTAAAACTTTTGAATTGTATTGAAGAATACCACAATCAAGAGATAGATTTTTATAATCTTGTGGAAGGAAAAGAGACTGTATTTGGGAATGAGGTTATTTAATTAAAGACTAACAAAATCCCAAAGGGGTTGATAGCCTTAGAAAGAGCCTTTGATAATTAAGATAGATATGTTGCTAAATCAAACCCTGTCCATGAAAATGATTTGGAAGGGATAAATTTAGGCACAGAAACGTTTCCTAAGAAAGTTTATATTGGGAAGAAATTGGATCCCAAGATTAGACTTATGCTTATAGCTTTAATAAGAAAGTATAAGCATGTCTTTGCATGGTCTTATGATGACCTGAAAGCTTATAGAAAGGATCTGTTCCAACATGAGATTCCTTTGAAGCCTAATGCTAAGCCTTTCAAACAAAAGCAAAGACCTATTAATCTAACACTAGCACCAAAGATGCAGCAGGAATTGATTTAGAGAAGGTGGGACTATAAAGCCAATTAGACATTCCACTTGGGTCTTTAATTTGGTGCCAATAAGGAAAAAGAATGGAGATATAAAATTATGTGTTGATTTCAAAAATTTAAACATATCTTCATTAAAAGATAACTATCCACTACCAAATACGGAGGCAATGCTACAAAAGGTAACTAGGTGTGAGCTACTATCTATGGTGGATGGTTTCTCAAGGTACAAATCAAGTGGTAGTGAAAGAGTCAGAGCAATACAAAACTGCATTTACTACACCATGTGGCACATATGTTTATGTTAGGATGCCATTTGGGTTGACTAATGCTAGAGCAACTTTTCAAAGAGCCATGGATGTTGCATTTACCGATTTAATTGATATAAAAATGGTGGTGTATTAAGATGATTTAACTGCCTTCTCAAAGAAAGCAGAAGACCATTGTACTCATCCTGAGAAAGTCTTTTCAAAAGCCATTAAATATGGCATGTCACTGAACCCTAAGAAATGTACATGTGGGGTTACAGAGGGTAAATTACTAGATCATATTGTTTCAAAGGATGGAATTAGGATTGATCCCGATAGAGTTGCAGCAATTGACAAAATTTCAATTCCCAAAACTATAAAAGGAATCCAATCATTTTTTGGACAATTCAACTTCTTCTAGAAGATTTGTCACCAATTTTGTAGAAACTAAAGCTATCTCCAAAATGTTAAAGAAGCAAGAATCAATTACATGGGGAGATGAGGTTGTTCAAACATTTAATAATATTAAAAAGGCTATCAAACAAGCGCCAATGCTTAAGTCACCTAATTTTGCAAAGCCTTTTCAGATATTTTCTTTTGCCTCTTTTCATACTATTGTTGTTGTGTTATTACAGAAAAATGATGAGGGATACGAACAGACAATTGCATTTTATAGCAAGTCACTCTAGTTAGCAAAATTAAAATATGATATTATGGAAAAACAAGCCTATGCCTTAGTCAAGGTTGTAAAGAATTTCAATTCCTATCCGATGGGAGCTAAAATAATTGCCTATGTTCCTAGTGCTGCAATCAAGGACATCTTCACTCAGCAAGAAGTAATGGGGAGAAGATGCAGATGGATTAATAAAATTCAAGAATTCAACATAGATATCCAGATCACCAACCTTGTCAAAGGGCAAGGTTTAGCTACGCTTACAGTTGAGTCTAACCTTGATGCAGGTCAAATAAACCAAGTACAAGATGGTACACCTTTGAAGGAATGTAATATGCAATCTTGTTCTTGGTACAAGGATATTTTGTGTTATTTAAAGAACATGTCTTATCCAGAGTACATGATTGATAATCAAAAGAGGACTCTTAAGCTGCAAGCCATAAAATATGTCATATTCCAAGATTGTTTATATTGGAGAGACAAAGATGGTGCCTTGCTCAGATGTGTTGATGAAGAACATTTTGTGTTATTTAAAGAACATGTCTTATCTAGAGTACATGATTGATAATCAAAAGAAAACTCTTAAGCTGCAAGCTATAAAATATGTCATAATCCAAGATTGTTTATATTGGAGAGACAAAGATGGTGTCTTGCTCAAATGTGTTCATGAAGAACAGGCTGCTAAGACTCTTGAAGAGATGCACAGTAGGGTTTGTGGAGGACATTATATGGCCAAAACAACTGCCCATAAGATCCTAAGATTTGGATATTGGTGGCCCACTTTGTATATTGATACTCACAAAATGGTAAGGAAATGTGATGCATGCCAGAAATTCTCATTTAAGTTGAGATACTCTGGTGCCTTACCATTGAAAACATTGACTGTAGAGGCCCCTTTTCAGCAATGGGGTATTGATTTTATCGATGAATTTATGAGAAGTCCAGTGGTGGTCACAGATGGATTCTTATGGCGACTGATTACTTTACTAAATGGGTAGAGGCTATTCCTAACCTAAAGGCTACTAGCAAAGTTGTCACGGACTTTGTCACGGAAAATATTGTCATAAGGTTTGGAACTCCTATCAAGTTTGTGGTAGATAATGCTATGTGTTTCAGATCAGATGAATTTACAACTTTTTGCCATGACTATGGGATTGACATATCTTATTCCTCCCCATATCATCCCCAAGGAAATGGACAAGTTGAGTCTAATAACAAGAATCTGATGAAGATCATAAAGAGAGTGATTGGGAAAAATAAGAAATCTTGGGATTCAAAACTGAAGTTACAACTGTGGGCTTAACAAAACAACAATTAAGAAGGCTACAAGGAAATCTCCTTATGAATTAGCATATGGACTAGATGCAAGGTTGCCAATTAACAATTTGTTACCAATTTACAAGTTCATCCAAGAATATGATAAGGACATTAATGATGTCATGACATTCAGAATAAATCAACTAACAAAGTTGGATGAATCAAGGAGAGATGCACATAATATCAATCTCAAGAAACAATTTCAAGTTTAAGTACTTGTTTGATAAAAAGACATCAGACAAGAAATTCTTGATAGGAGATATGATGGTAATGTGGAATGCCATAATTTAGGGCAAAGGCAAACATGGCAAATTAGAAGCCATATGGACAAGTCCTTATTTGTGCTCAACAATCATGGTGAGAATTCCTATTTTTTGCATAGTATGGACGATGAAATTCTAGAATTGCTAGTGCATGGACAATTCCTTAAACCCTACTTTTCATAAGACAAGGTATATCCATGCACATTTTATTTTTAGTGTAAAAATTGTACAATTGTTGCCCTTTTTGTTCACTTTTTGTTGGTTTGCCCAAAGATTCATGGACCCTTGCCTTGTTTCTACAAAACAAGCATCCCCAACTAGAACCACTGGTGGTACTTATTCAATTTCATTATTTCAGCCTTCTGAATTATCTTGGTCCTAAAAATCCTATGATTCTACAAGGGTTTACAAGAAATTATTCATTACGGCTTTGAAAAACCCTAACCCTCATCGAAACCCTAGGACCTACCCAAAGCCTTTGCACTTTTCTTATGTTTGATCGTTGATTGATCGTCCTGGTTTCATGGCCCTTTCAAGTTATGACTTTAAGGCCCTCATCCCATTTGTTTATCCGCTCCTTTTTCTAGAACATCGGATGAGCCCGCTACTTTTAGTATATTTTAATTGCCACTAAAGCTTTGCACTTTATCGAGTCCCACAATACATGTGTCATCGTTTCACGCAATCTCTTTGATTCGTGAAAGGTTTTTATGTTATAAGTTTCTTCCCGTGAGTTTGCGAAACAATCCTTTTTTCTCCATTTGTTGTTGACGTGTGTGGGTCTTTGACTAATCAAATCATAAGTTATGTTTTCACACAAATAACTTAAGTATCTGGCAATGTCCCCTTTTATCATGCATTGTCGGCCCCTCTTTTGCCCTAATAGCTTAAGTTGTTTATTAGCGCACATGCATTTTAACCCCTTTTAAGTCATGCAAACTATATGCATCATGGGGCCTTTATTCTGAAAAAAAATTGCTTACGTGAATAAGTGAAAATATTTTACCTTGAGCAATAAGCATGGGTCTTTCCTTTTAGCGCTAGATTTAGCCTTCACAGAGTGATGTTGTGCCTAGCTTTTGTTTCCTCAAACTCCCGAAATTGTGCCTCATGTCTTGTCTTGTTTACTTCTATTGTTTTGCAAAGAAAAGCACTATCAAGGAAGCCTCAAAGCTATTCCTTTTGTTCCTGTGAGTCCTCGAAATGATGACATGTGTCTCAGTGCTATGCAAAAGAAATGAAAGCTTTCTCTTCACAGAATGGATATCAAATCCCTAAATCATCGTCAATCTCCAAAAATCAACAATCCATATTCAAAAATGAGGAACAGCTACCACTGGTTGCATATTCAAGCATGCGAGGACATTGATGGCCGATTTGATTTGTATCTACCAAATTCCCAATGGTGTTGGCTTAATTACATCAATTCTCATTATTCAAAGCACAAAGAGAAGATATCAAAGCGAAATTGCTGCAAAATTCTAAGAGAAAAAGGGTTTTCACAACAAATTTAGGGCTTTCAACAGGCAGTAAACAAGTAAGTAAATTCGACTATCTATGTTCATTTCAGGCATAAGGGAGTGTTGTTTCTTGGTTTCTCAAACTCAAAAGGTAATTTAGGTCTCTGGAAGGGTAGACATTGTGTAGAATTTTACAGAAGTCTTCCTCAAACTGTAAAATTTTAAAACCCTAGTTTTACAAACACTAAAACCCGAAAAGGAAAATCATGGCTAGAACGTCAAGGGGTGTAAAGAGGGGATTAGATGATGACATAATGATTAAGTTGCTTGGGTCAGCTAAAAGACCTAAAATGGCACACGGGTCTGGAATTTTGGCCAATAGGGTTTTTGATAAAAATAAGAATTGCAGAGACCCTATAATTTTGGTCTAGGGATATACCCTATTCAAGCACGCCTTCAGAAAAGCCCTAGCAAATAGACCCATTTGCATATATGAAGATTAGGGTTGGGAAGGCTGGTGGTGCCCAATGTATTCATCAACGTTGACCTAATTAGAGGAATTGCACAAGCATGCAACCTTGAAAAAAGGGCATTATTCACCATAACCGGGAATTTCTTGATGGACTTGGACAAAAGTTACATTTGCGAGGTGTTCAATTTAAACCCCAATACCCAATTACATATAGATTTGGGAGCCCTAACCAAAGAGTATAAAAGGCACAAGGACAATTACAAGGTAAAATGGTTAACAAGCTTAAGTCCTAGAGGACCTAACAAAGAATTGCAAAGATTTGCTAGTGAAGAGTTAGAGCCATTCAACTATGACATTTTTGAGGATTACATTGTAAGGACATACTTCTCACTTTGTCAAGTTTTGGGCTTGGACAGCAAGTTTCAGATGGTAAAAAATCTAATGGTGTTAGTCATGGATTTAGAGCAAAGATGTGAATAAGCCCTATGACTGTGTAATGTCCCCATTTTTAGCACTACACTTTCTAGTGACTATTAGCGTATTTCTAGAGGCCCGTAGACTAGTCAAAGGTAGAATTAGGGCTTCATATTTTCTAGGAGGTTTCCTTCTAAGTTTTCAAGAGTTTGGCAGTTTCTCTATTGGGTCTTTTTGGGTTTCTAGAGAGCTTCAAAGGGATGTGACATACATTTCAATCTGGAGTGTGACATGCATTTCAATCTGGGGTTGCATGCTAGAGTTTGGCAAAAAGGTTTTTAGGTCTTTATGGGTTTTCAAAGGGCTTCAGAATGGTATAACATGTAGAAGTTGTCAAAACCAACTTCAGAAACCAAGAACACATGCATGCAAATTGATACCTGTCACAAGAAAGAGAATGGACGAAAAAGCAAACGAAGGTTTGAAGCTCTGAAATATGAGAGATTATATTATCAGATTAAGAGAATGAAAAATATACAATGGATCAATCCTTAAGAAAGGAGATCATGCAAAACCTAAAAGAAACCCTACTAAGTAAACATTTAATAATTAATATAATTATTAGATGTCACATTATGCAAACTAAAGTGAAATATTAAGAAGGGAATAAAGGTAACTTAATTAGCATAATTAAGTTAAAACCTTTACTCTAACACCCCCCATTAAGATGAGCAAGAGTGCAGCTACAAACAAGTGCATGAAAGCAAAAGTAACTACAATGCATGAAAGCAAACAAGGGTCCCGACAACTAGGCATGATTAGGTACCTGAATACAACCAAATATCTGTAAAGTGGAGAAATAGAGAAAACCTCATGGGAAAAACTCTACTCCAAAAAGAGATGCAAAAAGAAAGTACAAATGGAATGTCTCAAGAGACTCTCTCAAGAACATATGTAGATATACAATCAAATACCCCCCCATGAGAGAGAGTGGAGACTCCAAAGCCCCCCCAGAATGAAAGAACCCCTGTGCCAATGATCAAACCAATGTGTCTCCTCAGAGGACGAAACAGATCCAACGGTCGTAGGAGAGGAAATCCTTGGATGTGAGGTGAAAATGGAAGTCCTGGATGATGCACACTGAAGAACTGAACTGCAACATGAGTGTATGAATAACAAAATGGTGAATCAAACAACTCAAGATGATCCTGATATGGAATCTCAGGTGAAGAAGGGATAACAGGTGTGTTGGAACTGTCATCTGTGAGGAAAGGAATATCCTCTAATATGGCCTCAACAACTGCACTTGATGGCTCGATGAGTGGAGCAACAATGTCAATCACAACTGAAGAGATATCCTGCTGAACAGATGTGATCTCAACAGGAGGAAGAGGTGTAGAAGTCTCAACACTAGTCTCATGAACAGATGGAAGAACACATAAGTTCAAGCAACCGAACTTCTCCTCAGATACTGCATGCTCTCTTTTAGAAAGAGAGGGAGATGGTGGACCAAAGTGTGTGAATGCATACAATCGAGTAGAATGATCAACTGTCCCTGTTGCAACAATGTTGCCAGTCTAAATGTCTTTGATGTGCACTGAATCAGGTGTGAACTCAACTGTCTTCCCTGTCCCACTATGAGCAATCTGATAGATGGAGAGAAGGTTAGTGGACAAAGATGGAACACATAGTACATCATTGAATGTACCGTCATCAATGTTGATAGAACCTTTCCCACATACACTCATATAAGTGTTATTACCCATCAATATGTATGGTGAGGACGCAGCCTCAAAAGATGAGAACATGTCCTGAGAAGATGCCATATGGTGTGAAGCACCTAAATCCAATAGCCATCTAGATGAATGTGAACTGGTGGTTGCACATAATGCATGACCCTTATGTGGGGCCAGTCCATCTATCTGAAATGATGGTGAAGAAGAAGACCCGCCTGATGTAGATGAAAAAGAGTGATAAATATGGTTCTTCTCAAGAAGAGTTGTCAAATCTGAAACCTGTTTTGCATATCCATCTATCTTCTTCTCGTAACACTTGGACTCATCATGTCCTAGCTTAGTGCAATAAGCGCACTTAGGTCTGTCTTTCTTCGATGATTCCCCCTTAGGAGAACGTGAATCAAAAGTGTTTTGTGAACTAGAATCCTTCCAATGCTCGGTGGTCTGTGGTTTTTGTTTTTGCTTCTGCTTTTGCTTCTACTTCCCCTGATATGACTGTGCTACCAATGCTTGGTGCGGTGATCCTGTGAGAGCATCCAACTATGATATCTTGGCTTGCTCTCGTGTCAAACGATCACAAAACACCTCAAAAGTAGGCATGGTAAATTGATTGCCCAAGGCATCCATAGTGGAATAGAAGGTAGAGGAGAATATCTGAAAGTTCCCACGAATTTTTGACAAAATCGAGTAAATACACTCTGTATCAATCTTAACCTTACCACAACCCTGTAAAAGAGATCTCTGTTGTTTGAATTTCATCAGAAAATCCTCAATAGTGGAAAAAGAATCAAGTACAAGGGAAGTCAACTCTGCCTCAATCTGGAGTGCACGAAACTGATTTATGGTACCAAATAGATCATTGAACTTCGTCCACATTTCAAGAGGACTGTCACACCCATCAAGATGAAACAAGAAGTTGTCTGAAACATGTAAGGAAATCAAACCCATAGCCTCATCCATCTTATTTCTATGCTGCATAATCTCAAATGGCCTGGTCAAAACTGGTTGAACCGTATCTAAACAAGACCACAACCCCTTTGATCTGAGAAGATGTGTCATGAATGCCTTCCAAGTATGATAGTTATGAGGTGTGAGAAGTTCAACAGTAGAAGCGTTTTCGGCCATGTTTGGAGAGGTTTTAATGGATGTTCAATGTGAAGAGTTTCTGGTTTTTTTAAGTAAATGACAGAAAGCAAGAAAAAAACTACCCCCACAATTGCAAAAAACCAAACCCCAATAGAGATTTTTCAGCAGAAAAGCAAGAAAAAGCATAAAAGGTTTCAGACTAAAACTTTTGTACCTAATAAATATTCTGAAAATTAATGACAGTAGATCTGAATAAAGCGCGTTCACAGCTTTCCAACGCCTATTCGTTTTCGAAAAACGGAGCAAAAATGAGAAAGGTATGCCCCCCGAAGTGCAAAAATCAACATTTGTCTTTGACTACAAAAAACTACATGCAGACTGCAAAATTTTGAAAAAAATCTTGTACAACCAAAACGACGCCGGAACCAACTTTCCGACGATATCTCGTTTTCGCAAAACGGAGATTGTATGCAAAAAATATGCACGATTTTGTGCAAGATAGGTCAAAAGGCAAAAAAGAAATTTTACACAGCCCTCAGGGGCTAAGACCTTCGGCCCCTGGTCACATGGCCGACCAAGGGGCTGGCGCACAAGGGGTGGAGCGCGGGCAACAAACAAGCGGCACGGTGGCGCATGGGTGATGCGGGCCGGCGGGTGCGGCGGTGGCTGAGCAGCCGCAATCGGCGGTGGTCGGGCGGCTGAGCAGCAACGCTACGTTTTTACACTGGCAGCAGGTTTTAAACCCAAAAAAATGATATTTTTTTGAATTTTTTGTCTTGTAAACTGTGCCCTGAGGCTGTACGGCCTTGGGGCCGAAAAAAATTTCCTTTTCGATCAACAGAGGCCAAAATAAACAAAATTATATGAAAATAGGGGTTTTTAGACACTCTGGACTCAATGGCGAGGTCCGTTTTGTCCAAAATTGCTTAGAAATTTAGGCGACCCCCAGATCCACAAAAAATCAACTTGTAAAACTGTGAAAGCCTGATCCAACCTTCATAACTCCAAATTTTTCAAACAAGAACAAGCTACAGCAGGTCCGCTCTGATACCATGTAGAAGTTGTCAAAACCAACTTCAGAGTCCAAGAACACCTGCATGCAAATGGATACCTATCACAAAGAAGAAAATGGACGAAAAAGCAAACGAGGGTTTGAAGCTCTAAAATATGAGAGATTATATTATCAGATTAAGAGAATGAAAAATATACAATGGATCAATCCTTAAGAAAGGAGATCATGCAAAACCTAAAAGAAACCCTAATAGGTAAACATTTAATAATTAATATAATTATTAAATGTCACATTATGCAAACTAAAGTGAAATCTTAAGAAAGGAATAAAAGTAACTTAATTAATATAATTAAGTTAAAACTTTTACTCTAACATAACAAACATATTCATTGGCTGACTTTTCTAGACTTATTATTTTTAGTAAATTACGATGGTTGCCCAATTTGTGATCTAACTAAGTTTGGAGTCACTATTTTTTAGTGAACCCTGGGTAAGCGTCCCCACCCCTAGGCCCTAGCGTTCCCAGAATGGGCACGTCCCAAAGACGTGGGGACGGTGTTCCCACGTCTCCAGAGGCGCCACCGTTTTTCTCCCCCGCCGCCGAAGACACAAAAACGCACCGACGTCTCCGAGACGTTGAAGGAGACGCCTGGGCATCCCTCAAGCGACTCTGAGACGCTAAGGGAGACGCCTAAGCATCCCTCGAGCATCTCAAGGATGCCCAAGCGTCTCCCACGGCGGACAGACATAAAGGCACAATTTTATAATATATTTTTTATTCTATTCAAAACCTAAGGGCATGTGGGGCCCATCTACACTCTTTTATGCTTTCAAAAGCCCATCCTAACTTCATTTTTATTCACATTTGCATTTCTACTTGTCTACTACAGCAAGAAGTGAAGAGTTGAGGAAAGAGTGATTGGAGGAGTGAAAGGAGTTATTGCAAGTGAAAGAGAAGTGTCAAGGAACAAGAAGAAGAAGAAAAGGAAGATTCTTCAGCTTGTTGAAGAGATTTTTCAAGCAAAAGGTAGGGTTTTTAACTGCTTTTTTCTTTTATTTTCTGATTTTCAATGTTCATTGTTTTAGTTTTTTGAATTTTCTGATTTTCATTTCTAAATTCTAAGTTCTTAGTTCTTGTTTCATTTCTAATTCTTGTTGTTTCATTTTCTAAATTAGTTTAGATTTTGTTTTGCAATTTAAAATTTAAAATATAGAGTTTTATTTTTTTTATTTTAAAGTAGGGCATAGGCTGAAATTATGTGTTTATTGAATTTTTTTTTCATTTTGTGAAATGCAATGTCAAAATGAGCTCCCACAGTCATGAAATGAGTGAGGATGAGATGGAATTGAAAACTCATTCTCATAATGCAAGCCATTTAGAATATGAACTTGAGCATGAGGATGAGCACAATGAGGGGGGTGAACATGGGTCAAATCCAAAAGGGCAAACTAGTTCCATAGCTAATGCACCAATTGCTATTGATTGCCCCTCTCAACTTTTGGCAGAGTGGGCTAGGGATTCTTATGATCCCAAATCTCCTCTCAAACAATTTGCATCAAGAATAACAGCCCCAACATCATTAGGTGGTGGTACGAGAAAATGGAAATGTAACATTTGTGGTGATGATTGGTTTGGGAGCATCACCAGAGTTAATGCTCACTTACTCTTTTGGCCAAGAAAAGGTGTGGGAGCATGTGATTTTTTGAAGGACCCTAAAAATATAAAATACAAAATTGAGTTCAACAAGCTTTGGGGTGTTCCAGATGACGTGGGAATTCCTATGCCTACTACCTTCTCTGGTAGGCAACATATTCAAACTATACAGCAAATTCAGGAGCAGCATATGCAGAGGCAGCCACATATTTCTACTCACACATTGCATCAGAGAGCAGGAACATTGTCAGGGGCAGCCTCAGGGCCTCCATCCACCTATAGTGCTATGCCTAAATCGCAACAGGGCAAGGGGAAACACAAGATGCAAAATCAGCCTAACCCCATAGCTGATTTATTTAATGTGCACCAGAAGGATCAAATAGATGATTCCATTGGCAAGTTCTTTTTTGCCAATGGAATCCCATTTCATGTAGCTCGATCTCCTTATTATAAGGAGATGATGTCGATGGTAGCGAAGGGAGGACCATCATATGTGCCACCAGGTGAGCACAAATTGAGGACAACGATCTTCAATAACAACTATGCCAAGATCAATTCATTGATGGAGACGATGAGGGCATGTTGGGAGGATTCTGGATGCAACACTGTTATCAATGGGTGGACAGACATTAGGCATCGTCCACTCATCAATGTCATAGTTACATGCTCATAGGGCCCATTCTCTCTAAGAGCGGTTGATTGTTCAGGGCATCGAAAAGATGTTGATTTTTAGTTTGAGATCCTTCGGGCAGCTATTGAGGAGATTGGGCCACAAAATGTGGTCCAAGTAGTGATAGATGCAACACATGTGTGCAGAGCTGCAGGGAGGCTTATCAAGACAGCATACAGACATATTTGGTGGACTCCATGTTGTGTGCATGCCATGAACAATGCACTCAAGGACATGGGGAAGATGAGTGGGTTAGAGGAGTGGTCAGCAATGCTAGAGATGTGCAGATGTATATTTGCAACCACCACACTTCACATGCCATCTTCGGGAGCTTTGCGAAGGAGTTCTTGAAACCAGTTGAGACCCAATATGCATCCTATTTCATTCTTTTGGAGAGAATGATTGAGTTGCAAGAGCCACTGCAACTCATGGTTATGACGCAAGAATGGAATCAGTGGGATGGGGCCAAGACAAAGCAGGGGAAGAGGGTGAAGGAGATAGTGAAGAGTGATGGATTCTGAAATGATGCAAAATATATTGTTGCCATCATTAAACCAGTTGTCCAAGTCATCAGATATGGGGATGGGGATGCACCTAACCTTGGAGAGGTGTATGAGTGCATTGATTCGATGCTTGGCTAAATGAGGGCAATTGTGCAAGAGAAGGACCCCACTTTAGCATTCTACAATGTTTACATTCAACCTATTATTCAGCGCAGATGGGACAGCCTAAACACTCCCTTGCACGTGGCTGCTTATGCATTGAATCCGAAGTGGTACATGCCTAGGCCTAGTAGAGTTACACCAATTCAGGATGATGAGGTGAAGGAAGGTTTCTTCAAGTGCATTGATAGGATGTATGATGTTGAAGCTGCTATCAACCTTTGCACTGAGTGGACAAAATTTGCTGCTCTTAGGGGTTACAAGGCTACAGCAAAGGCGGATATAATAACTATGGCACAAGAGGATCCGATTTTGTGGTGGACTTGTCATGGACCGAAATCACTGACTACCACACTAGCCATTCGTTTGTTGTCTCAAGTTTCTAGTTCTTCAACTTTTGAGAGGAACTGGTCTACTTATAGCTTCATCCACTCTCTTAAGAGGAACAACCTTACCTCTAGGAGAGCAGAGAAGCTAGTGGCTATACATAGTGCCTTGCGTATCACTGACCGCAAGACACATGTGTACAAGGAGAGCCCAACAACACGATGGGATGTAGAGCCAAAGGAGCCATCACAGATTGATGAGGATGAGGATGCTTCAGATTTAGGGCTGGTTGATGTTCCTTTGGCAAATCTTGACCTTGGGGAGTCCAGTGGTTCCAGTGATGAGTTTCTCAACCTCCCGAGGGATGATTAGAGGCCTCCGCCGCCTTCACTACATTTTGGCATTTTGACTTCGTAGTTTGTACTTGTTTTGATATTAATATCATGCTACTCATTGTAATCATCTTTATGATCAGATATTTAAATTTTTGATATCATATATGATATAATAGAAATCTTCCATTTGTTAATTCGACAATTGTTACATTGTAGTATTGAGTATTCTAATTTCTAATTTGAAAATTTCAATGTTCAATGGTTCATTCACTTCATTGTTAATGTTCAATGTTCAATGTTCAAGTATATTGTTATACATCTTTTCATAACTAGCATTTTAAGTACCATATGTATAGTATATAGTATATACACCCCCTGCCCCTCGCCCCCCGCCCATGTCCCCAAATTGAGGCCCCTTTGTCCCTCTGTCCCAGAAACTTGTCCCCCCGTTCCGACGTCCCCCCGTCCTCGACGCCGGTGTAACATAACTATTTTTAGTAAGTGTTATTTTTGGCAATACTAGTCTTAGCAACAGTTCAATTCAGTGATGTGTCTATTTTTGGCAAGGCAGTATTGGCAGTTTGGTCTCCAGCATTCTTGGAGCCTATTTTTGGCAAGTTTATTGACTTTAGTGATTTTCATTTTTGGACACCTTATTCGGTGATTATAATGTTTTAAGTGTTGATTTTTGCTAAATGGACGCTTCACTTGGTGAAATAATTGAATTTTATAAAGTTATCACTTAGTCACTTTTGGACGCCTAAGTCAAATGAAGTCAAAATGAAAATTAAAGTGAATGTTTCAATCCTCATTTGGGCGTCCCTTTTGGAGGGAAAAGGAGATTCGAATTCAAGGTTGAGAAAGTTATAAATAAGAGGCCTTGCTCTCTCATTTTATCATCCATTGCTTATCATAACAAAGTGTTATTGAAATTGTTGCAGAACCCTTGCTTTGAGGAATGCATACCTCCTAACCTTCTTCAATTTTGTACTTGAGAGATAGTACCAAGCTGAACTAAGACTGCTTTTTCATTCAGAGGTTGCAGTCAGAGCTTATTTGGAGATGGATCCATATGATGTCTTCTAATTTTGGTTTGGTGACTTGTTGCTTTCAATATTTGATCTTTTTGGAGTATTCTTATCATTTTTGGAGTTGCTAGTTGGTGCTTGGCTGAAGCACATTTTGGTTCATAACTCTCTGAAGGATTTTCTATCATTCTGGGTATTGACTCTATGGTCTCAGCTCACTTGAGCACCTCATTGCTCAAGGTTTCATAATTTTTGTTGGTCTCAGATTTCTAGGACAAGGTCGCCCATTCCAAGGAGGCCGTACCACTTCCTTCAATGCATTGGGAAACGTGCAAAATAAACAAAGCTGCTCTTGAGGGGTTTGTCAAATGGTATTTGGGCACCCAACTTCTAGGCTTCATTTGCCTTCAATTTGGGATCGATCGGAGGTGATTCGACGAAGTTGCGAGCATTTTGGTGATTTCGAAGCTTGCTGGTCTGATTTTTTGTTCGCTGCATTTTTATATCAGACCTGTTATTTTCGTCCATTTTGCCATATTTTATATGTTTGATATCTTGTACTCGCTTTGGAGATTGTTCCCTAACATTTTGGTGATCATTGGATATGTATATCTTCTTGTAGTGCAGTTGAAGCTTCATATTGTAACGCTGAATCAGTAGTACTGATCAGCCTTCTTTATTTCTGCACTTTTACATTTTGTATACCCGCTGAAAAGTGGAAGCAGCTGGCTTGTCGCCTAGACATTTCATTTCAGTATAGTACTATCCTTTAAACCCGTTACAAAAAGAAAGAGGCTAGCTTGCCGCCTAAGCATTTACTTTCAATACTTTACCTTCTTGCAGCCCGCTGAAAAGTGGAAGAGGTTGGCCTCGCCGCCTAAGTATTTTCATTCCCTAGTTGGTCGGCTAAGCCGTCAACACATTGTATTTTCCAATTTTCAATATTGTTAATGAGATCCCTTTTCCACCTTATGCTCTCACCTTGCCCACAATGGGGTTTGGGTGATCAAAAAGTGAAGGGTTGCATTTCAATATTGTATCTTTAATATTTCTAACGTTAACGAGTGAAAATGCTTGTGTAAAAATTTTGGAAAAAAGTAAGGGGGTATTTCACTATATTGGTTATATTGTTGAGGAAACTCACAAGGCTCTAAGGTCAATCAAGAAGGACAACTGCATAGTCCACTTCAAGTAGTATTCCTTGATATGCCATATCATTTTGTTTAGTGGGATAGATATTTGGTCCCCACGTATGCAGATCAGGGCCTCGGATGAGTAGAAAAAGGTTTTGCTAGTGCAGGAATGGACCTACATATGGGACAAGGACTATGAAAAGTCCAACAAATTTGATTTTTGAAGAGTGTTTTGTTAAGGAGGTTCTCAGGAACTTTGGTCAGCCTATGGACTGGCAATTATCAAAGGAAGTGAGAAGGTTTTTGAGACCAAGGGACCTTATCCCAGAAGTAGGGATCAAGCATAACTAGGGTGATTGGTTTTTCTACTCTGATGCCACTGTGATCAAAGTATATGGATCCCCAATTGCACCCCATGTGTTTCCTAGGATTGTTCCAAAACGAATTGCCTTTTCAGAAATCATATGATAATTAAAGGAGTCTAATAAGACACATTTCAAGAACAAGAAGAAGTATGCCATTCTCCCTTCTACAGTTATGTTTTCAGATTTTCAAGTCACATCAAGGGAGGGATTGGAATTGTTGTTGGGCAAGTTGATGCCTTAAAGAATGATAGTGGAGAGGGTCAGCAAGTGTGACCCAGAGCACTTCATCCATGATCAAAGAACTAGCTTCAAACTGGCACCGTTCTTGCATGAGCATGATAGTGTTGAAGACCTAATCAGAAATTGCTCCACAGAAAAGGAGGCTACAAAGAGAAGAGCACTATGGGTCAAAATCCAGGTTGCTAAGAAAAAGAGGAAGCAAGTTGATCCATCTTTTGAGGGATCATAATCACATATCAAGGACCCCATAGTGAGAACTATGACAATGCCAACATTTTGCTTTCAAATGTGCCTACACTCCCACCAAGTTGTAATGTCCCCTTCTCAGCAATAGTTTCATCTGATGACCGTTAGCCTATCTTAGAGGCCCATAGGCTAGTCGGAGGCAAAATTAGGGTTTCCTTTTTTCTAAGAGGTTCCTTCTGAGTTTTCAAGGGATTGTTTGCAAGAGTTTGGCAATTTGTCTTCTGGATCTTTGTGAGTTTCCAAAGGGCTTCAGAAGGGTGTGACATGCATTTTCATCAGAAGATATTTTGGAATTACTATTTTTAGTAAGTTACGACGGTTGCCCAATTTGTGCTCAAACAGAGTTTGGAGTCACTTACTATTTTTAGCAATATGCTATTTTTAGCAAGTGTTATTTTTGGCAATGCAATTTAGCAACAGTTCAACACTCAATGTCTATTTCTGACAGGTCAGTTTGGCAGAGGCTTCTCCAGCTTTCTTGAAGCCTATTTTGGAAAGTTGGTAACTTAAGTTATATTTTTATATTGTGCTTTTTGGCCCCCCAACGCCTAGACATATAACTTAAGTTGTTATTAACTTGTGTTCTTCATGAGGTTGTCCAATTTGGAGATATATTTGCATTTCATAAGGTTTATTTTACTAAGTGTATTTGGGTGCCCAAAGTCAAGACAACATTGCAAACGAAAATGAATATTTTATTCTTCCTTCTTGGGGGTCCCTTTTGGAGGGAAAAGAGGATTTGAACTTTTGGTTTTGAAAGCCTATATATTAAGTCCCTTGCCTCTTCATTTGGCATCCAATTTTCATCTCATAACGAAGTGTTGCCGGATTTTATCTAGACTCTTGCTTTGAAGTTGGAATACCTCCTAGCCTTATTCAATTTCAGGCTTGTAAGATAGCTCCTAGTTGGACCATTGGTGCTCCTTCATTCAAAGGGTGCAACTGAGCTTCAATGGTGATGGCTTCATTTGATGTTTTTTGATTTTGGGTGTGGTAGTGAGTTAGTTTCCAGTTTGCTCCTATTTTGGTGTGTATCTTTTGCTGATTGGTGTTTTTCGAGTGCTTTCTATATATCTAGCTGATCCACGTTTTTGATTACATTTTTTGAAAGAGTTGGGCGATTGTTTTGGGTATTGATTCTATGCATTCCTCTAGCTTGGGTGACCCTATGCTCAAGTTTTTGTAATTTTTGGTGGAGTTTAGGATTTTTAAGACAAGGTCGCCTTTCCCAAGGAGGTTGTACTTCTTTCGTGAGTGCATTGGGAAGCGTGCTGAAATAAACAAAGCTATTTAGAGTACTTTAGCTGATTGAACTTGTAGGCCTAACCTCTAGGCACCATTTGCCTTCGATTTGAGTTCATTCAAAGGAGTTTTGAGGAAATTACAAGCATATTGGTGATTTCCAAGTTTTTTGATCAAAAAATCAAAACACTGCCATTTTATATCAGACCTAGTATTTTTCAGTATTTTGCCATATTTTCTTGATGCTTATTTTTGTATCTATCATGGAGATGTTTTTCTAACATTTGGGTCTTTATATTGCTAAGTTATCTCTTGATATATTGTAAAAGACTCAATATTGTAATGTTGTTTTCAGTAGTACTAATCAGCTCTTTCATTTTTGTACTTGTCTTTTCATTCCCACTAAAAAAGTGGAAGAGGTTGGCTTGCCGCCTAGTTGCTTTCTTGTTTATTTCCCACTGAAAAGTGGAAGAGGCTGGCTTGCCGCCTTGTTGCTTTCTTATTTTGTTACCCGCCGAAAAGTAGAAGAGGTTGGCTTGCCACCTAAGCATTTACATTTTCTATATTGTCCAACTTGCCACTAATATCATTTGTACTTCCAACATTTCAATTTATTGCTAACAAATCCCCTTGCACCATATGCTCCCACCTTGCCCACTCCAAGATTTGGGTGATCAAAAAGTGAACGGTTGCTTTTAGCTTGTTATCTTTTTTGGGCTAACATTAACAGGTGAAGTGTTGTGTGCTAAAAAATCAAAAAAAAACTAAGGGCGATACTTCAAAGGTATCAGAGTCGGTCATCTTGCCAACCTGTGCTTTCAGTGATCAATTTGTCAAATAAGTGACAAAGATATCAGATACTACAACAAAGAGTTGAAAAGACAACAATTTCAAACTCTATCAATTCCTGAAGAGGATACTTTTTCAACCGTGATATTGCAATTGAGACCATGGCGGATAAGGAGAAGGGACCAACCCATGAGGAAAATGCAGATGCTAGAACTGAGAGGAAGTTTGATATTATGTTGGACATGATGTCTTAGTTACTTGCTAAGATGAATCAACAGGTAACTCCAATGCAGCAGAATCAAGAGACTGAAACCAGTGCCTCTAATACAAATCCAAGAGGGAGACCTATTGGTCAACATGTTGACTTGACTAGAGGATCAGCCTCTCGACCTCTTCTTCCTACCTTTACCTGAAGGGAGGAACCACCTACTAAGCCTGAAGTACCCATGCTAGATGAAGTGAATAGCTACATGTGTTAGAGTAAAGGTCTTAACTTAATTATGTTGATTAAGTTACCTTTATTCTTTTCTTACAATTTCACGTTAGTTTGCATAAAGTGACATTTAATAATTGTATTTATTATTAAATGTTTTCTTATTAGGGCTTCTATTAGGGTTTTTCCTATTAGGGTTTTATTAGGGTTTGCATGATCTCCTTTTTATAAAGATTGATCCCTTTGTATTTCATATGAATTCATTATCTCATTCTCTCTGATATATACATTTTCAGTTTTCAGAGAACCCTTGCTTGTTTGTCTCCATCTCTTCTTTTGTGACAGGTTATTTGCATGCAGGTGATCTTCGGGGTTTGTGAAGTTATAGTTTCTCAACTCCAACATGGTATCACAGCTCCACACCTGCTGCTTCCTGTTCTTGTTTTGAAGATTTTTGGAGCTACAAGGATTTGTTGCAAGCCATTTTTTATTGGAGCCGTCATCATTTTTGCTTCAAAAATTCAATTTTCACTCATTTGCAAGAAAAACGATTTCTGGGTTTTGTAGCCAACGTCAAAATCTGAACTGGGTATTTTTTAGATTTTGCATATCTTGCACAGATCTGGAGAAAATCACTGTTGAAAAAACGGCACGCGTCATTTTTCTCCTGGCTGAAAGTTAAAAAAAAAATCATTTTCTCGTATTCTGCTTGTTGGATCAAGAAACGATTTTTGGGTTTTGTTTCTAGCATCAAATATTTCTGGGTTTTTATTTTTGTTTACAAATAGTGAATAGATTTTCCAAAAATAAACGTTTTTTGTTAGAAAGTTCGTTTCCTGCAAGCTAAATTCAGTTTTTGAAAAATTCATAACTTTTGGCCACGGTGTCCGTTTTTGCAAATGAGATATTGACGGAAAGCTAGTTTCGAGCACTTCATAGTGGTGTAGGCCATTTTTTCAAATTTGGTCATCTACACAAATTTGAGGTTATTTTTCATCATGGAGGTAGATGTGAACATTGGTTTGTGCATGTACTCTTTTTTGTTTTCATGCAGTAAGTTTTGCATTTTGTCTTTAATTTATGCATGTTTTGCATGTTCTCGGAAAGCTGGTTCTGTCAACTTTCTAGTGGTGTGGGTCTCATCACTTCATTTTTCTGTTGGTGCATTCTACAGTCAGTTTTGTGGCTGTCCTTCATGTATTTCCAGCATCTTGTCCTTTGAGGACATTTTGAGCATTATTTGTAAGCAATCTTTTATGTAAACGCACTGAGATAAAGTGCCACACTATTGTACATGTATTTTTGGGGATTTTGCACATAAGGTTGCGCCATATTTTGTACTAGCACTATTATTATAAAGTGTCATGAGGGGTTGTGTAGTTTGTCTTTGTTTGCTATCACATCTTTGTCTGGTGAGTATGCCTCCACGACGATGGTGAATCCATACCATTGGGGGTTGTGTAGTTTGTCTTTGTTTGCCATCACACCTTTGTCTGGTGAGTGTCCCTCCACGACGACCATGGATCCATATGATTCCAGCCTCATGCATGTGTGCTTTGTTTTGCACACCACTTTTTCAGTTGCAGGTGCTATCTTGCGCACTTTCAAATGTTTCTTCTCCTTCATACACTACAGGGTGTTTCACATCATTTCAGTGGATCTGTCAGGCTCTCCCAGTTCAACATTATGGGGGGGTTATTATATTGTTCGGGCTAATTCTTCCTTGGTTTCGCCTTGGAAGGGATCTTCCATTTTCAGTGGAGGTTCTTCAGCACCATAGCAATCATCTTTTGACAATTGTTTGCAACTTCTTCTGCTTCAGTGATGTTCTTCTTCTTGGCTTTCTGCATCTCTTTTTGGAGTAGAGCTTTTTCCCATGAGGTTTTCTCTATTTCTCCTCTTTACAGAGATTTGGTTGTATTTGGGTACCTAATCTGACCTGGTTGCCGGGACCCATGTTTGCCTTTTTGCATTATAGTTACCTTTGTTTTCTTGCATTTGTTTGTAGCTGCACTATTGCTCATCTTAAAGGGGGGTGTTAGAGTAAAGGTCTTAACTTAATTATGTTGATTAAGTTACCTTTATTCCCTTCTTAAGATTTCACGATAGTTTGCATAAAGTGACATTTAATAATTATATGTTTTCCTATTAAGGTTTCTATTAGGGTTTGCATGATCTCCTTTTTATAGGGATTGATCCCTTTGTATTTCATATGAATTCATTCTCTCATTCTCTCTGATATATACATTTTCAGTTTTCAAAGAACCCTTGCTTGTTTGTCTCCATCTCTTCTTTTGCGACAGGTTATTTGCATGCAGGTGATCTTCGGGGTTTGTGAAGTTGTATTTTCTCAAGTCCTACAACATGGAATATGTTTCCCTTCCCACTGAAATGTGTGAGATTCTTGTTGATGTTATAGCAACTTAGGGCTGCACTTCCATTGCACACGTTTCAAGAAGGAAGCATAAATTAAATGGTAGCCTTCCGGCTATTTAATTTATGTTAATAATATTTGATAAACATAAAGGGCCGACCCTATATGGTTCGCATGTATTGCTTGTTGCTTGGGCCGACCTTACTTGTATTTATCATTTATTATGTTTCTTTATAGAGGACTGACCTAAGTTGAAGAGGCGCCTAAATTGTATATATACAAGGTCTTGTATTGTCATTATCATCATTCAAGTTCATCAAGTATATTCACAATTAGAGCATAAGTTTGCACCTTCATAGCAGCAGTCTGAATTCAAGGAAGATCATATTCATTTGTATATCTTGCATCTAGGAGAGGTGCGATTTCATTGTATCAATTATTGGCCATTGTTGGGCCTAAGTTGTAAGAAGATTTATGCTCTTGTTCTACTTTATATAAGAGAATCATTTGCTAGGTTTTTTCTCCCTCAAGAGGAGGGTTTTCCCAGGGTATCTTGCTGTGTTTATTGTCTTATGTGTTGCAATATTTTAAGTGCTTTCAATTGCTTAATCTGATCTAAGAAACACTAACATGGTATCAGAGCGGGTTTGAAAAAAATCGTGATCAGATTTAGTTTGCAGCACTCACTCTAATCTTTTTCAGTCTATCTCTATTTTTTGAATTTTAAGAAGCTTGATGATGAATAGTCTGAAAATCGAGGACAGACTCGAAGGAGCTTCTAACTACACATCATGGAGGTTCAGGACCATGCTCACATTGGAAGAGAATGATTTGGCTGAGTTTGTGAAAACAAAAGTTCTCGAACCTGAGGAAGAAGAAGAGAAGTTGCAATGGAGGAAGAAAGATACTAGGGCAAAGAAAGTGTTGGTTGATTCCGTCAAAGATCATATTGTTCCAATTGTCTTCAAGTTGGATACCGCAAGGTAGATGTTCAAAACATTGGAAGAGTTGTATGAAATCAACAACACCAGTCGTGCCCTAACCTTGAAGCAACAACTACTTCACATTAAGATGGTGGAAGGAGAGTTTGTCATCACCTACTTCATGAAGATTTCCGAATTGAGAGATCAACTCTCTACCATTGGTCATATTGTTGATGACAAGGATTTGATCATGTTGGCTCTTAATGGTCTTCCTTCATCTTGGGAGTCTTACATTCAAGGAATTAGTGTGAGATCAAAACTTCCCAAGTTTGATCAATTAAGGGCAGACTGCATTCAAGAGGAGTCGAGGTTGGCCGCTAAAGGCATTGGTCAAAGTTCAAAGAACGAAGATTTACATGTTCTCACCTCTCATTCATCAAAGAAAGAAAAAAAAAAAAAAATTGGAAGAAAGGATTCTTCAAGAGGAATCGAGATAATGGGTCAGATGATGCTCCTGCATTCAAGAAGAAGTGGGAACTCTCTCGTGTTCAATGCTTTAGATGTGACAAATTTGGTCACTATGCGAAGGATTGTCCTACCAGGCCTAATCAGCATGCTTCATTTGTGAATGTGATTGAGACCTCTCCCCAAAATGATTCTAGTGAATTTCTACTCTAGTCATGGGCCTATGTTCAAGCTGTGAAGGTTGTGTACTAAGTGCAAGAGCAACATATCATACTATGTCCGCCCTTTAGAATATTTAAGAGATAAGTATTCTTTGTTTCTGATTGTATTTACTATTCTAGGCTAAAATTCAATTTGTTGAGTTATGCAAATCTGACATTATTTACTTAGGATTATGTGTGACCAGTAAATAGTGATCACTGTGATAAGATTCTTTAGATTTATTCATTGCAAGTAGAATCATGCTAATTTGTGAAGATTGTCTTTTGTTTTGCTGAGATTAGCTCTTCTGAGAAATTGAAAGAAAGACATGTCATGATTGATGAATTAATTATCTATTACTCAGGAGATTTTGAAATCCATGAGATAAGTATTGCATGGTTGAATAATGTTCATGAATTGTTTTTGTAGTTATTAATTCATGCTATAACATTGAGATAACCTGAGCATCAAGCAATCTGCATCTTTAAGTCACAAGATATTGAAGTCATACCGAATGAAGAAATGATCAAGCTTGGAGTCATAGCTTGCAATCACTGGACTATATTGATGGCTGGAGATATCTCTCGAAGTCAAAGTACCTTTCAGGTCGTCGTTGTGTTCAAACTGTGAAGGGTACGGACTTATCTGAGCTCAAGTACAACGTATCACACTATGTCCAGCATTTGGACCTATCAGAATAGTTAAAAAGATAAGTATTCTTTGATTACTGAGTTAGATCATTTATTTATTCTTTGGATCTTGTAATTAAGAGAGATAGTAGATTCTCTTGAATTGTGTTGTGTTCACTAGCATAAGATCTTTTGAAAATTTTCATTCATGATATAACTTGTACGATTCTAATCTTGATATTTCCTTGGATAATTATGGATTGTTAGTAATCTCTATCTAAAAATGCTTCCTGGACAGGTTTAGGGGGAAGAAGATGATAAGAGATTACTTAGTGATGAAAATCTTGAGGCATCTTGTGAAGAAATCATGTCAACCAAAGAAATGATCAAGAGGGAGTAAACACTAGAGGGACTGAGTTGGTGGCTAGAGGGAGTACATCTCCAGAAGTCTTCTTTGCAATCTTTGAAGCCGGGATCAAAAGGGAGTTCTATGACTCACTGAGAATAAGCAAGTGGTTGATGCAAGTGATTGAAGATTCAGAGGGAGCCTAGTGAACCTAAAGAAGATGGTTGTGTTGCTCTGGTTGTTGTTTCAATTGAGGTTTGCGATGATATCCTAGTATATAAGGAAGTAGTCCTCTGTGGCACTGAGTACAACAGAGGCCGAGTACATTACAGCTTGTGTGGCGGCTCAAGAAACAGTGTGGCTTCGAAAGCTCCTTGCAAGATTGGTTGCACAAGTATTGAAGCCAATTGTCATCCCTTGTGTTAATCAAAGCTTTGAGAAGCTTTATGTCTTTCCATAGGTTTCATGATAAAGTAAGCATAACACTATATCAGAGATATGGTATTGAGGAAAGATATTCAGTTGAGGTATATCAACACTGATGAGCAGATAGCAGTCATTCTCATCAAGCATTTTTGGGATAATGGTTGTGTACCTTCGAGACAAGCTTGATATGGTGGAGAATGAAGTCCTAGCTGAGAGGGAGTCTCAATATCAGTGTTCCTTTGTTTAATGAGTTCTTCTTTGAGAGAGATTTGAGGTGTAAGCCCTTGATAATGCATTTCTCTATTGACAGAGATTTGAGGTGTAAGCCCTTGATAATGCATTTCTCTATTGAGAGAGATTTGAGGTGCAAGCCCTTGATAATGCATTTCTCTTTGAGATTTGAGGTGAAAGCCCTTGTTTCCACCCTCTGGGAGAGCCATGGTGGATGTCATGTGTGTGACTCCATGACAGCATCACGTGAGGGAATCCGTGATGATTTACTTGTACTCGTGTGTCACCCTCTGGAGGAGCCATGGTGAAAGTCACATTGAGGTGACAACATCACATTAAGTGATGAGCACTTGTACATACCATCTATGGAGGTAGCCATGATTGTTGATATCACGATGAGGTGATATTCTATTTGTTTTCATATTGACATGATGTGTCTTGTGCATGTGGGAGTATCATCCCTAGCTAAGAGGGAGTGTTGATGTTATAGCAGCTTAGGGCTGCACTTCCATTGCACACGTTTCAAGAAGGAAGCATAAATTAAATGGTAGCCTTTCGGCTATTTAATTTATGTTAATAACATTTCATAAACATAAAGGGCCGACCCTATATGGTTCGCATGTATTGCTTGTTGCTTGGGCCGACCTTACTTGTATTTATCATTTATTATGTTTCTTTATAGAGGGCTGATCTAAGTTGAAGAGGCGCCTAAATTGTATATATACAAGGTCTTGCATTGTCATTATCATCATTCAAGTTCATCAAGTATATTCGCAATTAGAGCAGAAGTTCGCACCTTCATAGCAGCAGTCTGAATTCAAGGAAGATCATATTCATTTGTATATCTTGCATCTAGGAGAGGTGCGATTTCATTGTATCAATTATTGGCCTTTGTTGAGCCTAAGTTGTAAGAAGATTTCTGCTCTTGTTCTAAGTTGTAAGAAGAATTATTTGCTAGGTTTTTCTCCCTCAAGAGGAGGGTTTTCCCAGGGTATCTTGTTGTGTTTATTGTCTTATGTGTTGCAATATTTTGAGTTCTTTCAGTTGTATAATCTGATCTAAGAAACACTAACAATTCTATCCTTGGATCAGTACATGAACCAAAAGAAGAGAAGAGGAGGTGGAAGAGTTGAGAATCGTGCCCCTATACCTCCAAGAGATGTCCAACAAGCTCTTGGGAAGGTGACCTTGGTTCACTTCGATGGAAGTGATAGGTGCTCAACAAGATCATGGGTCCAAAAGCTTGACAACTACCTCTCACTAAGACGGATTCCAAAAGAAGATGCCATCAAGTTTGCTACTTTGCATTTGGATGGGACTGCCCGTGAGTGGTGGTATCACGGTTTGGTCACTCTTGGCCATAACCTTATGTGTACTTATGAGGAGTTTACCAACAAACTCGTTGAGAGGTTTGATACCAAGGATCTTGAGGTCAAGTTTTGTGAGCTTGCATAGCTAAAAGAACATGATTCACTTGACTCATACATTGTAGATTTTCAAAGGCTTTTCGTGATGGTGCTCAACATCACTAAAAGAAGACTTGTAATCCTACTTTCTGAAGGACTAATGGAACCATTGAAAGGGTGGGTGGAGGCTTTCAATCCACCAACTCTGGATGAAGCAATCAAGAAATCTAGAAGCATGGAGTTGGCTACCCCAAGGCCAAAATTTCAATCAAGGACTTTTGCTCACAAGAAGGACAAGAAGCATTCTTCAAATCAGACCAAAAAGTTCCCTTCTAAGATGGATGATGAACTTCGTGAAGAGTTCTGAAGGAAGAAATTGTGTTACACTTGCAGAGAACCATGGAGCAAGGATCATAAGTGCTTTGGAAGAGACCATTCCCATCACATGAAGGCATATTCTGATTATGGATCAGAATCTGATATATCAGAACAGCAGTTTGATTATGTGGACAGCGAAGAAGAAAGAGCTCCAGAAGAGTTGGATAAGGACCAAGGGAGAGGGGGTAAATTTTCCCAACTCTCTAGTTTTCAAAAAAATGAGTCTTTCAAAGTCTGTGGAGTGTTCGAAAGGCAGCAAATCATTGCTCTAATTGGCACTAGAGCAACACATAATTTCATTGACGAAGGGGTTGTTACAAAGAGACGCCTCAAAACGGAAGAGTTTTAAGGTTTTAAGGTAATGTGGCCGATGGTTTTACTATCTCTTGCAACAGAAAAAGTCTCCAATTTGTCTATGCAGTTGGGTAACTATGAAGTCAAGTATGACTTCTACATTGTTGGCATCGGAGATACTGATGTAGTGCTTGGTATTCACTGGCTGCAATCTCTTGGAGAGGTCACTTTGAATCTGCAAACCATGGAGATGAAGTTTTCATCGGATGGGAAGAAGGTGGTGTTAAGAGGGATGTCAAATGGAGGCCCTTGTATTGTGTCTTTCAAGAGGATGGAAAGGTTGATTCGTCATGATCGAGATGAATGGGCAGCAGAGTGCCGAATCTTGCCATTCGATCCAATAGAAGGTAAGATACACTACCATCCATATATTCAGTCTTTGATCACCAAGAAGAGTAAGGTGTTTGGGAGTATACCTCTTGGGAAACCTCCTGAAAGGGGGACTGAGAATGTCATAGAGAGCTCAAAGGAGCCAAACCAGTCATTACTACCCCATATTGGTATCTGAAGAAGCAAAAAGATGAGATAGAAAAGGCCATCAAAGAACTCTTGGACATGGGTCACATTCACCCAAGCAAGAGTCCCTTTGCTTCTCCAATTGTTTTGGTCAAGAAGAAGGATGTCACTATGCACATGTGCGTAGATTATCGTGCCTTGAATCAAAAGACAATCAAAAACTAGTATCCCATTCCTAGGATTGATGAGCTACACGGAGCTGTCTACTTTTCCAAGATTGATCTCATATCGGGCTACCATCAGATCAAGATGAGGGAATCAGATATTGAGAAGACTACTTTCAGATGCCACTTTGGGCATTTTGAGTTTCTAGTCATGCCCTTTGGGTTGACTAATGCACCCGCTACCTTCCAATCCTGTATGAATAGGATATTTCAAAAGCAGTTGAGGAAGTTTGTACTTATCTTCTTCGATGACATCCTCATCTTCAGTAAGTCATGGGAGGAGCATCTCAAGCACTTGGAGGAATTGCTTAGCATCTTGGAATCAGAATCATTGTTTGCTAAGGTAGTTAGAGTTGACCCAAAGAAGATTAAGGCTATCTTGGATTGGCCTCCTCTAGAGAACCTCTCAGTTGAAGGGTTTTCTGCTAAGTTACCCGTTCGAGTTCGAGGACGGTTGCGGGTACGAGAACCCGGTACTTGGGTACATGAAAACGTTTTTTAGGGGTTAGGGTATGTTTGGGTACGTGTGTGTATATATATATGTATTATATATAAAAAAAGAAAAGAGAAATATACAGAATTGTAAAACTAAATCATTTCATAGTATGATACTTGATCATTGATCAATGCCAAATGCCAAATGCCAAAGATAAATATTAAATGCCAATTGATAGTTGAAAAATATTCAAATAAGCCATATCAATGATATCATATACGTCTATGTTCACCCAGCAAGTACCCACACGTACCTGTAGACGAACCCAAACCGAGTTCAAGGCCTGCGAGTACGAACCCTGCAACGTTTTTATTGGAGGTTTGTGAAGGGATATCCTCAAATGGCTGCCCCTCTTACTGATCTCACCAAAAAGGGGGCATTTGCATGGTCAGAAAAAGCACAAGTGGTATTTGATAGATTCAAACAACTCATGAGTTTATGTCCTGTTTTGGCCATACCTAACTTCTCCAAACCATTTGAGTTGCAGTGTGATGCTTCAGGGGAAGGAGTTGGAGTTGTCCTAATGCAAGAAAAGCATCCTATTGTCTTCAAGAGCATGAAACTGAGGGGTGTTGAAAGGACTTACTCAATCTATGACAAGGAGATGCTTGCAATCATGCATGCGTTGGCCAAGTTCAAACAATATTTGGTTGGGAGCAAGCTAATGGTGAAGACTAATCATAACAGTCTTAAACATTTCATGCATCAGAAGAAATATATTTGCATTTCATAAGGTTTATTTTGCTAAGTGTATTTGGGCGCCCAAAGTCAAGTCAACATTGAAAATTCAAATGAATATTTTCTTCTTCCTTCTTAGGTGTCCCTTTTGGAGGGAAAAGAGGATTTGAACTTCTAGGTTTGAAAGCCTATATATTCAATGCCTTGCCTCATCATTTGGCATCCATTTTTCATCTCATAACGAATTGCTACCAGATTTTATCCAAACTCTTGCTTCAGGGTTGGAATACCTCCTAGCCTTATTCAATTTCGGGCTTGCAAGATAGCTCCTAGCTAGATCATTGGTGCTCCTTCATTCAAAGGGTCCAACTGAGCTTCAATGGTGATGGCTTCCTTTGATGTTTTCTGATTTTGGGTGTGGTAGTGAGTTAGTTTCCAATTTGCTCCTATTTTGGTGTGTTTCTTTTGCTGATTGATGTTTTTGGAGTGCTTTATATATATCTAGCTGATCCACGTTTCGGATTACATCTTCTGGAGGAGCTGGGTGATTGTTCTGACTTCTGGATATTGATTCTATGCATTCCTCTAGCTTGGGCGACCCTATGCTCAAGTTTTTGTAATATTTGGAGTTAGGGATTTTTAAGACAAGGTCACCCCTCCCAAGGAGGTTGTACTTCTTTTGTGAGTGCATTGGGAAGTGTGCAAAAAACGAATTGCTACCAGATTTTATCCAAACTCTTGCTTCAGGGTTGGAATACCTCCTAGCCTTATTCAATTTCGGGCTTGCAAGATAGCTCCTAGCTAGATCATTGGTGCTCCTTCATTCAAAGGGTCCAACTGAGCTTCAATGGTGATGGCTTCCTTTGATGTTTTCTGATTTTGGGTGTGGTAGTGAGTTAGTTTCCAATTTGCTCCTATTTTGGTGTGTTTCTTTTGCTGATTGATGTTTTTGGAGTGCTTTATATATATCTAGCTGATCCACGTTTCGGATTACATCTTCTGGAGGAGCTGGGTGATTGTTCTGACTTCTGGATATTGATTCTATGCATTCCTCTAGCTTGGGCGACCCTATGCTCAAGTTTTTGTAATATTTGGAGTTAGGGATTTTTAAGACAAGGTCACCCCTCCCAAGGAGGTTGTACTTCTTTTGTGAGTGCATTGGGAAGTGTGCAAAAATTTGCCACCTTTCCATACATAAACATGTGAGTGTAACTAGTGTTGAAACATTGAGTGAATCCCAATAGTTAGTTCACTCTTGAATCCCTTTTCAAATTCCCTACAATCTGATTTTTGAATATATCCATTACATTCAATAAAATCAAACTCTTCTAAGCACCTACAAATTTCTAAACCATTTTTTGCAAATTGCTTGAGCAGCAATACTCTCAAAACAGCACTCTTGCAAGATTGGCATTGGCATTCATAGCCTCCGTGTCTCTTGGTTTGGGTTTTTAAGGTATGCATTGAAATCACAGCCATTGTAGTCTCCATTGTCATTGATCCAAGTGATAATGTACAAGTTTTGTATCTTTAGACTTTATTGGTTAATTTAAAATTAATCGTTCTATCATATTGCTAATTTATAACATTATTGTTGTTGTCACCACCTTCACCACTCTCGTGCTCTCAAACACATTATGGTATTACTGTCCATAGACCAAAGATCAATACTTATAGATTCACTATTTTATTATTCTTAGACTCTAGATGCACATAGGGTTTTAAGAGCACACACTGTTTCCAAAGACACTATTTCCAATCTGCCTCATTTCATTGATCGCCCGTGAACATCAAAAGGCCAAACAAGGGGCTTTACCATTTGTGGCAAGCTTCTAAGCAGTCCAAACTTTTCCTTCTGTACCAGAACAGGTATTTGGTGGCTTTACAACAGCATGGAGGTTTGTGATTGTTTCTCTCTCTTCTCATTTGCTAGTTTCATTTAGATTTGAGTTTATTAGATCAATTCTCAATCATTTTGTTCCTTTCTATATATTTCTAGTGCCTTCATTTCCTTGTGTGCAGATAGTTTGGATTCTGTATAGACAATTTTGTTTTTGGTTTTACTGGATGACAACACACAGTTCAGGCAACAACACAAAAACCGGACAATAGCACGGCACACTATTGTCTAAGCCAGTGAGCTCCTTGTTTCAATTTCCAAGTTCCCTGTAAATTGTTGTTTTCTCTTCTAGTATTCATTTCCATTTTCCGTACTCCAACATTTCCTGTTTTCAAATTTTCCATTTCCCAACTCAAATAATGTAGTATAGATTTAGACAGCCTAAAATTCATATTACACTTCGTCCTCTTGGCCTTGGAAGTTTGCCTTCTCTTTTAAGGATTTCATTGCAAAAATCGTAATCTTCAGATTTTACTTTTTAATAATTTGACTGTCATCTTTCCTTTGAAGTGATGTGCAACTATGTATTTCTTTAATGCATTAAATGAAGGTTTTGTAGTTATTTCTCTTCTACTCTTGGTGCTAGTTTATGTGTATGGTCCAATCTATTTGCATAATTGAATTTCTTACCTCTTGCAGATGATCAAATGTGCTTATTGATGCAAGTTTTAGAATGGTAGATATCTTGTGCTATTCCTTCCCTTCAAAAGGTTATATATTTCATCTTACTGAATTATCTTTTGCTTTATGATTCCTCAATCTCTTTCCTACATGTTTGCCTTCTTTCTCACTTTTTTCCCTACAGTTGATACTACTTGATAGGTCTAGTTAACACTGGAGTTGACCAACTCGAAAGGTTGCTCTAAGTTGAAAACTCCTCAAGATTTCTCATTGTGATGACTAAATCGCAAGTGCAATTCCAATCAAACAATTCAAGAAGTCAACACTTAACAATACAAAAAATATGTCATCCTACATATCCTTGCATTCCAATGATTCATCATATGGTCTCATATCCCTAGAATACTGCATGGTAACTTGTTGGGTCCTAAAGCAACAATCCCAAGGTTAATAGAAAAAAGTAACCTCGCAGATCCTAATAATGCTAAGAATACCACAAGTCAATATCTCAAGGTGGGGTGATAAATTAGGTTTATCACATGCACTAACACTATTCACAATGCCATACAAAAACAAAAAGAATAATTGCCATAAAATAGTGAGCTCTCTTTCATTCCTCACACTAACAGTTCATGAGGAGTCGTGGCAATTTCATTCCTGAGTATATTGCGATTCCAAACATAAACTGATAGGGTGCCTTCTTGTTACTGTTTGAATGGTCAATACCATTTGCAAAGGGCCCGATATCTTTCCTACAGCATCTCTTGTCATTGATGCCTGCCAGTCGCATATAGAGGTAAGGCGTGGGTAATAGTTTCAAAGCCAATGCATGTTTCTTGCTACCAAGGTGTGTGTGGGCTCAAGGAAGGAATCTATCTGCTAATATTGTCACCTACCTGTCATATGTTGAAGGGGTTTAATGCTGGCCACAGCAATTCATAAGGTGCATGAAAAATATTCATATTTCTGGTATTTAATGTTCTGTGTGGAAACTTGGGAATCAGACCTGTGTATTTTGAATATCAGATACATGTAATTGCTGATGCTTACCTGAACATGAATGTTATATGTTCAATCTTATTCTGCTGTTATGATTCTCTGTGATGTATTGGTTAAATGCTATTGCTGATTCATTGATATTTAAGGAGTATCTCCTATGACAAGTTTAATGCATACAATTCCTATTCAAACACCTGCTGGAAATAACTCAGTTAGTTGCAAGAGAACTGTTTGACAATATGCCTGCATTGTCAAACATTGGGAAATCGTAAACTTGTTCCAAACTGGGGTGGGACATTACACAAAGATGGAGGATATCAGACAAAACATTTTGATAATGCTAAATAGGTTGCAAACAAGGCAAATTAAATACAAGAGATTTTTAAGCTACAGGCTATTTGTCTAAATGCTTGATGAAACATTCAAAAAAGTTTCAAGATAACAGCAAGGTGCAATACTCACAAAAACATGGAAAAAGGTCATACCAACTTGTATGTTCATCATAGTTTTTTTGAGAATGAATTGATTTATACTTGGTAGTTTCTGAAAAGATGAATTCAGTTCACTTGATCTCCTACAATTCTCAATCACTAAGAACATCAACACCCACCATAGGGGCAACATAGAAAGTAATCTTCAGTATGAAACACAAATTCTCAATCACTAAGAACATCAACACCCACCATAGGGGCAACATAGAAAGTAATCTTTAGTATGCAACACCAATTTGGATTAAGACTCAATGAAACAGATCTGGAGCATAATCTAAGATGACCATACAGCTTGAAATTTGAACAAAATCTTTTGAAAATTCCAAAAATAAATGAAATTAGAAGTCATGTCTAGATCTTTTCATTCCCTTAATATATATTTCTTTATGGGGATAGTTATCCCAATGATTTGTAGTTGTTATACTAATGATGAGAAAAAGAGCATACGTAGGCCTAGCTGAATATCATGTCCTTGGCCCTTAGAGATATTAATATCTTCATTATTATTCACAGCTTCATTATAGTTACAAAGCAACCGACATGTCATACACTTAACCTTGAGCTTCTGTGAATCGGCTAGAGTCTACATGTGTGGCCAATCAGTTAGCACCAAAAGTCAGGCCAACACAATAAGATAGACTTTTACTCTACCCTAGTCTTATTAGGCTAAGGTGATCTAGAGGAGTGAGTCACGTTTCTAATGTAGACATGGATGGAGGATCTAATTAAGGATTATCCAATCATGCAGGCTTAGCGCAAAACACTCACAATTTTACACAGCAGAATCTACCCACACAGGAAATATGTAAACAACGATTTTATTGATTCGTAGTGTGAAATACATCAATAGTTTTTGCCATTAAGGCTTACAATTAGATTAAGACCTTGGTCTTGAATTACAATGAAACATCTAAATTGTGTGTGGTTCCTCAAATCTATCCTCTGAGCTAACCTGCACTATGACAATCTTGGATCCTTTAAATTCACTTCTTTGAATCAGACTAGCTACCTCTTCATGTAGGATTGATGTTACTTTATAGCAAACAAGGATGAAGTATGTTAGTGTCAATCAAAAATGTTGTATGCTGCCCTATGCACCTATGATAAGGATCGTGGGTCCAATATGAGATGATTTCTCCTTAGGTAGGTGTTATGAGTCACACCCCATTAATCCAAGATAAGACACTTAGAGTGGCATGGTAGAATAGATCCTCATTAAGCTCTAATGTCAATTTGAAGGTACCATAAGGAAAATGTGTTACCACGCGGTAAAAATACTGCCTAGAACTCTATGTACTAAAAAAAAATGATTGCAGTAAGAATTAACCTATGTGGTAAGAACAAGATGACTGATACTGCTAAAAACCTGCACATAACAAACATTTAAGAAAATATTTTTGGTTGATGCAAGATTGCTCTTACACCCTAGATTCTCTTGCATCAATTTCATACTATTATCATCTTGCCTCAAGTTTCTATATTGAACCTATAGGATGTTTCCCCTTCAAAGTGGCATGATAATGATACTTCAAATCATTTTGCTCCATTTATCTTTGGTTTTCAATGATCTTTTCCAAGTATCTTTGCAATTCTAAATAGTCTAAGTGCTTCTAGCAATATCTCAACAATAGTATGAATTCAATAACCTTGGCTTGGAAATAATTTGTAAATTTAGACACAAGAATCTTTTGAAATAAATTTATCCAATTGCCCATCTTCAATTAGATAGAAAATTTGGCAACATTTCCAATAATTTGTCATAATAGCAATTTTGAGCAAAATTGAGGGAGATACATCCTTAGAAATGGAACCTTTAGCGCTACTATTTTTCTATCAGAAACATAATGTGTTATATTACTATCTCTCTCCTCTAAGTACCAACTTGAAGTCACACCAATGCTAGTTGACCTAGATATTCACGAATTTTTTAGACTTTTATTGTAAGAGAATGAAAAGTGATATCCAAAACCTTTTTGTGACGTGTGTGCCAAAGAAACGAGGTAAAAATCTTTACAATTCTTGGGTTGCTTCAATCTTTATCTTTACCAGTCCCCAATCAAAGGTGTGAAGAAATTTCCAAGGATTTCATTACCAACCTTCCAAAATCCAAAGGTATGGACACCATATCTATAGCAGTGGATAGACTCATCAAATATGCTCATTTCAATATTCCACATTTGTTGCTTTCAGATGGCATTAATACTTCTGAATGCTTTCAGTAAATTTGCACCATCTACGTTTGGCATTCACTATTTTTGCAAGAATCGGAAGGAAATTTTAATTTCTAAGGCCACCTATGTATGTCTTAACATCGAAAAGAATATAATTCTCCATCTTTGCAAGTCCCCTCGCCTAGTTTTCCCCTTTAGTTTACTATACTTTTTCAACCTCATCTTCAAAAGCAACCCCGATGAAATTCAATTGCTTATAGTTGACGTGAGACACCTATGGTTTGTCTCCACTTCATCTTCTATCTATTGCTGTTGGAGAGGTACTATTTCTTAAGCACTCAACTTTCCTTTATTTTTTCACTTGGCCTTCTAGAATTGATTTAGAAGTACCATAAACTATTCAATTAAAAGTTCAAATTTTGCTCAAACTATTGAACTTTCGGTCATATGTGGCGGTTATCCTAATAGTTGAATCATTGGTTTAAGCTTCACAACTCTCACATCCTCCACATTTTGCTTTCACTCCATCAATAGTAACATGCTTTCAAAGTAGATAATTGAATACATTTTCTACAGTAACATGCATTTGGTATATAAGATAATTGAGATGAGCTATAACATACTAAAAAGACAATGAATTAAGAAAGCCGCAAAACATGATCCTGGAGTAAGGGCCCTAAAACATAACTATTGCTTGAGATGAAGATTTAGAAGACCTCCTCTCAGTTTAATTAAAATAATAATGAAATTAATCAAAATGTATTTCATTCATTCAAAATAAATCATAATAGTTTCTTTGTATATGTTAACGAAAACTTAACCCATGCTTTACAAAATTTCAAAACTTGTGGCTGGCATGATAGTCACCGCTTGATTGTGTAAATATGTTTTTACCAAGAAAAAAAAGGCACAATGGAAAACACTTTTGAACCTACACGCTCAACCGGCTAGCCATAGTCCTAACCTTGGGTCCGAACCTTGCCAAGCTTGCTCATAACTCATTATGTGACCAGGTAATGAAGCAGGTCACCATTAGATGAGAGGGGCTGGTAGATACCCCTCCAGCACGGATACTTATGGTAAAGGTAGAGAGTATTCCTCCGTAACATACTTACACCACGGATTAACTAAAAACTCAAAGAAAAAAACAGTTTTTTAGCCTAAATCATTCTTATCTTCCAATTCTTAACTTTAATAAAATTAACTAAAAATTACTTGAAAGGGATGAGCTAAAATGGAAAAGGCAAATGTGCTTTCAAAGTGGAGCCCCGGGTGCAGTGTTGCCATTGGGTTATGGGGCCCTCGGTCCAGTGTTTAAATTGGGTTAAATTCCACAGCCAAAATACTGGGACGAGGCCAGGTGCAAGTTCAGAGTAACTTCAATGAAAAATATATTTGATCATGGTTAGATAAGCTACCATATCCAAATGTTGGGCGGCATACTTCAACAGACGAGGCCAGGTGCAAGTTTGGGAGGTCTTTGCTAATTTTTGAACAATATACTCCTAATTAATTGTTGAATAATCATCCAATACACTAAATGTGGCACGTCCCAGCGGACAAGGCTGGGTGGGCGCTCACTGCAATTTTCATCAGAAAGATTCCCACCGCATACAACACACTAGATGCTTACAAGACCAGGTAAAACTCCTGGGTGACTTTCATAAAAGTGGAAGGTTACCCCAAAAAACCAACTTGCAAGGTATATACTCTTAAATCATGAAACAAGAAAAAAACCGACTTCTTGGACTTAATATAGCGATGTGCTGCCCTACATGCATCTCAGCAAAGTTCCAAAGACATAGTAATTTTCATTCCCTGTGCATTTGCTCAGTACAAATTATATGCAAAATAAGTGTTTTTTTTCTCCTAAAAACGTCTCTAACTCAAATAAAAGGAGAAAAAATAACCTGTGCTTGTGTAGGAAAGCTGAAAATACCAGAAATCCATGTGAAACGCCAAAACAGGTGTTTTCAAGGCTTTATTCCAAAATTCCAGCTGATAACATTTGGCGTACACTTAACACAATGAGAACCTACCAGAACCTTTTTCAGAGAAAATATACACCAATTGAGCAATAGTTCCATGCAAAAACTTAAGGTAAGTTTATTAAAGAAAAAAGAAAACCCCTGCCTGGTCTACAGCTTTACCCAAGAAACACAAAATCTACTAGTACAGTAGTACTGTAGTAGAAATAACATTTATGAAGAAATAAGGTGGCGCAGATGTATACCAGATTAGCTGAATATTTAGTTACTGTTTTTTCCTTTTGCCCTTTTTAACGCCCATATATTCATACTATGAATTGCAGGGTTATTTATTGTTATTTAATATTACAGTAAGCCATCTATAATTTGAAATTAATTAGAGTTAATAGGAGTGAACTTGGATCGTAACTAATTAATCCTGTGGCAAATTATAAGTCTGTATAGAATATATTTTTTATGGAGAAACGTGAAACAGATTTTTTGGGCCGGGAGAGACTTAGCAAGAGAGTTTGCAAATTTAGTTAACTGAGTTTGGGAGGGTTGAAATATTAGTAGTTGGCGGGAGAGTAATTTAGAAAAAGAAAACTATCACATCAACCAAGTTAAATAATATATTTATGCATGCTTAAGGTATATGTGTTGCGATTCAGTATCGTTTTTGAAGAAAGGTGGCACTTAATGAGACGTGTAAATATCATCTATTTCTGTACAACGGCGCACGTAAGACTAGCCTCGATGTTTTAAACCTTTTGCCAATGTATTGCTCCCATTTTAACGGACGGGTTTTATTTGGGACCTTCACCTAAACAAAATGTGAATACCTAATGGCTTTCATGTTTTGCCCAAGGGTGCTTGTCTCACGGTGATCATTCTATTATTATGTCGAAGGTGTGTTCTATTTGAGAATAGTCAACTGAGTTTGTCCATCCACGGTGCACGCTACTCGAGAGGAGATACAATACGGATCTTTTGTCCATAGGCGTTGATCTGATCATAAAAACTTGAGAGAAAATCTCAGATGAAAAGAAAATCTCCATCGTTGAAATTTTTTTAAAAAAAACAATCTATATAAAAACTTGGTGTAGGACATGAAAAATTGCTCCAACAGGAATATAGGGGTTTAAGTGTGATGCATGCAATTCTCAACGGGAATATAGGATATACATGCAAAACAAATCAGTTGTTGTGCGTGCAAAACTGTACATGCAAATGATTATACAAAACTGTTGGTGTACATGCAAATAATTGCAAAGGTTTGTGTGGGGAAGGCAAGGTGAATGATGCATTGTGGGTGTTATGGAAAATGATAGAGAAAAGATATACGCCTATTGCATCTGTTTGAAGTCGTTTGGTGAGCCATTTTTGCTCACAAACTTTGAACGAAACGGGAATGTATTTTGAGAGGGTCTTAAAGGTTGACAAGTACTAATTGACATGTAATCGTCTTCTTTGGATGGCAATAAGATCCTTAAGTTGCTTCAGCATCATGTCGTTATGCCAAGGATGTCTTTTGTTACTCATGGAACATTTTTAAAGAAGAAAGCACCGAAATTTTAGAAAACCTTTCATTGTCAAGAAGTCTTCAAGAGATAGAAACTCCTTTGCATAAGACTGTTTCTCTGCAGTGGACATTCTTAGTCGGAGGTTTCATGGAAATCTCCCTCTGTTATTAGATTGCTTTTGTTTCTTATGTTCTTGATGAATTAATGGCGCTTATATCATAGAGCAGGGGATCAAAAGTTGGGTACTTGTATATTTATTGCAGCCCTTATCTCTTGTGGGAACAGAATATGCATCAATTCAGGGAAGAGTTGATTGGCTATGCTCAGAAGCTTCAAAAGCAATGATAGGAGCATTGGCTTTGTCATCCCTTTGCGCAGCAATCAATTGGCCAATTGATTTTTTGCTTATGTTTTATGATTTATGAATGACATTCTTTGGGGTTTGAATGCAGAAATTGCTACTCTGTATCGAATCAGTATTTTTTTGGTGTCAATGAATAAAATTTTCAAGGAAGAAGAATCAAGAATTCAATACATTTAATATTTATAATTGTATGAGAGTGTTTTATGATACTATGATTCTTGGACTCATTTTCCCATTCAAATTTTATGTTTCTTTTTTATTAATCATCAAAAATAATAAGAAAGGTTGTTTTTATTTTGAATACCTGCATCCCCCTAAAATTCCCTAACATTTAGTAGACATTATGGAGATGCATTCTTGCATTCCCACATTCTGGACACTTGTAACTACTCCATTGGAAATCAATCAATAATATTCTCAGTTTAGTTACATTTATAAATTAGTTTTTTATTGGTCGCAACAAAACAGAATCTTCAGAAATTTACCAAAAAAACATCACAGCATATTCTGTAATGGGACTTTTCACAGTGTCGTCTCTGGATGATATTTTTCCAATACAGTTCCATTAATACTTACATTGCTTTTAAACTAATTTCAGCTAATTCAAATTTTTAGTATTAAATTGGAATTTTTTTTTTCCAATGCAATTCCATTAATACTTACATTGCTTTTAAACTAATTTGAGCTAATTCAATTTTTTATTAAATTGGAAAATAGGCTATCCAAAGATGGTTTACATTGCTTTCAAATCAACTTCAAAGTAATCTAAATATAAAGTGGTAAAAATTATGTGTAGACATGAAAAATGTACAATTTCGTTTTGGCACATTTGATCCCGTTTACTAACAACATTTCTTCCTGAATCATACTCTCAACATTTCATCATATTCTTTCTCTTAATGTAATGAATCATTATTCATTAAATTAAGTTTTCCTCCTCCAGTGATTAAATTGATCAGTTTAATTTGATTAACCTTATGTTTCTGTTTAATTAAATAAATCATTTTATTTGATTAAAATCTCTAAAGTCCTCTTATTAAATTAAATAAATTAAACCTTGTTTGATTTAATCAAATATATTTCTCTTTGGTTAAATAAATCAAAATCATTTATTTAGTTAATCAATTCCTCTCAATTCTGATTTAAATTAATTTATCAATTTAAGTCCAAATTGTCACATCTCCTAATCTCTTATTAAATTGATCAAATTTTGATTAATTTAATCTCAATCGCTAAAATCCTCTAGATTTTGCAACTTGCACAATAAATCAATTACTTTGATTTATTAATTCATCTATTTTCTCTCACATGGCATCAAAAGGGAATAATCCCTCAATTTAAATTCAAAAAGTCCAAGTGGATTTGTACATCCAACAAGGCATTCACTCCTCTTACATGTCCTTGTGCATTGAGCCAAGTGGCATTTATTTCATTCATTTTTCCCTCTCACATGTCATTTCTCAAATTTGAAATTCCACCTAATTGCATTTATTGGCACTTTGGCCAAAATGTGTACAACCCTCAGCCATTCACATCTTGACAAGTGGCACTTGGCCATTGGATGTTGAATGATCCCACATTGCTCTATTTCACTCTCTCTTCTATTTTTGAAATCTATAAATTGAAGGCTTCTCTCCTCATTTGAGGAGAGACAACTTTGAATAAACTTTCTATACTCAAAATTCAATTCATTATCCACAATTCATACAAGTATACTATATTTCATTTCATCCACAAATTTCACACATTTCATGCAAGGTTACTCTCTTGAATTGAGAGCTAATCTTATTCACTCCATTCTCGCCAGTTGATATCACCATCACAATCACAAAGTTTACACACAAGAATTGGGAAAGGGTTGATTTCGACATACCAATCAGCACCAATTCCCCCATGGGATCATGAATTTGCACTTGTTTAATTTAGGATTACATATGTCTATTATTTTCTTTTTTTATCTTCATAGTTTAAATTTGTGTAAATGGATTTCATGGGGAATCCTCATTTCACCTTGCACTATCTGATCTAACACTATGTTTCTTTGTTTGTTGTGTTTGTGTAGGTCTGAAATAAAAAGGTTCACATTATGCAAACATTGTTTGTCATACTAAAAAATGGTCCCTCTACGTAGATTGCAAAGTATTCTATAACCGATGCAGTTTTTCATGCAAGTCAAATAAAAAATCACCTTTAAATTAGATATTGTCTATAATTTTGTAAAAAAAATTATTTTAATATTGCATTTTGATATTTGTGTGACAAAGTTGAATATTAAAATTCTGTATTATCTAAATAGAATAATAATGTAACATTATCTAAATTGATATATTAATAATAAAAAATATAATAGTAAATACATTAAAAAAATATTAATATAATAATATTATTATATAATAAAAATATAATATAGATAATCATAAAAATAATAATAATAATTTAATATATACACACAAAAAATATTTTCTAATTGACTTACCAATTGACCTCTCGCACTACACAAATGGACGGCAAAAAAAACAATTTATTTCTTAATTGACTTTCCACAGTTCTTCGGCGTACACATTGCACATCAAAGTGCAATTGCTAGTTGTTAGTTGATTATTTTGTTTTTGGGATTATATTGTTGTTGTTTTAATATTTTGAGGTTTCATTATTGTATTGTTGTTGCTTTTATGATTTTGGAGTTGATCAATGTATTGTTGTTATCATTTTTCTCTTTCATACTGTAGACATGGAAAATGTACAATTTGATCCGACACACTGGATCCTGATTTACTAACACCATTTCATCTTGAATCATCTCCTTTGCTAGTCATTTAATCGAATAATCTATATTTGATTAAATTCATCGCTCTTCATCTCTTAATTAAATAAATCAACTTTATTTAATTAAGTCATCATCTCCTGTTAATTAAATAAATCAATTTTATTTAATTAATTATGTAAAACTCCTTTTAATTAAATAATTCATTTTATTTGATTAAATCCATAAAATCTTCTTATTAAATTGAATAAATTAAACTTTATTTAATTTAATCTAACACTATCTTCTTTAGTTAAATAAATCAAATCATTTATTTAATTAAACTCTTTCTTCTCAACTCTTGATTTAAATTAACTCATAAATTCAAGTCAAAATTGTCACATCTCCTAATCTCCCATTAAATTAACTAACCTTTGGTTAATTTAATCATAATCTATGTCCCATCCTCTAGCTTTTACCACTTGCACAATAAATCAATTATTTTGATTTATTAAATCTCTATTTTCTCTCAACATGACATAAAAAGGGAATATTCTCTCAAATTTGAATTCAAATTCAAATGGACTTGGTCCTTCCAACAAGGCATTTAATGCCTCTTACATATTTTTGTGCATTAAGCCAAGTGACATTAACTCCATTTCTTTCTCCCTCCAACATGTCACATTCAAATTTCAAATTTGAATCTCATAGCATTTATCATGCACATTGACCAAAATGTGTTCATTCCTCCTCCAATCACATGTGGAAAAGTGGCACAATGCCATTGGATTATCTTTTATCCCACATTGCTCAAATCTTTCTCATTCTTCCAATTTGAAATCTATAAATGAGAGACTCTTCCTCTCATTCAAACATCCACAACTTTGAGTAAACTTACTATGCTCAAATTCATCTTCATTCCATAGATTTCATGCAAGGTTACTCTCTTGAATTGAGAGTTAATCTTGTTCATTCCATTCAAACCAACTAATTTCACCATCAACAATCATCAAGCTTACAACGGGAATTGGGAAAGGGTTGATTTCGACATACCAATCAACACCAATTCCCCCATGGGATTGATAGTTGCCCATTTAAAATATGATCTCTCTATTTCATATTGTTCTTTACCTGTTTTCCTATGATAATGTTGCAATCTAATTTCATGGGGAACCTTCATTCTCTCCTGCATGTGATCTAATAGTATGATATGTTTGTTGTGTTGGTGCAGGTTAATGAATTTCGGGTTCACACAGTTTTTTTGTGGGCTGTTGTTCTTTTAACATAAAGATAAACTAGCAATCACACCTGAGTATGCAATGGGTACGTCAAAGAAGTGTGGAAAGTCAATAAAGATAAATTTGATCTATTTTTGTACTATATAAAACTATTATAATTATTAATTATTTTATGTAATTAATAACTTTATTTAAAATATAATATATAATAATAAGTATAATTAAAATATTTATAATTTATTTTTTATTATTAAAATATAATCCACATTTCATATAACAAACTTATAAATCAAATTTATATTTAAAAATATATATATATATATATATAAATCAAATTTTACCTTAAACAAATTATAAATCTAATATTATATTAACTAAAATATAAATTAAATTGTAAATAAAAAATTTTAACTAAAGAAATTTTTTATTTATGCTAATTTAAATATATTAAATATCTCTTTCAAATAAATGAAAATAATTATTTAAAATAAATAAATAATATAAAAAGTTTTTATTTATGTTAATTTAAATATATTAAATAACTCTTTCAAATAAATGAAAATAATTATTTAAAATAAAAAAAATAAAATAAGACGTTGTAATGTTAAAAGCTAAATGCCTTCATTATTAAGATCTGATGGTAATTTTCATTTTTAGAAAAATATATATTTTATTTAAAAAAATAAATTGCAGAAATTATTCATACAAATATATTATTTCTTTTTAAAATAAAAAATAACAATTAAAAACAAAAAAATCATTGTTAATTTTTTATTTATTTTTTTAAAGAAAAGCAAAAATTAAAAATAGCCTTGCGCAGTACTTATGCAGGTATTGCCTGCGCAACAGGGTACTCCTTGCTTGGGCAGCACGTGCGCTTTGCAAAAAGCCTTTGGGCTTTTCAAAAAAAGATATTAATTTTTGTTGGAGCGGCAAGGAAAGCACCTAAAAAGCGACAGCAGCAAACAACCGAAAAATGATGAACGATTGAGATTTGTTTAGTGGTCAGAAGATTGATACCAACCATTGATCGAGAAAATTAACTTTGTCTTCTTCAAATAGGATACGCCTTTGGCATAAAAAAATATATATTAAAAAAGCAATTAATTACAAATTGAGTTTGTCAATCTTAAAACGACATTTGGCATAACAATTTCAAAAAATCTTGAAAGTCCAAATGGACTAAAGATAGACAATCAAAAGAAGAGGAGGAACCCTCCAAACCCCATAAACAAGGTATAAACTCTTGTGACCTTGAAGATTGTTCATGTTGTGGATATCATAAGTACTTCTTTCATTTATCCTAAAAAAGATAGAAGAGAAAAACAAATTAACAAAAGGAATAACAAAGTTGGCAAGAAAGAAACACCAAAAGTCTGAACTCTAACAAGTAGAACCCTAGCAGGAATCAAGAATTTAGAGAAGCGTTGTAGTCAACTTTGAAGAGCACATAGTTATATTGAGAGGAGGGGAAGAGGGTGGAGAGGTGCGAAAGGTGTTGAATCAGTATAACAACAATCTTTTACTTTTCAAAACTTAATTAACCATAGCAATAGCACACATGCAAGATATAGCAATTAAGAACACAATACAAACACATGATTTAGGTGGAAACCCTTGTGGGAGAAAGTCATGCAAATATATATGTATATATATATGCACGTGCGCACGCGCACACACACACACATACATATCTTCTTTGTAGACACCAACCTACTTCTTTTACAAGTCTTCTTTTTTAGGCACCAACCCACTAGAAACACCAATCCCCACTTAGAGAATTTCTAGGCACAAACCCACTGGAGACACCAATCCCCACAACTGAGCACCAACTTAGCAAGAGACGCCAATCTCTTATTTTGATAGGCACCAACCTCCAAATTCTTCAAGGGATGATATTGTCTTCACAAAGATCTAATTATGAATGCAATTTTTTTCACACCTTTCCTTGTGGATGATCTAATGGTTATCACACAAGTGTTCTCCTACACAACTCGGTTTGTAGATGATATAATTATTTTCCTTCACAAGTCTTTTTTATGATGATGCAACAACTTTCCTTCACAAATTTTCTCTCAAATAATGCAACACATTCCTTTATAATTATATTCTAATTTCACTTAGAAATTTGGTATAAATTCTACTATAATTTTGCTCTAAATCCTCTTGCAAGTCAACTATAATTTATGCTTTAAATCCCTTTTACAAGTATGCAATAATTCTCTATAAATCCTCTTAGATTTGCTCTTGGATTTGCTTCAAATTTGTCCATAGATTTGCAATGGAGGTGAATTAACTTAGTGATATAAGAAGGTTTATTGCATTGTCTTCATTTGTTTTATTTCTTACATCATGTTTGTACTCCATTGATAGATTAGAATCTTTTGTTTAAATCTAATGGTTTTGTGGTTATCATTTGATGATTTGTGCATTTTTATATTCTAATTTCTAATTTTACAAATTATATATTAGTATAAATATTGTAAATACATCTATTTAAAAAATAGGGATATCAAGTTGGGGATATTTTATTTACTTAAAAGTTATTTTATTTTACTTTAGAACTATTTTATTTACTGCATACATGGATACATAAATTTTAAATCTTTTTTATTTTAAAAATATTATGTTTATTATTATTTATTAATATTTTGACAAGTAAAAGATTGTCAAATTTAAGATAAAAGGTAAGAGTTTATGTTAACACACACCATTACACTCCACCCCTTGTTGCCATTGTATTATGCATCTTGACATTAATTAAAAAATTATAGAAAAAGGGATTGTTAATATTAAGATTCATCTTTCAAAATAATTCATATCATATAAGGCATTAAATATGGAAAGTCTATATAATATAAAAAAACTACAAAACAATTCTTTGAGATTGCAAGAACACCTCCTTGTATACTCTAGTTTAAATCTTATGCATCAAAGAGAAAGAGAAAAAATGATGAAAGATGATTGAAATAAAAAAGCAATGCACTTGAATATATGTTTCTTTGTAATCTTTTACAAAGTTTTTTAATACATTAAATAATAGTCTATATAAATGAAATTAAAGCATAAGCATATAAAAAGAACAAACAGTTTTTTCATAAACAACTTCAAAAATTAAGATTGCAAGAATCTCAACTTCTTATATTGAATATTTCTAAATGAGTTTGTATAGTCAAGTGTTTACAAATATATTTATGGAGCTTATGAACAATGAAACTAAGGAATCAAGTTACATGCAATGTAAGGCCCACGTACATATGTGCCTTGTTTACTATTGATTTTGATACAACCATTATTATCAATGATGTTTCAAATTGTTATCTAGATGTTCAATTATGTATTTTGGATGCATATGTTATGATTATATGTTTGAGCCTCTAGTTGTGTTTCAACTTCATTATTTTTACTTAATATATTGATTGTGATCATATTATTTGGTTCAACGTCATGGTTTATTGATTACACATCTTTAATATCTAGATTATATTAGTTATAGATGATTTTTAGTTAAATTTAGTTATTTGATATTGCCTTATGGATTATATCACATTGTTTGTTTATATGTTGTGTTTTGGCTATCCCTGTATTGTGTAGATAAACATAATTTTCTAATTGAGTGTGAAAGTATAGGTTCTCTAGTGGTGATTAATCTAGAGATGATCACCTTGGATAAATTTTTCATGTTTGGATTTCCCCCCTCACTCAACTGCAAGTTGGGAGATGTTCCATGTCTAGACTTATGAATCCTTGATCCAAATCAATAACCTTTATAAATTTATTTTATTAAACTTGTAAAATATGTATTTATTTTATGTAGGCTTCTTAGCTCTTCTTATATTTGTATTTAATTAATATTCAAAATGCTTGTTAGTTTGTACAAAATAATTAATATTCTAGAATAAAAAAGAGTTTTATTTGTTAAAATAACTTCATGGAATTAATATTGTCCAAATTAATTATTTATATCAATGAAAAAATTAAAGATTAAATATCTTTATTAGAAATGTTATGCATTAGTCATTTGAAATAAAAATATAGAACGTATAAAATATATATTTTTAAATTAACTACTTTCCATGTGAAAAGCCAAAAAGCTATTTTGGGGGTTAAGGATTTTTTTTAAAAGGAAAAGAAAAGGGTCTTTTAAAATACTTGTTCATTTTTCTTTCTCTATTCTCTACTCTCCTCCATTGTGTGACTTCTTGTTTTTAAAATAATTACTTGGAAAATTTCTTATGATTTTGGAGCTCGGGTTGGATCTTGAAGAGGGTTGTCAAGAATATTTTGTGCATTACTTTTAAAGAGTCAACCTCTATTGTTGATAGCTTGTTAGATTGAATTTATTTTTCTTTTTAACATATATGCATCTACTAGAATGATTTTCATGTCTTGTCATACTTAAAGGTAGATTGCCTATGGATTTTCTTGTATAGTAGTAGATTTGAAATGGAACTTATAGATTCTCTTGTTTTACAATTTAAAGTGTAGATTTTAATTATTTTGGAAAAATAAATTTTACACGAGAATTATGAGAAAAAAATTATTATGTGGTTGCAAAAAGGTGATATCCTCATTATTTTTCTCTAAAGGGTGTCTTTTTTCTTTAATTTTTTTTAATTTAATTTTTTTTAAGGAAATTCAAGGTTCATCAATGATGGATTTGATGGTTCATATTTGAAATGAAGGAAAAAGGGGGGAGAGGATAGGAAGACCTAGAAATGAGGGACCTATGCCAAAAAGCACAAAGGGGGTGTCCACCTAATCACAAATCCACCTTTTCCTATTTCATTAGGAAGAAGGATAGTGCCACAAGAGATTAGAATTGACCTACAACCCTTAAGTTGAGTCAATCCAAGTTTTGGGACACTATGTGGTCTCTTCTTCCTTATGACAAAAAACTATAAAATATGACTGAAAAGCAATTTTGGGAGAAGAATAAAAGTGCATTAACAATTTAATATATGAGATCTACCACTTAGAATGTGAAGTATTATGATAACGCTATCAAAAACAACAATCAATCAGAAGATCTAAGAAGGTTAAGATAGTTTGTACCCGGATTCAAAAATGTCGTAAAACGTCCAATTCAGGCGAATGCGTCCTTGAATCCTTTTCTAAAATTTATTTTTGTTGTCCTCTGATGTTGGATCTAAGGTTGTGATTTCTCCTTGTTTGACTATTAGAAGACCAAAAACAAATTATGTAGATGAGTTTTTGTGTCTTGAAAACTTTACAAAATTATACTTTTGATCCAATTTCAATCCTTCTTCACCTACAAATCTACAAACACGCAAAGAGGAGAAATTTTTTTGTTTTTGGTGTATCCTTGGTCAAACCCTAGTCTGGTAATTAAACCTTGATAATGAAATGAAATAATAAATGGGAGGAATGAAGAATGAACACTAGCTTGTTACAAATCACCAAACCCTTTAATGGATGATCTTAGAGGACTAAAGTCTAACACATCACTCCAAGTATTAGATCTTGCATGAAATGGCTTGATTGGATATTTTCTTTGACACTTTATTTGATGCTTGAAAACTTCAAACCTACATCACAATGTTAGCTCCAAAAACATGCATGAACACACATAAATCTTGACATCATGATAGGATCTTGAATGTTGTTGTAGATGAATGATAAATCTACTCTCTCATGTTCTTGACAATAATATTTTCTCTTGTGAAATTTGAATTATGCAACTTAGAATTGAATTGATAAAAAAAACTTATATTTATAGGTAATTTTCTAATTTCCTGACAATTAAACATCAGAAGCCAACAATTGCAATTTGAAATCTAAACATTAAAATATTGCCAAAAATATTTTTAAAAATGGGATCCTAAACTTAAGGAGGACCCATTCTCCCTTGGGAAAATGGGTCCTAGGCCCCAAACCTAAGACACACATTTTCCAAGATGTGTAATTTGATGTTTGTAGTTGTTTAATGTAGGTTCCCCTTTCAAAATTTAATGAAATTAATTAAGCTTTTAAATGCATAATTTGGTTAATTAGAGGCTTAATTAAGTCCAATTAATTAAGGGGATGCAAACATAGTGTGAAAACGTAAAGGTATGCATTTTCTAACACTACATTTAGCCCCCACTTTAGTGAGAGTACTTGCTCTCAGACTCACACTAAAGTAGAAAAAATAAGTCAAAAGGTGTCTAAGTGCACAAATGTTAATGGGATAGGATAATAAGGATCAAGAAGATTGCACAATCCCCTAGGATCAAGATCCCATGGTAAACCAACATAAGTACAAAGGACACATGCTTGCAGCAGCGACACAAGATGCACAATAATGCAATGTCAAAATTAATGTGAAAAAGAAAGAAAAGAAAAGATGGAGTAGCCATGGTTGCCTTGTTGTCCATAAAAAAAAGTTCGCAAGTGAAAACCCGTTGTCCACTATGCATACAAAATATACTCACAAGGGCTAGTGAAACCCGGTGTCCACTAGGTGAGCCCCAAAAAGGTGGTTGATGGGAAATTCATGCCAGGTCTACAAGCTCCTATACGTCAACCATACCAAAAGTTATACCTCCTAATAAATTTTATAAGGCACCACACAAAAAATGTTTCACAAGGCTAGCAAACTGCATTATGCTAGACACTCATGAAAACTAAAAAGGCTTCACTAGCAAGCAAGTTGTGTTATGCTTGGTGGCCATGACAAAGTTCTAAATGTAATAGGATAAGATAGTCAAAGGGTTTTTTATTATTTCATAAGATATCTCACCTTAGGGAACATTATGCTTAATGCCACCAAGAGAGGACTAGTCGAGAGATAGAAGATTTGCACCTTAGGGAATGCAAGCGATAACATTACCACTAAGAGGAATGTCATATGCCAAGAAAGGTCATGCTCTTAAAGGACATCAAACCCAATGTCACCACCAAGAAGACACATCACATGAAGTAAGAATACCACACTTTGAAGAGAATATGCAAACAATGAGCGGGGACACGTATACCCCCACTTTAAATAAATTGTTAAACACCATGCTGTGAGCAATTACTTTAAAGTAGCAAAATGATAAATGCCAATACATGAGAGATTTATTTGGAAAGCTCTATGCCAAACATATGTTTCCAAGTAGAGACACATAATGGAAAGGAGGTTTCCTCCCATATGCAGTCCTAAGATAACACATTTAAGGGATCCATGGATTTGGGGTCAACGTATGTATTTGCTACAATGATATAATTGAGCTTTGAATCGTCACCATTCCCCAAATAACTCATGGAATAAGGAACACAAAGGAAGAATGACACAGTGAGTGAAAACAAAGAAAAGCTTTGGGTCAACATGGAAGAGACCTAAATGTCTCAATGCCTTGCATCATCCCCTAAAGGAAAACACAAGACAAAAGAAAATATAAAGGTGTACGATATATAGAAGAATGAAGATACAAATAGAAGAATGTCATGAAAAATTCGCTTCCTTTGTATCCTTGCACCAACAGAGTGACAAGGGTCATCCAAAGTAGGCTCACAAACATATATAGACATGCAAAGCAGTACTGCATAGGGGATCACATGCAATCACAAAGAACATGAAAAGAAAACAAAGAAAAGACTAGTATGACACATGTGAGTCAACCTATAGCAAGTCATTTGCATCCCAATCTTGTTCATCATATATGGAAGGCGAATAACTAGCCGAAGGGACAACGACAAGTGTTGTACTAGGAACATCATTAGGTTCAACACGTGGTGAGTCACTCTTGTTAGGAGGATCATCGCGGTTGTTATCATCTAAGCTTATGGAAGAGGAAAACAATAAATCTAGTTCATTATGCACTTCCTTGTCAATCTTAGCAATCTCATCATCATCCAAGTTAATCATAATAGTAAGCCTAATGATGATTTATATTGAAGTTGCATGTTGGTGTTGTGGCAACGGCGGAGAATTATCATGTGTTGCTTAAGTTGGTGTTTGATCTTGATTTGTTTTTTTGTTCTTTTCTTCTAACTGATGAGCAATAGCATGCCGTCTACGTGTATGCTCTAGCATTTTTGTTTCTTCTTGCACGATTTTCAAGTTGTGATTGTGTAGGAGCAGGTTTATCAACCATAGGTTTATTTTCTTTCCAAAAGGGAGGAATGAAAGGAATAATGAAAGGTTGTTTAGCCACTTTCTCTTTAGCTTTGTAAACTTGTTTGATCTTAGGAGGCATAATGGGACTTATATGGTTATCTCTTGGTCGCTTATAGGAAATAGGTGGAGGATTTGTCATGGATTGGTCTTTGTTACTTGGAAGGGCTTTTGGTTCAATCATGGTTTCATCAATGATAAGAGGCTCGATCATGGGTTGAGGTATGTTGTTAAGGGATAATTTTGCTATGCGCTTTGCTTTGAACTTTTGGTAGGATTCGAAAAACAAGTCCGCATGAGGCTTAATAGGTTCTATAGGTTTAGGCCAAAAGAAATCCAATGAAAAATTCCCACGGGAAGACATTGGATTAAAGCCATTATGATGCACAGTAAATATGTCATTTCCAAATGGAAACTTTAACCATTTGTGAATCCCAATCCTATTCCTACACAAACACAACAAACAAACACATAGTTAGGTTCATATGCAAGATAAAACAAGGATTCCCCATGAAATCCATTTACTATGCTCAAAATAGGAAAATGAAGAAACAAAACATGGAAAGATAAGTTAAATCCTAATTAAGCAAGCAAACTCTTGATCCCATGGGGGAAGGTGCCAATTAGTGTGTCGAAATTGGCCCTTTTCCCAACTCCTTTGTTGCAATGTTAATGATTTGTGGATGATTGAATCTCCTTGATGAGATTTTGGCATAACCTTGCTATGAAATTATGAATGATGAACAATTCTATGAAGTAGACAAAATTAGCTCTCAATGTGAAGAGAGTAACTTTTCTCAAATTGTGGATGAGGATGAAGTTGAGTATAGTTAGTTTACTCAAATTGTGGATGTTAGAATGAGAGGAAGAGTCTCTCATTTATAGATTTCCAAATTGGAAAATAGAGTGAAATTGATCAATGTGGGATCATTCAACATCCGATGGTCAAGTGCCACTTATCAAGATGTGAATGGTTGAAGGTTGTGCACATTTTGGTCAATGTGCATGATAATGCCATTAGATTCAAATTTGAAATTTGAATGTGACATGTTTAGAGAGAAGGGAAATGGAGTTAATGTCACTTGGCTCAAGGCCAAGGACATGTAAGAGACATTAAATGCCTTGTTGGAAGTACCCATCCCCTTTTGGAGGGATTTTGAATTGGAAGAATATTCCACAAAAGATGCCCTTTTGAATGGAAAATGATGATTTAATAAATCAAATAAATTGATTTATTGTGCAATTTGCAAGATCTAGAGGATTGGAGTGATTATGATTAACATTAATCAAGATTTGATTAATTAAGAGGGGGATTAGTTGATTTGACCATTTTGACTTAGATTTTAGGATTTAAATAAATCAAAGTTGAGAGAATAATGATTTTAGATTTAATTAAATAAAGATTGATTTATTTAATTAAAGGAGGATGATGTTGGATTTAAACCAAATAAAGATTTATTTAATTTAAATGAGATGATTTTAGGGATTAATTAAATATATATTTTTTAATTTAATTAAGAGATGAAGAGTGATGAATTTAATCAAATACAAATTATTCGATTAAATGACTAGCAAAGGAGATGATTCAGGATGAAATGGTGTTAGTAAATGAGAATCCAGTGTGTCGGATCAAATTGTATATTTTCCATGTCTACACCATTTATGCACTAATGATGGGACAACATCCATGGATAACCAAGTTTCACATGGAATTGGTCTGATGAGAGGATGATGGAGAATGAGACATTCAATTGTTTGGGTCCAAATTTTAAAGGAAGAGTGGTCAAACCTATCGTAGGGCAAGCAAAACCATTATGTTTTTTGATCCATGCTTTTGGTTGTTCATAAGAGTCTTGATAAAGTTCATGCACAAATAAGAATTCCTTGACGATCATATTCTCTACACACACATGATCAATTAATATCCCATTAGTAGGTTTGTCATTGATTCGTCTGACAATGTAAAGAGGACGATCGAGTGCATGTTTGATTATGTCATTTTGTGAGAAAGAAATGTTCATAGATAAGTTATTTTGGCTCTTACAAGGAGTAAGAGAGGGGGACCAACCACATCAAGGCTCCAAGTCATAAAGAGCCAAGAGCGAAGAACTACCCTAACTTACCTCACTCTAAAGGGGTGTTTTGGATAGAGGTTGAGAATGCTAAGCACTATAAAGTACTTTTGTCACTCCTTAGACCAAAAATTTGAGTTTAGGCTAGGCAAGCTAGTTTTTGGAGTCAATACTACACCTCAGACAACTCTTTGTCTGAGGACGACAACAAAGTTCTAGGATGACAGTGCGGCGTGTTGGCGTCTCTCGGGCGTACTGGTGTCCGTACAACTAGAAAATAGGAAGTACAATATAAACTATCTAAAAATGAACTAACAACCTAGCTAGTTATTCTTAAATGAACAAAACATAATGATAAGATATGAAAAGTACAAATGAAGATGATAAAGTAGATAGATAAAAGCTAAGGTGACAAAGATGATCTCACCAATGTGCCAGTTTGCTAGCTAGCTCCAAATGCACGTTCACCTACACACAAGAAAGAGGGAAAATGGTTGGGGATGTATAGGGGTCTACCTCAGTCAGACCCCTATTTTGGTGTTCCCACCTCCATGGCCAGCCAGATAGCAACGAAGTAGAAATATGCGATAAAGAAGTAAAGAAAGTAGAAGTTACAATAAACACTACAAAACAATATAATGCTACTCAACCAAATCACAAAGGAGAGGAGTGAAATGTTACCACCTCCACCCAAAACCTCACTAGCCGATGGTGGAGAATATGGGCTTGGCAAGGTCACCACAACCTCAACTATGATGAAGGGAGGTCTCACAAGACTCCAAGCCCACGCTGCTATGGCTTGCTTCACACTTGCTATGTGGAGTTGATGGAGTGTTGCTGCTGTAATGGAGTGTTAAAGTGTTGCTTGAGAGTGAACGAAATTCCAGAAAGTGAGATTGAATTGCTAAGAGCCTCAAATGAAGTGAGAATGGATGAATTTGAAGGAAGAATGAGGAAGAATAAGGAATTTTCGGGTTGGTTGGTCAAAGAGGGACGTTACAATTTGTCCCCAATTGGGAGTGTAATGCATCTGCCAACTTTAGACGCAGGAATCCGTCAGGGATGGCAGCACGTCGTGCAGACGTCTGCGTGTCGTGTGCATGTCCTTGACAAATATTCTCCCACCGACACAACAGACAGATGCCAAGTGGAAGGAAGACAGTTAGGTGATGTATAATTTCACCTTCGGATTTGATTTTCTAAGGCGAGGGTGTGCGAAAGGAGAATTTGCGTAAGGGGTGCAAATTCGCTCCTATACATTTTGCCCCCACTTTATCAAGCATGAGTATTGATGAGTGCTTCGATAAAGTAGATCGAAGAGTTAGTAGGGTTAGAAATTTATACCTGAATTGTTGAGGAAGCATAACGTGATCTAGCAAGCTCAAAAGTGTAGGACAAAACAAAAGACTCCATAGACCCATAGAACTATGAAGCTGCACAAAGTACACCAAAGGCCCTCAGACCAATGATGGACAAATCCCGTAGGATGAAAGAATCTTACAGGCCCATAGAACTGCAAGGAGGCAACCCCCAAGATCTCTCACATGAAGGAAGCCCCATGAAGTATGTGCCTTACAGGCCCGTAGACCTACAAGAAGGTATCCCCCAAGATCTCTCACATGAAGGAAACCTAGATGAAAGCACCTTACAGGCCTGTAGACCTACAAGGAGGTGTCCCCCAAGATCTCTTTCAAGAAGGAAACACAAAGGAGGGGAATCCACAGAGTCGAATTGGAAAGCGTCTTTACAGGCGCACCTACAAAGCGACATGGTTACCCGTAGATAAAGCATATCTAAAAACAAAGTAGTCATGCAAGCGGTCAAGAGGATAGTCATGTAGACCGTTAATAAATTGGAAAGATTTCAAAGGATCCCTCAGGGACCCCACATGAAGAGGGGCCCACTCAAGGGACACACCATTTGGAAGTGCAAAAAGATACATTTTTTCTCAAATCGATTTATCATCAAGGAATCCTTTCGAAAGATGTTCACTTCATCAAGGAATTCAAAAGGAAGAAAATGCCCCCTCACGAGGGGAAGGTCAAAGCTGCTTCCACCTTGAGGGAAAGTTCTCAAGTTCTTTCTTTGCAAACCCATGATGAAGGAAACATGTTCTGTTAGGTGTCCTAGTTGTGAATGCAATTTTTGAAAAGGAAATATTTGTGAGGATTTTCAAGAAAAGATTTGTTGGTAACGAATGTATTTTTTGAACATCGAAGTATCATAGAAATTGCATTGTCACACATGAGAGGGAAAACTCAAGCAAAGAAGAGAAAAAGATAAGGAAGAAGTGAAAGAGAAGTAGTCACAAACAGAGGACACAGGGGGATCTGGTTTTGTGGGGTCAGATTTTCTCATGCTTATATAAATAATAGCTAACCACAGTGCAAGGCGAAAGATCATCAATCCCCAACCAAATCAGGAAGAATGCATGGAAAACAAAGTAAAAATAAAAAAATTGGGTCAACATGGAAGGGAAGCCTAAATTCCCCCAACACTTTGCATCGTCCCCAATCTGTCAAAAATAAAACACAAACATGGAAGAATGATGATACAAATAGAAGAAGGTTCACGACACAAAATCACTCTTGTATCCAAGAACCTACAAGGGTGACAAGGGTCATCTAGGAACACATAGCACAAGTACAGGGGAACACATTACAACACACACACACACATCTAATTTAAAGATAAAGAAGAGGCCTCCCCCTAACACTCATCGATCAAGAGGTCCTCTGATTCCCACTCTAGATCATCATAAGGGGAAGGAGGATGAGCCTACAATGGTGGAATATTAAGGGGAGGTGCTTCCGACCCTACCGTAATAAGGGCTAAGGAAGAAGGCCCCTCAAGGTCTTCTCCACCGGGCTCTTGTGGAGCTATGGTTAGCGACTTTGTGAAGATCGCTGACAAGGTCAAAACTTCATCTAGAGAGTTAAACATGCACTTCACAGGAGTGTCATGTCATACCTCAATGGACAAAGAGTGGTGTGCCCGAGATTCACCACTTGGCTCACCGAGTGATTCGAGAGTGATGACGAACTCAAGGGAAGTCAGAGTTGGCTCTGTCACTAGGATGAAACAAGCTAGCGCGAGACCACCTTTCGAAGAAAGTGGGCTCCTCTTATGCCCCCCATTGCTGGAAGGACCTGCTTCTATCTTCGAATTCATTGAGGGATGGGAACTCCCCACAAACAAGGCAAGAGGTGCAGAGGAAGAGGATGAGAAAACCACAACAGGCATCATCGAGGTATTCGACATGTCTACAGGTTTTTGGAAAGGCGGGATGTCCGAAGGGATATCGTCAAGGGCATCTCAACCAAAGGAGCGATGAACCCCTGCACCTTTTTGGGGTTAGGTGCATTCGTACTCATTGCGGAAGCCGAAAGGGTGACTGAGCTAGATTGAATGGAAATAGAGGGGAGGAGAGAGGAGGAAATAGTAGGAGAACCTAATACAGGAGTGGTCGACTCATCCTTTCTCTGCAAAGTGGCCTGTTCAGCTGCCTGAGCCTTTTGTCGGCGCTTGTGTTTACATTCAAGGCAATTTTTATGACTCTTTGAGCTAGAGGTCGGGAGCTGCGAAGGGACGAAAGACTCCTACTCAGCCATAGGAGTGTCCATTATAGCCGTTTTTGACGAAGGGATAGGTTCCTGAAAAGGAGCAGGAGGAGTGGGTTGAGAAATAACAAGGGGAGTTGACTCTAGTGCCTCGACAGTGGGACTCTTCCCGTTTATTGCTTTGGGAGCAGAAGTAGTAGGAGGCCACGGAGGTCGAGACATAAAGGATTCCCACGGGGACCCTTCCTTCTACCATATTGAACAACCCTAGGCTCCGTGGGTAAAACAAGAAGCTCAAATGTGGGATGCTTAAGCTTTCACCAAGTGGGCACCATAGGATTCTCTCACAAGCGTGAAACATAATCTAATGGTGTCGTAGTAGGGCGAGAGGAAGCATCAGGCTAAACAACAGAAGAGGAAGAAGAGGGACCTAAGAGGGATTTTCTTCTTTTCTCCTACGGGCCTTAGTGAAATCATTGTCAGCTTTTAGGCATGCCCTATGCGAAACAACATAAGGTGATGAAGGGTACCTCACTTTAGGCACTACGTGCCCTTTCTTGTACTTTTGATATGTTTGGTACAAGAGGTCCTTTCTAAGCAGAAGAGGACCAACAAGTGCAAGCCAAAAGTGATCTAAGGAGTAGTTATCACGCACGACTAGTGGTTCATAACCAGTGTCGTGAATCACATGCACTGAACCCCCATGAATGAACTTCAAACATTTGTTCACAACTAAGGGAACTGCATTCATAGCTACTAGCTAGGGGATACCCAGCTTCACCCTGAAGAGTTCAGACCTTGAGATTATGTCAAACAGTAGGTTTACGAACTTAGGTCTGACAAGGATTGACAAAACGATACTACTTAGAGGAGGTACAAAAAGTTTGTTATGCATATAGATGGTGCTCATAAGTGCATTGTACCCATCTTTGTGCAAGAAGTTAATTAACATAATCTCCTTGGTTATGATATTCACCTGAGACATCAGGTCAATAAGAACACCCGCTACAATGTTACCATTGATCCACGTAGGGATATAAAGAGGAGACGGTTCTCTATTGAAGCCCATCGACAGGTCCTGCAAGGTGAAGTTTATACTTGGGCCACCACTCACAGGCTGCTAAAAGGGGATAGGTTGATGCAAAAAAGAGGCCATCATGCACACTAAACAATATTCTCATAAAGCCCCCCAAAGGTTGTAAGACAGAATAGTGACCCACTTAAGGTTTCATTGTGCAACACTTATGAAACCTTCCAACTATGCCTACTAGGGCTCACAGGTTGGGTTGCAAGGAAAAAATCCCCGCAACACTCACACCTACAATGCTCCTAGAACATGAGGAAAGGAACTTTCAGTACTGCTAAACAAAACCAAAATGGTTCACGCCAGGTTCACCAAAAATGTAAGAGAGGGGGACCAACCACATCAAGGCTCTGGGTCATGGAGAGGCGAGAGCGGAGGGATTCCCTAACTTACCTCACTCTAAAGGGGTGTTTCAAATAGAGTCGAGAATGCTAAGCACTATAAAGTACTTTTGTCACTCCTCAGACCCAAAATATAAGTTTAGGCTAGGTGAGTTGGTTTTCAGAGTCAATACTACACCTCAAACAACTCTTTATCCGAGGATGATAGCGCAGTTCTAGGATGATAGCAGGGCACATTGGCGTCTCACGGGCGCACTGGCATCTATACGACCAGAAAATAGGAAGTATGTAATATAAACTACCTAAAAATGAACTAACAACCTAGCTAATTATTCTTAAACGAACAAAACAGAATGATAAGATACAAAAAGTACAAACGAAGATGATAAAGTAGATAGATAAAAGCTAGGGTGATGAAGATGATCTCACCAATGCGTTAGTTTTCCAACTAGCTCCATATGCATGTTCACCTACACACAAGAAAGAGGGAAAATGGTTGGGGTTGTATTGGGGTCTACCTCAGTTAGACCCTCGTTTTGGTGTTCCCACCTCCATGAACAACCAAATAGCAACATAGTAGAAATATGTGATAAAGAAGTAAAGAAAGTAGAAGTTGCAATAAACACTACAAAATAGTCTAATGCTACTCAACCAAATCACAAAGGAGAGGAACGAAACGTTACCACCTCCACCCAAAAGCTCACTAGCCAATGGTGGAGAATGCAAACTTGGAAAGATCACCATAGCCTCGACTGTGATGAAGGGAGGTCTTGCAAGACTCCAAGCCCACGTTGCTATGGCTTGCTTCACACTTGCTATGTGAAGTTGATGGAGTGCTACTTTTGCATAAAGTGTTGAAGTGCTACTTGAGAGTGAACGAAATGATAGAAAGTGAGATTGAATTGCTAAGAGCCTCAAATGAAGTGAGAATGGATGAATTTGAAGGAATAATGAGGAAGAATAAGGCATTTTCGGGTTGGTTGGTCAAAGAGGGACGTTATAATTCATCCCCAATCGAGAGTGTAACATCTCTGCCAACTTCAAATGCAGGAATTTGTCGGGGACAACAGGGCGTCGTGCAAACGTTTGCATGCTGCGCGCATGTCCCCAAAAAATATTCTCCCACCGACACAATAAACGGATGCCAAGTGGAAGGAAGGCAGTTGGGTGATGTGGAATTTCACCTTCAGATTTGATTTTCTAAGGTGAGGGTGTGTGAAAGGGGTGCAAATTCGCTCTTATACACAAGGTTGAGCATTAATGAAGGTGAATAGATTATCATATTTATCATTCATGTTATCCTTAGTCATTTCAACATTCATCACATCATTCTTGGCATCTATTTTTTTTACAAAAGAGATACATTATGATTTGGCTTAGGATTAGGAAAAAAATTACAATTTTTTTGGTTGGGTAGGGCAACAAACTTATTTCCTTAATCATTAACACCACCAATATGGATGTGATTAGAACCAATGGGGTCTTGCACGATATGTTTAAGATGCTTACAATGTTCTATATCGTATCCATTTTTTTGGTAATAATGGCAGAAAGCATTGGCATTATAGTTCAAAGGTAAAGGCTTAGTGGTATCAAGGGCTCTAATGGGAGGTAAGGTAATTAGATTCTTACCCAAAAGTTGCGACATTATGGAATGGAGGGTATCGGGTATCAAAGTAAATTGTCTATTACACTCTTTGAATTGATATGGATTTATTGTTTTTATTGCACAACCACTTGAGAGTCAACATGTTGACTTGTTTGGTGTGGATTTATCTATAAAAAGATTTTATGTTATTTCTTGAATGGTTCGAAATTGTTATGGGGGCACAAATTCAGATTTCTCAAGGTGGTTAGAAGGAGTTTTTCTTCATGATGACAAGTTGAATTCTGATAGTCATGAAGATTCGTGCACAAATGTGTAAAGGAGGGAAATTTCATCATCCCAAGCTTGTCTTGGATTTTGTTTTGAATTTTTTTAATGAACATTCTTTGAAGATTGACATCAAGAATCTTAATATTGATTTGTGAGTAAAGTAATTGGTATCATGCTATAAAATTAGTGATATTTTCATCATCCTTTCGTTTACACTTTATTAAATCAGCTAAGGTCATCTTGGGACCAATGTGCACTCAGAAATGGTTAAGAAAGGCATCAACAAGTTCATTGAATAAACTAATTGAGTTATTCGGTAAAGAGAAAAACCATTCCAAGTTTGTATCTTTGAAAGATCTAGGGAAAAGCTTAGCCAAGAGCTTATCTTTAAAAATAAAGTCACTACATAAGGTTGTATATTCCAAAACATGGTTGCTAGGATCTCCTTTACCACCATATTTCTCAAATATGAGAATCTCTATACCTTGTGGTATTTGTGCTCTCAATATCTCCAAGGATAGTGGGTTTCTTTTAACATATTGTGAAGGTTGGCCATTTTGATTTTGGTTTAATGTGGAATTTTTTTGTTGGAGGGATGAAACATTTTGCAAAAGTTGGTTAAGGATGAAATCATTTGTTGTGTTGTGAGATGGAGGTGTGTAGGTGTTGGGACGACAAGTGAATTGCAAGTTTGTAAGAGGTGATGGGTTAGGATTGATATGAGATTTGAATGCACAAAGCTAAAGGGATTCCCAGTGGAAATACCTAAGGTTGTATTAACATTGCTAGTGGGTTGCCTTCTCGTAGTAACAATTGGATGAGTGTATATAGGAATAGAGGCCACAATTGTAGAAGGAGGAATTTGATTTCCACCTTGACTTCGAGTCTATCCCAAAGTTTGAGCACAACTAGCCATTGTAGGAACATGATTGTCAATTATATGAGCTAGGCTACGCACAATTTATATTCCTTGTTCATTATCAATAATTTTCCTCATGTTATCTATGACAGGAATCATAGTACCATCAATGTATTCAACACTCACAAAGTTTTGCAATTTTTCTAAGGCTTCATCCATTTGTTTTAGCTTTTCTTGAGGGACATTAGCAACCATTGTGTCAACATCAGTCACATTGGTTGTTGGTAAAGTAGTCATGAGAAATGTGGGATCAAAGCTATGGTCCATAATGGGTTGACTAGTATCAACACTATGAGTGAAAGAGCTAGAAAACTCAAGATCCATGGCAAATGTGCTAGCGTGGGATGGGATGAATCTAAAACTACGTATCACTAAAGTATTGGTAATAGGACACCAAGTTGTGAAGCTCATACAAGTTTCACCAAACCTAAGTGCACCCAAAATGGAGAAAAGGCATTATGCAAATGTGATGAACACCCAAAAGTATGAATCACAATGCAAATATGTAAAAAGAGCTTGCAATTTTCAGATTTGAAACAAGATAGTTTACTGATTATGCTATGCAAAAACCTGAAAAATGATGTCTTTTTAATGCCAATTTTGATTTCAAACAATGCACTTAATTTAACCAATTGAACTTAATGCAAGAAAGTACATAATTTTTTGTTTTTTGAAACTGAAACTCAGATTTGACAGTAGAATGGAATGAAGAAAACAGAGACAAAATGATGCTCATAAATTTGAAACAACATCTGTACAAGGATAAGTTTTCCCAAGGGCGAATGAGTCCTTGGTCGAGGGTTGGAAAAATTTAAGTTCGTGTTTCTGGTTTGATGTTTGAACTTTCTATTTCAAGTTGTAGAGAGTGAATTTTGTGACAGATTTTTCAGATTCAAGTGTCTTAATGCAAGTGCAAATAGTGACAAAAAATGAGCAAAATGATAAATTTTGGAATGCAATTTTGAACTAAAATTGAATCTAAATGACTGAAAGACACTCTTAATGTAACCACAATGCAAGATGTATGCAACATGAATGTGAATTTTTTGATTTTTTTATGAATTTAAATGATGCAAACCTGTGCTAATGATGTTCACCCGCGTTGTCTGGAAGATAATATGAAATGAGATAGTAATTCGGCTCCCTTGAATGATTGTGAAGGGCCAAGCTCAACCCCAAAGCTATCGAAGGTATATCACGTGTCTCGGAAAGAAGCTTTGTCATCTTACCATGAGACTAGTTTGGATTACAAAGGCACTTAGTTACTAAAACATGATTCCCAACTTGCTCTTCAGTGCCCATTCTTCCAAATGCATAAGCTAGAATATATCCCATATACTCAAACTGATACACAACATTTCCATCAAATGTTGATCTAAAGTTGGAGCACCCAGATTCAAAGAACTCCATTAATACATGATCAACACCTCTAATAACATTTATGGTCTCTTATCATCATGGCATGAATTAAGATGGCATTTCCCCGAGGCTTTCTATCAACAGTTCACTTGCCTTATATAATCCTCCACATTTTATATGCATGTCTACCTGGGCAATTATAACAACAAAATCTGATATACACACACTCACGCGCAGTCACATACAATGGAATTCAGCTTTACACCAGCCGATCTCATTTGCTTGAAAGTTTCTAAGGCCTTTTTAGTAAATCCAATTTGCACGCATCCTCCTATCATTTCATTTCATGAGACAAGATCTCTTTGAGGCCTTCGGTCAGTCAGTTCGTGTGCCCTAAACAGTGTTGCGCTCCTTGTTGCCTTTGCAACATGCTTTTGAGTAAGCCTATGCGTATTGGAGTTTGATAAATTGTAGTATGATTGCATTTTATTAATAATATATATGTATATATTATATATGGTTAGTGATAAAAGAATGTTTTCTCTTATGTGATTTGGGGAGATGGATAATATATTTTAAGATTGCAATTGATGTAGGAAAAAACGTTGGATATCCTCTTCAAAATGAAGTTTCCTTTTAAAATGGAATGGGTAATTTCTTAGGGTTTTTACCTATCGAACCCACTAAGAGAGATATGGATAAAAATAATAAAATTATAAAATTTCGATTGTCATTATCTTAGTTGGTGTTGTCGCTGCCTTTGTAGCATTCTGTTTAATCCTTTGCCTTCTCAAGTCTTTCATTCTCAGTTCTCTAATATATGAATTGTGTAGGTTTGATGTTCTTTATAAATCCTAGACGGGTAGATAAATATAAACATGTAATTTGCATATTAAAGAAATTATAAATATAGAAACTTAAGTTCTGTTTAGGAAAGAGAGTTTATATATATATATTTAATATTTATACATCTCTATTTCTATATAGGTTGGATTATGGGTTTGATTATTTAGTAATTAAATGGAGGAATGCAAGTAGGAATAGATATATTCAGTTATGTAATTGATGAATGTATAAAGATTAGTGAAGATTTGAATCTAGTGTATTCTTTTGTTAGAATACTAAGTGAGAGAATAGTGGTCTTTGTGTTAGGAATTATAATATGGTTTAATTTTAGATAAGTTATGTGAAAACTTTTGATAAATTTCATACATGGTAAGATAAATCTACAATAGATAAATATTGTAGTTACCTTAAGACTATAATATTTGGATCTTATACGTAATTTCTCATAATGTAGATTTAAGATAGAGTTGATTTCATTTCCTTATAGTTAGATCATAAATGTTATTTTGTTGTCTAAACTTATAATTGAGAGCATCATATTTTAAGATAAGAGCTAAATAAGGTATCTTATGAATTTGGACAATCACAATAATTAAAGGTTGGGGGAAGTTAATTTTAAGTGAGGGTAAAATCTAGGGGATAGGTTATGTTAGTTAAATGATTCAGATTAAAGGTTAAAAGATTTGGATTACTCTTTATGTTAACTAATTAACAAATGAATGTTAATCATTTTTATAAATATTTAATAGTTGTTTTGCTATGTTAACAAATAATTAGGGTATGGTTATTACAACATTATATTAAGTTGTGATCTTAATATTAGGGTCTCATATTAAATAGATCTACAAAGACGGTTGCTTTATGAATGATATAGTTATTTGTAAATATAATTATGCTTGTAGTAAGTAATCTATTGTTTGAATTAAGTGGCAAAGTTAAAAGAGATGATAAGAAATTTGAAATAATGCCTTATTTAAAGAAATCTCTTCATGGTTAATGCTTTGATTAATTCTTGTATGTCTTGATTACTGGATTAAGTGTTTGTATAATTGTTGAAAGTTGGGTGCCATATGTATAAGTTTGTGTAAGGTTATGTATCTTTGGCAATGTGCAAGTAGTATGTTGGTTCTTAGGATTGTTTAACCTTGAAAGTGGTCTAACAATATGTCGGTCATGTGTATTGTGTAAAATGTAAATCCTCAAGGTGTTTCCCTCCTATCTTTGTATGGATTCATGAGATTTTGTAATGATATTCTTTGAAAGGGTGCATATGTGTATTGAGTGAAATACAAATCCTAAGTGTTGTACTACCTATTCATGATGGTTAAATTGTGGCTATGGATTGGGACATGGGTTCATGTTGTCCTGACCAGTGTTTATGTGATGGTGATAAGTGTGCTTGAAATGAATAATGTCTTGCTTGATGTGTAGGGTTTACTAGTTGCAAGTAGGTGGAGTGGCTCTCCATCAGGGCCAAAACCCAAAGTGGTGTCCAGGATAACCCATTAGAGAGTTTCTTAATCCAGTGATAACCTTAATAATAAATTAGGGGGATGGGTAGAATTCACATCAATCAAGATAATGTATGCCTCACTCATGGCTCAAGTGCTCGTTTAGGCTTGAGATGAGATGGGAAGGCCTAGAATGGCAAGATCAATTGTCTTGTCCTCATGAAAGGTACGTTGATTCTGTATGAATTTGTATGGGGGACGAGGATCGAGAGAGGCTACCAGGATAACCCAAGATGGGGGCCGGGGCCTAGAAAGATCCACCAGGATAACCCATATCAAGCTATGTGATGACACTCCTCCCTATTGCAGTCTAGCATTCCCTAGTTGTTTTTCCTCTATCTGTTGTGTGAGTGCCTCTGGAAGTGAAGTAAGTGTTGTAAGAGATGTTGGAGTTGCTAGTAGTGTTGTGTTGGAGTCAATGTATAACCCTTGATTGTGTTAGCATGTTGTTTTCCTAACTATTTATATGACGTGGGACCTTGTGTTATCTCCTAGCACAGGGGGTGGACCTTAGGGTTCCACATGGTCAAGAGGTTGGTGCTTTTTCCTCCATTGGGTATTCTTGTTGCATGTTTGTGTGTATGGAGGTTGTTCACTGCACTATGGATTCTAGTTCTTGTTCCAGTTTGTGAAGGCAACCTTTCACGTATTTGTATATTGGATCATGCTTTTGTTGTATCATTTACTGTAATCTGATGTAATCTCCCCACATGTACTAAAGGAAGCATTGTTGTAATTATTGTAATGATGTAACAATTATTGATGACTTAATCTTGTAATGAGTATTGTTAAGTAATGTGTCTTGCATATGTTAGTTAGCTAGAAATGATCTTTAATGTTGATTATCAGTTGACATGTTATGGAAGTAAGTAGTGTAGAATCACTTAATGTGGTGTGTTAAAATGAACCTTGCATAGATTGATAAATCATATCATCTGAGTAGTTAATGAAATAATTTTAGTTATCTTGATTATTCATTCTGAGAGTAGCGCATTTGAGGAACCTTAGAGGACCTAGGTTTAGATTAATATGTTATGTTATGCATTCTATTGTTATTTCCTTTCAAAAAAAAATGTGTTCCTTTAATATGTCATAGTTAGTGTTGTCCTCTAGGGTTCCTTGGCGGGGGAGTTACAAATGGTCTCACACTCTTTCATCCAATTAGAGGAAACTCTACCCTCTCATATGGTCATCACAATAAGGTTGTAATATGTGTAAATATTTTACATGTGCAGTCATACTTTATGTATTGAAATCACATGCTTAAGTGTCATTACATCGTGTGAACATCTTTAGTGTGAAAGTGTGCATTGTGGCACATTTGTGTTATAATTATATTAGAAAATTTTATTCATCTATTCATTTATCATTAATGTATTGGATGAAAGCTAAGTGAATTACATGAAAGCCTAATTGATATCATGTATACAAATTCAAATATGGCTTTACAATCAAGCACAATGAACCTTGTTTGTAGAAAACCACTAAAATACTAACATAATTTCCCCCAAGAAATAGCTAAGGCATAAAGCCTATGTCAATGAAGGAAAATTACTTGAGTTAGCATGTTAAAATAAAAGAGGTGATGTGAAATTCCATATTATTTGGTCATTTTCAACTGAATATAGTTAAGCAAGTGTTTGAAGGTTTATTGCATGTCAAACAACCTAATAAATACTTCAAAATCCTCCTTGGAATTTTCTCACTTTTTCAAATGATCAATGAACTCTATCCCACTCAAGAATAGTTGAGATATTTGCTTTACTTATTGTGAGACTTTATATTCATGTTAACATGGAAAGATGGATAATCACTACTAATTTTAAAGAAAAGTTCCTTGCTCTTTCCATCTAAATCCCTAGTGGTTTGCCTCTTGGCAAGTTATTTGTCTTTGTGGCCAATAATTACTACCAACAAATGTGTACACCATATTATTGATGTAGACTCTTTAAATGTTGAATGAAAAAACAAAGGAACTATATGATTTGGATCAAGTCATTTATTGATAGATGATAAATAAATGAGCCTTTGATACATTAGGGAAAGTTTTACATTGGTTGTTATAGGGTGGAAGCATAATTATGTATCTTTTAAAAAAATGACAAAAAATGATTTTTTAAGGTAAAAAAATTAGAACACCTTTATAATTAAGGTTTTGTTCATTCCAAGGTCTTGGTCATTCTATGTGTTACATCCCTTCAACCAAAGGTTCCTTTATTAGCGTTAAAAACCTTTTATGGCCCATTTCAAGGCATGCTTCTAATGAAGTAATTTCAATCCCTTTAATTGAAGGTGCCTAAATGGCACCTATGTGGCACCCACTCCACATGTTCACCTTATATTAGGAAAAAATCATTGATTCAAGCCATAAATCACATGAATTTTTTATTACATGAGATTTTACACTAACATAGCCTTCAAAATAAGCATTTTTATGATTTGGGGCCCAAGTGTAAATCCTAGTGGACAACCCAATCAAAGAGATTTAATTAGGTTATAAATGTATAATATTTACACATTGTAGGGATTTAATGCAATATGCAAAGAAATATTGTACAACAAAAATTGTGAATAAATAGTTAGAACTATAATAACAAGATTGTTTTATGATTAGTTATATAAATTATATATGAGAATAGCTCTGAATTTTATCTCCTCATTCAACAATCTAATTTCTATTTATAGCCTTACAAAGAATGGCTATGCATATTTTTATACAAGAGAGAGGAATATGGTACATGCGTTGGAAAGTAACAATTCATATTCTTGTTGCCATTGTCATAACTACTCACAATTACCATTGATAATTTATTATATGTAGTAACATTGACATTGAATTATGACATGTGGTTTGGACTAAAGGTTCTTATTGGGATGAGGATCATACTAACAAAACTATAAAGTCTATTCTACAACACCTGAGATTTGTAGCATGAATGAGTGACCTCTAGATCCTTCAAGATCATTGTTGTTGGGAAATTGTGAAAGAGGAATTTATAAATTCACTTTTAGTACCAAAAACTTCAAGTATAATGTTGTGATACCAAATGTAAAAGAATCATAAAGTAGAAATAATGGATTTCATATTTTAAATCTATTGAAAATAAATTTTAGTAAGTTTAGATCTACAATAATATTAGAAGAGAAAGTGTGTAACACAATATATACCCTACAAAACCCCCTTCAATAAAACCTGGCTTCCAAACCACACCCAATGTGTTACTTAAAAAAAAAATTAATCTATTTACAAAGCATCAATGTTATTTTAGGAAAGAGAGGAGACCATCATTGGATTCTAGAGTTATTATAATAATATATCCCCTATCATTAACAAATGCTCTCAAACCTATGAACAATCTAGAAACATCTTAACCATTTTGCAATGTTCCAACCATGAGTAACAAGAAATCAATTGTGGATGAAATTTAGAAACATAACCCTTACAAGTACAAATACATCACATCCACATCAAGAAAATCCATAATACTATAAAACCCAAAACTAAAAACCATAAATGGTTGTGTACGTTAGAATGTGTGAATCAAATTGAATCTAAACTAATACACCAATGAAACATTAGATTGAAGAAATTAAATTAAAGAAAGTAAATGCAAACTCTAAACCACAGTTTCTTCAAATTCGTTCCATTGTCCTCTATCTCCAAGGATTCGTTTCAAGATGCTTGCTCTCAGTTGTTTAAAACGGCAGCTTGAGAGAATGAGATTAATAAAAATGCATATGCATTGCTATAAGATTAAACTATGAAAATTGAAATGCTATGAATGAAACTATAGTGACTACGCATGAAAATCTGAGATTCGAGGTCCTTTTTCCACTCATAAGAGGGTTGTATTTATAGATTTTTGAAGGTAGGAATTCGATTGGCCAAGATCAACGGTCGAGTTCAAACCTATTAGAATGAACGGTGAGAGATCGAGAATTCGAAAAGAAAATGGAATTTTAAGAGACAGATGGAGAATGAAGAGACAAATTGAAAGGTGTCTCTCATAATTAAATAAATAAATATTTAATTATGTGTGAGAGAAATGAAAAGGCATTTAATTAAATATTGCAAATATTTAATTATGCGAGAAGAGAAAAAGTCTTTTAATTAAATATTTGAAATTTTTAATAATGTGAGAAGAGTGAGGATTTTTAGGAAATGTTTTAATTAAATATCAAAAATATTTAATTAAATGCGGAATGAAGAATATTATTTAAATTTAGAATTTAAACTTGTGATAATTAATGTAAATAAATTGTGAAATCTATTTAATTAATTAAGAGGAAGGAAGCATTAATAAAATAAACTTATTTATTTAATTAAATTAGAAGAATTGGAAAATGATCAATATAAATAAATAATTAAATTTATTTATATGTAGATGACTTAAGAATATTAATTAAATAATTCATATTTAATTAATTAACAGGTTCGATTGACCGTGACCATTTTTAGATGTGTACATTTTGCCCCTCTTTGAAGTGATGTGTTTTACGCATTGCTTCAAAGAATTTGCCCCAAATTTTTAGAAATTACCAATGCTATATGCCCCCTTGGGTGATGAATCAGATAAAGATGATTTTTAAAATTTTTTACTGATTTTGTATCTGATTCATTGACCGATAAAGATGATTTGATGAAAAACCCTATTGAAAGATTGATATAAAGATGAAGAACTTTGATTTTGCTCGGATTGATGATTCTTTTTGATTGATAAATTTGCTTCCATGCGATATGGAAAACAAATAGTAGATTTGTTTTGATTGATAAATTTGCTTCCATGTGATATGAAAAACAAATAGAAATGATAGATTTGCTTTCCCGATTGAAAGTCAAATAGATTGAGTCACGATGACTGTTAAATTTGTTTCCATGTGATATGAAAAATAAATAGTATTGATAGATTTGCTTTCCCGATTGAAAGTCAAATTGAGTCATGATGACTATTAAATTTGTTTCCATGCAATATGAAAAACAAATAGAAATTGATTTGAACTTGCTTGATGTACTGATTGACTGATGATATCCATTGCTGATTGATTTGCATGATTGCTTGATGATATTGATAGTGTTGTTGATTAGGGAAGGATACATCCCAGAACAACACAAGGATAGGGAAGGATACATCCCAATGATAATGATGATGATCGAGGCTTGCAGTAAGGCTAGGAACAAGACCAAAGGTATGATTAAATGATTTGCGCTAGATTGAATTGATTGATAAGATGAGATTGGAAGAAATGATTGGATGACTTGATTGAGATGATGCAGATGAGATGTGATGGATATGATAACGATCATGATGAATAAAATGAGATCATAATGAATATGATAATGAAATGATGATGTAAGTATGCAAGTGCAATGATAATGATAATGGAAAATGATGTGAAATGAAAGTGAATGATAATGAAAATGAGATGTACCAAATGTCTAGTCATACTCAACCGTTGTCTGAAAAAGATATTCAAGAATGTGGCCAACCCTCAAAAATCTATTAAAAAATCTATCGAAATGCAAATGAATTATGCAGTCCTAATAATGAATTATGCAATCCTAAATGAAATAATGAACTATTCTCCTTGTTGCCATTTCTTGCTGTGTTTAATTGTCATCATTGAGCCTTTTGATATGTTGAAAGTTAGTACAAGCATCAAAGGGTATGTTAGCACCAATGATGACCTGAGTATTGCTTTCATAATGTTTGATGTAGCAAGTTAATACAAGCATCAAGGTATAATTGAACCAAGATGACCTGAGTATTGTTTGCATAAATAGACAAAAGTTAACCATTTTCTTATGCAAATTCCGAAATGTCATCAATGATACATTGTAGAGCATGTCCCACGACCAATTTGCATCATACTAAGGATTAACTTACAGACAACAAGCAAAGAAAAATCATACTTCTTCCTTGTGATTCTAGTTCAGTACATCATTGAACCACTCCAAAGATATGATGTCATCAAATATCAAAACAACATTTTGCAACTTATGCTTTTAAGTTTGTCATTCATTTTATTCAGATTAAGATCATCTAGTTTGTTTCAGTTTCAAAGTATGACATGTCTCAAAGCTGTTTTGACCAGGCTTGATTGGATATTCGATTGTTGATCTGATACTTGATAATTGACACATGTTGCTTGTTTGCTCAAAAAAAGTTGATTTCCCCCAATGAGTTCAGGATTTTCCCCCTAGTCTAGGGTGAGACACAACCATTTTATTGATGAAAGCATATGATTTATTGATTTTTCTTTGGATTTTAGGAATATTTTGATTTTTTTGAATTTTGATGTTTTTGGATATGGACATGCATGACGATATCAGTGCTTTGTTTTGAGATTTTGTTGAAAACCAAGCTAAGTTTGATTGATCAGATTGATGGATTGATAGTTTGACTAAGTGTGTTGAGCCAAATGAGGTGATAATGGATTCGTTAATTTGGCTAAGTGTGTTAAGCGAAACAAAGATGATAATGAATTTGTAAACCCAAGGAAGTTGTGTTATCCTAGAGTAAACTCGTTCACAAGATGATAGCTTGACTAAGTGTGTTAAGTCAAACAAGGTGATAATTGATTGGATTCGATTGATCAAGATTGATGAAGCTTGATTTGGAACAAAATTATTTTGATGATTTGATGTGACACTAACACGCAAGTTAGATGTGACTGATATGAATTGTTCAGATTGATGTTCGACAAAAGATAAAGCTTGATAAGGAGCATCTTCTTGTCAAAATATGCCATGGGCTAGTGATTTGGATCTTTTGGCTCGCAAATGCTTGACCAATTTGATTTTACGTCTTCCAATGTTCAAATCACCACATAAGTTGGAGGATATATATCAAGATTCATTCCTGAAGCAAGATGTAAACATTTGCCCCCAATTTCTAGCAATGTATGGAATGCCATGGGTGGATTCTTGAATAGTGATGGATGGATGGATAGATACGGTAAGCATGCAAAGGATGCCAAGGATTATCTTGCAATAAGATAAGGTGTTTCGAATAGAGGAATGCTCATTGGATAATGCTTCAAGGCTCAGATAATGTTTGGATTGGATAGGATCAATGAAAATGACCCATGTCAAGATGTTTACCATAAACAAGTGTAAAGTGTTTACCAAAATTTGTCAAGATCAAGATAATGTAAATAGATGGTAATGGGCTAGATAAACGGTTCATGGATGAATGGATGATATGGCTGGAATGTTGGCTTTATTATGGATGCGATAAGATGCTTTCTCTTGAATTGGTGCACGTAGATGCTCGATTCTACACATGACGCCTGTTTGCCAGGTTTTCATCATGGTACTTGTCCAAAGCGCCATCGAAATGGTTTTCGCTAAAGGACGATTTTTTTCTTTACTGTTTTTCAATCTTTTTTCTGATTTTTTTTGGATTTTTTGTATTTTTGATTTTTTTTGTTGTCACCAAGACGCCTGTTTGCCAGGTTTTCATCAAGGTAACCATTTTTTCAGGACATTTTTTTGATTTTTTTTTTGTATTTTCTGAGAGATTTTAAGCTGATGCTGAACCACCTGGTGGTGCTGATGTTGATGCTTCTGTCATAATGTGCCATCGATATCCTGCTTGAAGAAGCTGCTTTGCCAAGATACGTGCACTTGAATGCAACTTTTGAGATCCCTGATCTGCTTTGCTGATATTGGAGTTAACCTCATCTTTGTGCGCACATCGCGATAGAGTGCCTTCTGAATCCTTATGATGAAGGGTCGCTGCCAATACATGGTCAATGTGAGAATTGGATATCATGCGTGGAGGCATGGATGGAGTTGTTTAGGAGTAAAAGATGGATTGGTCGATAGTTTGGAACCTTTGACTCTCCAAACTTGGGAAGATGAGCAATAATGAGTGGATATGGAAATGTCATGGAATTAGGACCAACTGCTTGATACACTTTGTATGTTGCTTGAGAAGCTTTTTTTCCTTTGTGGACATCTTTGATGGATACTTTTCCCTTTTTGATTTTGCCCCATAGTTTCTTTGACTGATGGAGTTTGATAGGGATAATTTTCTTTGTATTCTTTGGTATCCATATGTATTTGATTTGTCCTATATGCTCTTTAGCTTCTTTTTCCTTGATAACATTCTTCATGCTTTGATTCAAGTCTTTCTTTTGACGTTGGTCCCAATTCGTGGATGGGGTGATGGGTGGATGAAGATTCATGACATGGTGGGTTGTAGTATTGACATCGGTTTCATCATAAGGATTCTTCGTGCTCCCTATGTTGACATTTGCTTGAGATGAAGTTGCCCCCAGTTTTGTGGAAGTATCACTGATATGTTCATATCCCTTGATTGTCGAGTAACCAAGGCCTTGATTCTTAGGATTTTCAATAATCTGTATTGGTTCCAGGATACCCTGTTCATGTAGGCCTAATCCTTTGCCTTGATAATTCATCTGTTGAAACATTTTATTTGCAAAAGGATATGATTTCCCTTGGAAACAAGGTGTTGCTCCTTCTCTGCTCTGTGGTGGATCTTCAAAGGTGATAGCTCCTTTATTGATAAGATGATTTTCCCTTACAAAGGTGAGTGATCCAAATTTATAAGTGATAGGATCCTTTATCTATGGGATAAATGCCTGATTGATATCCTTAGCTTGATCTTGTGAAATATCAGATTGTACTATTTCTTCAAGAAGTGTTGATGATTCATTGTCCACATAAAATTCTTCCTCATGATTGATTCTTGATATGCTTTCACATGATGTTTCTGATTCACCACCTCTAAAGAATTCTTCATGACCCATTTCTGACATGTCTCTGGATTTTTCTATTTCTTGATCATGTGTACAAATGTTAAGAGTAGGGGACTCTTGTTCCTCAGTAAGAGTATGAGACTCTTGTTTTGAATGAAGATCATCTATGTGTCCATCCAAAGAAAGCATCTCATGGGTAGATGGATGAGTATGTGCTATATGGATATGGTCATCTTGTATGGATAAGAGAGTGTCCATTATATCATTGTAGTAGCTTGGAGATACAAATCCTTGATCTTGACTAATTTTGGAATTACTTTCAACATGTTCTGGATTAAGTTATTGACATGGGTCAATTTCAAAGAATGGATTGCTTTCTTGGATATCTTCATTAGGCATAGGAAGTTTCTCAAATGTCATGAGGTCAAAGGATGTCCATATATTTTGGAAAGGATCATTTCTAGATATTGGTGAAAGATATTGATCATGCTTTGGAATAAATTCTTGAGATATGTCCTCTAACTCATTAGCGGATGTAGAGACATTGTCAACACAATCATTGGTGGAAGGATTTTGGATTATGTCAATAGGATCAAATATCGTCAACACTCCTTGAAATAGATCTTTGTAGGAGGGGTCTTGATCATAACTAAAAAATGGCTCTTGATGAATGTTGATTTGATCACTAGATGGGGTAGACATATCTTCACAGTGCTCATTGATGGATTGATTTTGATCATTGTCTTCAACAGTTATGGTGGAGAAATTGTCAATGTTTTCAACCAAAAGATCAAATGATGTTGACATTTCTTGAAGAGGTGTGATGAGCCTTTGACATGAGGATGATGGGATACTTTTATCTTGACTTGAAAAAAAATCATTAGATGAAGGAGATGGAGTAGCTTGATCATTAGATGGAAGGGAGGCTTTGGATATGATGGAAGAATTGCAATGCTCTTGGGATGTGATGGATTCATGAGAGGGTATGGATTCATAAGATGGGGTGGATGGAGGACTTGGAAGAATATTTTGTTCTTGACATGGAAGAGGATTATCATGGGTGAATAATGAAAGGAGGGGATGATCATATGATTCTTGAGATATGGGATCTTGATCAAAGATTGGAAGGGTTTGCATAATTTTGGTATCATGGGATGGAGTGGAGAGAATTTTTTGATCGAGATGTGTAGATTGAAATGAATCATTGGATGTAGAGAATATGATAGAAGAAGGAAATTGAATGGGATCATTCAATTGGGTGGAAGAACCATGAGGTTCATTTTGAATTATGGGGGATGAAGATAAATGCATGGCATGACAGGATTGGTCAATGTTATTTGATGGCTTAGATTTGGGCTTCCCCTTTAACCTTTGCAAAAATTCAGAAACATTGAATTTGGATGATGTTGTTTTGGGAGGAGAAGAGGTTACATTCATATTTCTGTCAAAGGACATTTTAGTTGTGCCCCCTTTTATTTCCTTGATTTTCCTTTGGAGTGCTCTTACTTGTTGGATAAGAGTACTAAGATCGTTTAAGGGAGTTTCCTTCTTTTAATTTTCTCCATATTGTAGTCAGAGGGCAATTTGGCACCTTGGTTTGCCAATAAAAGAAAGTATCCTTCTTTATTTGCTCTAAGATCTTTTCCATAGTTAAGAGAAACTGTGGATCTTGTTCAGCTTCTAGAAGCATTTCTTCTGTTATCTCTTGATTTAAATGATTTCCATAAAGCCTATGAACAATATTTTCTTCCCTATGACCCATGTTTTAAAGTTTTTGGATGATCTTAATCTGATTTAAATGTGAAAAAAATAGCATAGAGAAGCAGACAGTTGTTTTGTTACTCCTAGAATCTAAACAAAGAGTGTATGTTCTTTGAGATTTTCACAGGTTTTGAACTAGATAAGCATTCCAAACAGACTCACTCTTAGTTGTCAAATAGGTCATTATCGTAATCACAGCCCACAGCTTAAAATCGCGTCGACTCACACAGCCATGTCACCCCCTAGAGGGCGTCCGTGTTTTTATCTTTTCCAAGTGCGTACTCAAAGTGATGGAAGTGGATACTGAATCCCTTGAGCAAACAATCCGTGGTGATTATATGGTGAGTGTCTTAGGGGCAAATTCTTCCCTCCCCTTGCACTGTGATTAAGATGATGTTTGGATACTAACACGGTTGACTTTCTACACTATGGTTCGTAGTAAGGGTATCCGTTTAGTGTGGCAATAGATATACTCCCTCGAGAGACCTCACAACCTTTAGAACAAAGGCTTTGGGGATGGTTATCCTACCTACTACTGTCAAGTTGGATTTTCATCAGCAGCTTGCTTTTGATTAAAGTGGGTTAAAAACCTTGGCTTTAGGTGTTCCCACTTAGGTCGTTCCTCTTGGGTGAGTACTTTTTTCCACAAAAGCAGGCCTTCTAAAGGATGTAATAAAGCATTAAATTGCAGAAAATAAAAGGTAAGTCTGGCGTTCTGATCACCCAGTTAAGGGGAGAGCATAAACCTATTACCCACAATCACATCAAACAATAATGGTTCAATTTTAAATCCCAAATTGATAATTCTCTGCACTAAGTGAAGATGTTGCTTCACCAAAAACATGGGATTCATTTTAACCAAAAGAAAATTTATGTTTGGTGACTATCCTAGGATTGGTTAATTTAGATTTAAATGTCTATCCTAGGTTTGCTTCATTTTATTCCCCATACATCAATAAAACCTCTGGCCGCGGTCGCGTCGGATCCAGACAACAATTTAAGAATGAGATTATAATTGCTCCCAAAGTGTTTAAAAACACTTGATACAATAAAAAGATGATTTCATAAGAAGATTTTTCTTTGTTTCCTCTTCCTTTTTTGATTCTCTAACCTACAAAAATTCTCCAAATGTTAGATTAAACCAAGAAACAAGAAGGTATAAGGGTTACATGAATCATTCAACATAAAAATCCTAAAAATTAGACCAAGTTATAGTGTGATTTGACTTTAGATTTAAAATTTATAATTTTAACTCAAATAAAACTGATAAACACCCACACCATTGGATAGCTTATGAAATTCTACCCCATTTCAAAAAATAAATCGTCAAAAAAGACCTCCGTATGACCAAGATATTGCTATTTTAAAAACTGACTGTAAAAGCACAAAACAGAGGTCTATGCGCTAAAACAGAGCTCGTATGCACTAAAACAGAACCCAAATGCGCTAAAAGAAGGCTCGTATGCGCTAAAACAGGTGCCAAATGCGTGAAAACAGTCTTTGGATGCACAAAAATAGTCTCTGGATGCGCTGAAACAATTTGTGGATGCGCTAAACTGAGGATTGTATGTGCGAAAGCGAATTTTTCAATCCGTCCCCTGTAAAAACATAAGATTTTCTGCAAGAAAAAGATTAATACGGGGGGATGCCCCATGGTGGGCGCCAAAAATGTGTATGTTAGAATGTGTAAATCAAATTGAATCTAAACTAATACACCAATGAAACATTAGATTGAAGAAATTAAATTAAAGAAAGTAAATGCAAACTCTAAACCACAGTTTCTTCAAATTCGTTCCATTGTCCTCTATCTTCAAGGATTCATTTCAAGATGCTTGCTCTCAGTTGTTTAAAACAACAACTTGTAGAATGGCAGCTTGAGATAATGAGATTAATAAAAATGCATATGCAATGCTATAAGATTAAACTATGAAAATTGAAATGCTATGAATGCGACTATAGTGACTACGCATGAAAATCTAAGATTCGAGGTCCTTTTTCCACTCATAAGAGGGTTGTATTTATAGATTTTTTAAGGTAGGAATTTGATTGGTCAAGATCGATGGTCGAGTTCAAACCTGTTAGAATGAACGGTGAGAGATTGAGAATTCGAAAAGAAGATGGAATTTTAAGAGACGGATGGAGAATGAAGAGACAAATTGAAAGGTGTCTGTCATAATTAAATAAATAAATATTTAATTATGTGAGAAGAGAAAAATCCTTTTAATTAAATATTTGAAATATTTAATTATGGGAGAAGAGTGAGGATTTTTAGGAAATGTTTTAATTAAATATCGAAAATATTCAATTAAATGCGGAATGAAGAATATTATTTAAATTTAGAATTTAAACTTGTGATAATTAATGTAAATAAATTGTGAAATCTATTTAATTAATTAAGAGGAAGGAAGCATTAATAAAATAAACTTATTTATTTAATTAAATTAGAAGAATTGGAAAATGAACAATATAAATAAATAATTAAATTTATTTATATGTAGATGACTTAAGAATATTAATTAAATAATTCATATTTAATTAATTAACAGGTTTGATTGACCGTGACCATTTTTAGATGTGTACAATGGTTTCTAAATCCATATACTAAAACCATGAATAAGTTTAGACACCCGAATCATACATAAAATCCAAAAAAAATCCCATAAAACATGATGATAAAATTAGAAACATTAAATGTCTTCCTCCACCAAATTAGAGCATGTCATTCTAATTCATCTCTTAGAAATATTCTCACGTGTGTTATAGTTGACTAAACATGCTCTTGGATATTCTTCTTGTCCATAATTAACTCCATCTCTATGTGCTCTTTGTATCTCAGCAACTCTTACAAACCTTATAGTTGCCATGAACGTTGCTATATATAATTTTCGAATGGCATTTAACAACTTTTTTTTGATATATTAACCTCATGTCCCCATGTGGCTGCTTAGCTTATTTTGGCTAGCAGCCACTGCTCAACTTATTTAGGATTTATTTGTGGAGCTAATGGCCCCATGAATGCTTAGTTTTTCTGCTTATTTTTAAGCAGCTAGCTTAAATTTATATTAATAATAATTTGTACAATAAAAAATTAGAAAAACAAAAACAAAATCAAATATTAAAAAAGAGGGAAAGAAATTTGTGGAGCCACGTGGATTTTTAGAAATATGCAGTTGCTGCCTATTTCCAGCCCCCCCCTCTTTTTTTACAGCTTATTTTCAATTACTAAACAGTAGCTGCTCCATTAAAATAGGAAAAGATTCCAAATTAGCCTTTCCCAAAAATAAAATTTATGCATGGGAACACCTCTGCTGCTTAAATTTAAGCAGAAAATAGAGTTAAGCAGCCGCATGGGGACATGAGGTAATTGAGCTCAAGGGGGCAACTTGGCATACCAACCCGACAAAACAACAAAAAGATAAACATTGACAAGCCTAAAAGGCAACCAAAGCAACTATATATCAGACTCAGTCTCCATTACATGAACCACGTCCTGCTGCGCATCTTCACCATCACCACCATCCCCAGTTGGAAGTGTCAAAATGATCACCCGAGTAGTAAGGTTGCCCAATCCCACAATCTCCTTCAACAAAGCAATATTACCTTCGAGCTCCCTCATCCTTGCATCCTGGTTCTCCCCCACGCTCCACAAAATAAACAAGATCCATGGACCATTAAAAGAATGCGTCAACATTGGCCATACTCCGCTTGACGTTTTGGCGCCGTCATTCCCAGATAGAATTCTAGCACCTCTTGCCACTTTGCAACCGCCAGCTTGTGAATCAAAAGTCTCACAACCACTATCTCCTCCCTCGCTTGCAGGAGCCATGCCAAGAACATGGATGACACATTGGAATTAACTCAAAAAAGAAAGAGAACAAGAACTGAGCCCCCAGGATGCTTTTAATCACACCCAATGTCTCCTCATCATTTAGCCTGAAGATCTTCTTGAGCCTCGCATTAGACACTACTCCCCTAAACGCCATTTGGTGCTCCTTCGCCCCCAAATAAATTCTAGTCTCCATCCCGCACTATGAACAACAATGGACAAACAAAGGGCGACCGAGGAGATTTAACATATCTTCCCACCGCCATTCTCACCAATTTTTAATTACTTGATGTGGCAACATATTTAAGCCTCCGCCCTTCACACCCCTTCGGGGGCTCTCATGTGGAATTAGCGATATGGATCACTGGTGTACTGTTGTGCTCCTCTAAACAATTAATTGCTTCCTCTGACAGCTTGTCAGCGGCTTCGTTTCCCTCTCGATAGTTGTTAGATAATTTTAAATCCTCCACACCCTCCAGATCATTCAAAATGTAAATCAACCATTTATTCAGCATTGTATTTTGGGTTATACGTATTGCTCGCTGCCTTAGCCTTTTCTGTTACTATTGATTGACATACTTATCACTATACTTGTGAGGTGTATTCTTGATGTTTCTAGTGCTACCTCGTTCTTTCATTTGACAGTCTATTTTAGGACTGCATTCTTTTACTTATTGTATTTCTCCACCTTTGTTCAATACAAAAAAAAGGTTTCAAATTGAGAGTCAATCAACACCTAATAGCATTAATTGTTATCATAGAATCCCCTTCCAAATGAATTTTCCATATGCCTAGACCCTTACTCAAATGAATACCTAGTCAGATCGCTTGAAATTTCACTTCATTGTTTGTCCCATCCACCAAATGCCTTGCCCGCTCAGTAATACATTTACCCGTGTGATCCCTTATAATGCATCCCACACTAGACAGACCAGGATTACCCTGTGCTCCACCATCAAAATTGACTTTAATCCACTCTTCATTCGATGGGTGCCATTTCACATCCATCCTTGGATTTGTGTGAAGATCATTCTTCGAGGTCCTATAAATAGGGGTGCATTTAGAAACTTCAATGATAATAAGTGATACTTAAAATTATCAAATACATGCTACAAGTGATACTAAGTGTCACCTCAAGCAGGAGGCCCAGTATGTGGGCACATAAAAATAAAATAAAATAAATATAATCCAAACATTTGGAATTATAATATGTATGATACCTACTCAAAATCATCTCATTTGTGGTATATCTTGCAAGACAAAAATGGAAAACAAACAACTAGTGAACAAACCACCAAGGGCCCTAAAAATCACATAACCATGTTGGAACAACTAAACTCTCTATGCTCACTAGCTCCATTAAACCATCTACAAAATCAACTAAGGTGACCACCATGTTGACCAAAACTCTCTCATTCTCTATCATTCTAATCCACGAAAGACAAGATCCTTAGCCAAATTAATGGCACACAAACATCAGTATATCCTTCTTCAACTCAAATTTTGAACACAAACATAAATCCAAACACTCTAAATAGGGTCACATAACTACAATATACTAGATACATTTGTAACTAGAATAAACTTGAATCCCACCACCATTTGGTCCAAGTTTTGATTCCTTCCCCAAACCACCATCCAGTAGTCTCTTATAGGTTTTGATTCTAACTTCTTCTCCAAGCTCGATGACTACTAGTTCATATTGTTTTAGGTTCCAAGTTCCTTCTTGTTATACCCAAAATGAAATTTTTGGCATTCTGCTTAAATTGAGCTAAACAATGTAAAAATGCCATCAAAAGTATGTTTTAGGTCAAACCAAACATGAAGTCATTGTGGGTTTGTGTCAAGGAACCTATGGTTAAAATTCTGAAAAAATGAAAATTAGGGTTTTACACCCCTATTTTTATGGAAACCCTAAAAAATAGGACCTTCCCTGAAATGATTGAAAATAATTATGATAGGATTAATTGCCTTCACGATCACATCGATCAAGTCAGAATTATCAAAAATTATGTTTTACTCTGGTGGGTCTATTTCTGTTTTTCAGGAAAAAAGTTAGGAGCTCCGCAACCATTAATGGCAGATTGGCCAGTACCAAGTGCTGAAAGCTAAACCTCAAAAGCTTCAACCAAGAAGCTATGGCAGAAAAGGATGAAAAGATGTTGTTTCAACGAAGGAGATTCTCAAAACGGAAAAGGCCAAAATTTGGCTAAGTCTGGAAGATGGACGTTTTGTCTACCAAGGCAAAACACAATCTACAAGGTGAAAAGGCGCCCCTCTTGAAGAAAGGCGCCCTTGGATCTCAGAGGGAAAATGAAATCATTTGGCATCTTCAACTCAGTCATCCTCTTCACTCTCATGCTGGCTCGACAACGAAACAATCAACAAAATCATCTGATTCAGGTGTCATTGACCAACCATCAGCAAAGTATGGAGGATCCATCAACGACACAAATGCCAAATCAGAGAGCTTCAAGGCAAAAGCGCCCGTGCTTGCCAGGGGTGCCCCTTAGTTGCAGGCACCAAATGAATCCATAAAAAACAACTCTATACATGATATCTTTCCAGCTTCCTCCCAGCTACGTGATCAATCTAACAGCAAGTCCATGGGACACACCAAACAGTCACGAGTTGAGATCAAGCAGAAAAAGCCAAAATTGAAGAACTAGAAAGATAAGCCAGAAAATGGCTAAGCCATGGCTAAAAGCACCCCTCCTGAAGAAAGACGCCCTTTCTTGAAGGCATCCAAATTCAACTAGAATCTTCACTGCCTCCCAAGATGACCTTCTCAGCTATGACCTATCTCGTCAGCGAGACTATCAGCAATAACTTCCGACAAATCAATCATTTGATGGAGGAGGTTAAAGACTGGCAGTCCACAGCCAAGATGAAACCAAGCAAAAGCTAAAAGCGCCCCTGTTGGCTAGGGGCACCCTTTAGTTTGAAGGATCAATACTTGCCAGCTTCAACTGAGAAGTCAGTCATCCTGAGAAAGACTGAACTGGCTACCTGATGCATCGTCAAGCAGAGTCATCTGATTCAATAAACATCGGGAACGTCAGATCAAAGCAAAGAGGGTCTAAAAAGGTCAAAATGAAGAACAGTCAATGAAAATTAACTAAGGCATTGTCAAAAGCGCCCCTCTCAAGGAAAGGCGCCCTTCTTTCTGGAGACCTAAACTCAGTTTTCTGAGTTAGCCCCTCCCAGGCATATCTAATCATACTGATCCTACCTCAACAATAGAACTGCCAGCCACTGCCTAAGATCAACTGAGCAACCTGAATCAAAGATCAAACGGAATCACTTAAGCTTGCAAAATGAACAAAAAATGATCAACTTCAAGAATGGACGCCTAAAAGAAGTCAAAGCTGAAATGTTGACTTGAGTTAGCAAATTTGGAACCAAAAAGAGACCAAACACTCCACGATCAGTGGAAATCGTCTTTTGGAACTCCAAATCAGGCCTGAATGATAAGTTATCTTCCATACTTTGTGGATCTTAACCCTAATCACCTTATATTCATGCTAGGCGTCCCTTTCCTCATTAAAATCTTTTTTGCAGGTTGAAGGATAAAACATCAAGTGGCTCCCAAGAACACGTTTTCAAGATCTGGCAGAGGCTTTGGATGGATCTTCAATATTTTTGAAGATCATTGGCAGTAAAAGCATTCTTTCCCCAAGATTGCTTTCAGAGATAGATTATTGCAAAGTGGCGGTTTATAACTTCCAATCCATCTTCTGTCTACTTCCTCTATTTCTGTCTATATTTCTTTTGCATGTCACAAGAAATGACAGATTATCATAGATCTGGCCATCTGGGTATGATCAACACAACTTTTTCAACAAAACCCATATGGTAGATTTTTCCAGGAAAAGTAGCCCTGCTGCCCCTATTTTTTAGGGTTTCTGAAAAAAGTCATAATATTGAAAAACAGACAAATTGGGTTTGTTTAGCTCTGAAGCACGAACAAAACCCATGTGTTAGATTTTTTTGAGAAAAAAACACTTTTTGGTGCCCCTGCTACCTCTGCTACTAAAGGGCTTTTGCATGGCAAGGAAAAACTCATTTTTTTGAATTTTTGATGATCTGGGTTTGTCTAGAAAATCATTCTTAACAAAACCCATGTCTCAGAATTTTTCGTAAAAACTACCCCCGACGAGGCTATTTTTAACAATTCCAGAAAAGTGTGAGAATAGGGTCAAGTGCCTAGTCAATATTCAAGGTTTTCAGAATGCAGTACTCTCAGGTACAATACAAGACCAAAACAGTCTTATACCATGATTACTTGAAAACGACTGACACAGACTTATGGCAAAAAAATCCAGAGGTCAGTTCTGAGGATTTGGAGGGCATGAACCAAATCACATTGCAAAACATTGAAGAATCCAGTTTGTTTCAAGCAGCATCTATTCCAATCACCTTACAAAGCATTGAGCTTGTAACTGCTTGCACAAAGCATTACAACCCGACAACAAGAGAGATCCTGTCAGTAGATGAGAGGGTGATTTGCAGCTTGAAGCCGGTGGACATAGAGACTTATTTTGCAATTCCACCATGCCCTACCAAGAAGGTCATATCAGTGACAGAATGTGAAAAGGAATTTGAGGCTTGGAAGGATGAGTGTTCGCTTATAATGGTTGAACACTGGCTGAAAACAAAGAGAACCAGCCTGCCCAAATTGGTTGGTAGAGGAGAATTCAAAGATGAGTACGGAGTGTTAATCACCCTACTTAGTAGAGTCACTGGACAAGAGGAGGGAAAATCCTTCCAGCCATGGATGTTCTACATTATTGGCAAGATAATCAGTAGGAAAGAACGTTATGACTGGGCCTCCCTGATCAGTGACACACTCCACCAACAATTCACCGAGTTTCTAGAAGAGCACCATTTCCACATGTGTTCATACCTGGTCTATCTAATAGCCTTCCAAGGCGATTTCAGAACATTAAACACTGTGGGAACCCTGGGTGTGCAAAAGGTCCAAGAATACTTTCCTCACCTGGAGTTCACTCTAGCGGAAAGACACTTCAAAAAGATAAATGACCTTTTTACTATGCACACCATGCACGAGCTAGACCATGAGATGCACGTGCGTATTTCACCAGCAGCTAAGGCAACAATGGTGGACTGGGCGGATTGGTTCATACAATTCCCCACTTTCACCTACATATGCGTGTATGGCTATAATGGCCACCCCGCCATAATGCCATGCTACCCCTCAGATAGGGTAGTGTTCATGGAATTCCTGAGGCAATTGGCTGAGGTTCACTCTTACCTTCGCATAAAGAAAAAGACTGCTGCAAACTTTCCTTTTTAGATGGGACTCTACAGATGCAAGACTACAGTCGATGCAAGGTTGATAAGCCAGGAAATTGTGAGATTTAATCTCAAGTACCTCATTGACAGGAGGCCATCCTATGACCCCAGAGGCATCTTCGTAGCTCACCTTGAGCAAAGATCATCACATGAACCTTTCATGGAAGATTTTTGGGTCAACTACGAGGATGAGTTCGAAGTGAGAAGAAGGAACCATAGCAGATTCAAGCTCTCGCAGATTGCATAATTCATGTCAGAGGACATCGAGGGCTTATCTGAGGACAAAGAAGAAGTCATTCTTTCTTCCTTCTTCACGGGTCTAGTGGATTCACAACCACTCGGCAAAGTAGATTGGTACGCGAAAGAGAGTATGTCTATTGAGGAAATAATGGGTAGAGTAGTTCGACATGGTCAACTCTACCTGGATAGTAAAAGGACAAGGAAGGTAGTACTTCCCCGATCAGAGCCGCCAGTGGTTCAGTTTACACTACGTTCCACGTCTAGGAGGAAACCCAGACAGAAGAAGATGAGCTTTCCTCCAGAAGGAATGCGGATGTCAGGGAACACATGGGGGAGAAAAGGAATTGCCAGCACAAGCTGGCAAGAGGTACAGGTGGAGACAACCATGAATTTACCTGAGACAGTAGAGACCGCTGCAACTACACAAGAACCAGTGATTGAAATAATTGCTGTAGAGATGGAATCCATTATAGAAGAAGTTGCAGCAGAAGCAGTGCCAGTGATAGAAACATAGCCACCAACTTCACCACCATCACAGAGGTCGCAAAGTCCTATTGATTTGGACTTTCCACCATGAGGCATTGCCACGACACAGTCTCATTCTTCCAGCATTTAGGGGGCCTATGTTCCTCCTCCCAACGATGCTAGCCAAGATTCTATCTGGTTGGAAAGCTCGCTTGGGAGGAAAAGGGAGAGACCTTCTTATTAGCTTGACTTCTCTGAATTCCACCATGTCCCACAAGACATGCCGACAAAGAAGTTGAAGAAGTAGACACATGTAGAGAAGAATGCAGAGAACGAGGTTATCATAGAGACTACTGCCCCACCTGAAGACAAAGATATACATAATGTGAGGGTTGAGGATTTCACGCTTTCAAAGGTAAACCTTGGAAAGACCACTCGACAGGTGGAGGTAGACCTTCTTGGAATCGCCTCAGTGAGTGTCAAAGAAAGGATGACAAAGGATGGACAAGACAAAGCAGCCTTGAAGGCTGAAATCCATCAGCTAAAGTTATACATTTCTAGTTTGATACATGACACTCCAAACTCCTCGGCCTTGCCTCAAGGACTATTGGATCTCCCAGCTGAAAGAAACCATCATCAGTTGATTACATACGACAAACACTTGAGATGTCAAGTGGATGAGTTTGTCATCAAAGGACGGTGTGTGTTGGCAGAAGCATATCAGCTGAGAGATAGGGCACATGGACTTAGATCAGAAATCCAGCAGTCGGATGTGAAGGCAAGGCAAGAGAGGCCGAGAGAGGAGGCGACATTTGCTGATCTACAAAAGGCATATGAATCAGTTATAACCACTAAGAACAAACACCATCTCTTTGAGTGGAAAGAACAGGTGGCATACAAGGTGAGAGCCTACGATGCCAATTCAGTGGAGCTGATTGATTATAAACGCTTTGTTGCCAATATTATCAACTTCACAAGAACCTTGGTAATATCCTTCCATGAGTTAGAATATTAGCAAGAAGGAGGAGAATATGTTGAGCTTGAAATGGTACATACACGGTTCCAAGATGTCATCCGGTCTTCATTCATTGAAGATCCCAATGGTTGCAAGTTAGCCAAAATTGCAGCCATATCTATCCAGTTAGATGAAGCAGCTGCCCAATGCATAATCTATCAGCAGCAGCTTACGATGGGTGAAGAAATGCTTAGATGCCACATAGTCACCTTGAAAAGCATTAATTGCTCGGGGGCCGAAGAGGTCAATGTCTGGATAGAGACTTTTTTGACCAGTGGTGAAGAGGTGTAAAGCACCAAGGAAGGAGGTCCTACCCTCCAAATAGCATTAATGATGACTGAAGTCAACTTGATGCCCCTTTCCAAGTTGACTCCAGATCTCCACAAATCATGCATGTTAGATCCCACTAATCTAGGATGTCTATTTGACTCCCACGATTTGTGGATCTCAGATCTCCTCAAAAGGTGGATGTCTATTTGGAGACATATTTGTAACATAAGTTCACTTTTAGTTAGGTGTCAGTCAACTGAAGTAGATTTCTAGTTTGACTTATGTTTAGTTTCAGTTAACTGAAGTAGATTTCCAGTTAACTATTTTCTCACCTACTTTTTGACATAGAAATAAATCTTGCTGATTGGCAAGAACTGTTTGTTAACTCAAGGAGATTTTAGGGTTGCCTACTCCTTTGAGTTTCTATAAATAAGAGCCTTAGGTTCTTTATTTGTTTAACCTTTATTTGCTAGCAAAATTGCTGCGCCATTGTTGCCAGAGTTCGCTTGTTTATATCTGTTCACTCTTGGATGAGAGTTCGTTGGTTGATCGCAATTGTGCATGATTTCGTGCCTTTGCTGTCCCGACCTTTGTAATTCTTTGAAGAACCTTGAAGAAATAAATCAGATGGTGCAAGCTTGCTTGATCTAATTATTTGAGTTATTCAAAGTCTTGTTTTTAAATAGTGCGTTGTTTCAATCTCCTCCTTGGACAGGTGTCGTCGCCTCCTTGGATATTTTGTCATCAATCATTATCGTTTGATGTTGTTTAATGATCTATCTTGCAGCCTACACTTTGGACAGGTGTCGTCACCTCCTCGGGAATCCTGTTAGAGAGGCCATCGTTCTATGTTGTTTCCAGTAAGCTGTTTCCAAGCCTACACCTCGGATAGGGGTTCCTCCTCCTTGGCAAGTCTCAGATCCAGTTTACCGTAAGAGAGTGTTTGCTTGTATCGAGCCCTATCTTGGTATATATCCGAAGGTTCAGAGCCTCGGCCATATTCCATTGAGACGGAGGATTCAAGTGATCCAACCCAATCCATTTCGCTCCTACGCCCTCATGCTCTGTTTATCTTGGGGAGGTAGGATAGTTTAGAAGCTTAGTTAGTCGTAGTTAAGATCTGCGGAAACCAGAGAAAAGGCTTAGCTACGGCGCATTGGTTTATGCACCCTTGTGTCCTACCGCTGAGTAAAAAAGATAGGAATCTTAGTACACCCCTTTTTTACAGTAGAAAATCAGCAAAGAGAGATCTTCCTCTCTATAATCCGAAGAGCATGTACTAACACACTTGCAATAGCTGTCCGTTTCCAATAAGCACTCTAGAGGTGCTAATTGAAATGCCAACACTTCTAAAACCCAAACCTTGTTGATGTAATGTAAAAAATTTAAAGTGTCAGTCCTTAGGTTCTAGATACCCATGTGGTGCTTCATTGGTTCATATTTCTAGGTTCCACTTGACTCTTAACACTTGTGAAGGACTCGATAATAAAGTGTAAGTTTTTGAAATGATTTTGGGCATTAAAGTAATGACTCAAGGTTCACTCCCAACTACCCATCATTAATGGAGAACTTTGACTAAATAATAGAAATCAATTTACATGCCATATTTCAATTTGAGATGCCTATGTTGGGTGGGATTCTTCTTCGTTCAAGGATCTTGGCTCTATTATAGTACCACATGCTAGGGTTTCGTTTTACTAGGTACTTTAGAGATTTTTAATTTTATTTTGATTATTGGGTAGTACATGACTGTATATAGAACAAAAGAATAATCCCAAAAGGTAGAACTTCAGAGATAAATTAATTTTGAGAGTAGTTGTAAGGGGGTAGGGACAATTTTAGAGCATCGTAGATTTTATTATATGCTTTTGATTTAGTTTCATGTCTCCACTAATGTATTGGTAGATTCAAAAAATATGTTTGTTGTGAGATTTTTTCTTAAACACACTTCTTGTTGTGAATATAAAAATGATTTGATGAATGTGATAAAATTCTAAACCTATTACAACTTCTTGTAATAGAACATTTTGTGGTTGCATATGAACTTATTGAATTTATTAATGGATAACTAAGTATATGGAACTAGGAACAATGTATTTTGATTACATTTAGATGTTATATCAACTTTATGTTTATCATTATCTCTTGTCATTTCACCTTGTCAATGCTAACTTTTTACCCCCTTGGATTAGCACCAATCTGGTGTGTACTTATTTCAATCACACAAAAAAAAGGGGACAAACTAGTATTAAAAATATTTTCAATTTCATTACAATTCATTTTCCATGGCAAAATAGGGTAGAAACTCCTATAAACCTTTTTTTGTAATTTACACCATGGATTATGTGTTTTTCCTTGCACCATGCACTCATTACATTGGAGTTCAAATCAACTATATAGAGGTCTTTAAGGCATTTAATTGTTCTTGTTCTAGTGACAATATTCGGCATTAAAATAATAGATCGCGTTTAGTTGTCACCACCTTGTTTATCTTTTTTTTGTACAAACTTTGGGAATACCCTCTTGAGTTTAAGATGAACTCAAAGAGTAGGAGATAAACCCATTCTCATCGAGTTGGCCTTCAACACTCCACATTATGTGGATGGGAAATTTTTACCATCATGATGATAACCCTAGCCTTGATAGTGAACAATTGGTTATAGGAAGTGGTGCTAAGACTTTGGGATCTAACTAAAGGGCACTTTTGTTGGGAATATTTTAAATTAACCTTTGCTAGTGAAGTATGAGCCTAGTGCATACTTCGAAGATGTATACAACTTGATTGCTAGTTTCAGCTAGTGAAGTTGAGCTTGCATAAGTTTGGAATCTTGTCAACTTGTACCAACATAATGACACCATTTCCAAAAAAAAACTATTAAACATTTTAAAATCATTCCCAGATCATATAAGTTTGTGTATTTACAATTATTAATTTGTTTTGTGGTTGTATATTGTTGTCAATGAAATTTAATCTTCCCATCTTGGGAAGTGGTGAGTATATTGTAAGAACCTAGATTTTAATTTTATATTATCATGGATAGAAGAAGACAACATACATATCAACCTGTAATGGCACGAATTTGCACCCTAGGCAAATTCCCCATTTCATCACCCCTACCTTAGAAAATATAAATTCGATCATGCAAAATCCCTCACCGTCACCTTGCTCCATCCACCTGGTTGTGTCTTTTTGTTTCAGTGGAGGAATTATGTCGGGGACGTATGCACACCGCATAGACATCCATACACAATGTTGTTGTACTAACAAGATTCCTACCCCTGGAATCAACATAAATGTTATATTTCCTATTTGGTGTGAGCTGTAATGTCTCCTACCTCCTTAACTGATGAAATTTGAGCCTTTTACCTCCCTTTGCTAATTCAAATCCAATTCTTTCTCATTCCTTGACTCTCTCTTGACTTCTATTCGCCTGCTTCACTCTCTCTTGCATTCTAGCTCATTTTACTCTCATTCTCTTGCTTCTATACCACTTCTCTTGGTTGCAAGCTCTTCATTTTGTCTCCAACACCACATTCTTGTTGCAACACCATTGCTATTGGAGGATCATCAAGCTTCTTCCTTCCAATGTTAGCCTTGAGTGCTAATAGTTGAGAAGGTGATATTGTTCTTTGTTGTCCATTTGTATCATCTTGTTTATTGAGTAGCATTCTAGTTGTTTGTGCTTTCTACTTAGCAATACTATTTTTTTCTACTTTCTCCATCACTTTCTACACTTTGCGGCTATTTGGTTGTTTGTGGAGGTGGAAACACCAAAACGAGGGTCTGATTGAGGTAGAACTCAAACACAACCCAACATTTTTCTCACTTCCATGTGTGTAGGTGCTTTCAAGCAAAGCTACTTGAAGAATCAACTCATGGGTAAAAAGGTACATTTTCCCACTCTCTTTGTCATTTCTCGTATAGATTATTTCTAGTATTCCTTTTGTTGTACTTGTTGCAAGTATGAAGTAAGTATTAAGGTGTTGTCATTGATGTCAACTGGTTAACTGGTTTTCAATTTGTTGTTGTCATGGATGAAGGTTATTAGCTGTATATGTCAAGGATATTGAGAAAATTGTAAAGGAAAAAGGTTGCAAGTGTTCAATGTTTGCTTCGGGATTTTCTCCTATGCTTGTGTGGTTTAAATATGTTGAACATGGTTGTTGGAAGTTGCTATATCCAGATTTTGGGCTTCTGGTTCGTTGTACAGTGTGAGTTATGTTCACCAGTTGTGAACTGTGTTTTTTCAGTGTGTCTAGCTAAGGTCCAAGAGAAATGTAGTTGCTTTGGGTTTCTTCTTGTTCGAGTCCTATGACTTGCAATTCTAGAGTTAAGCTGATATGACCGTGTTGAAGTTAATTTTGTTATCTGGAAGGATTTGATCATGCTAAGGTTGTGTGTGCTTAATTGTTTATGTGTTTTACATTGGTTTGGCCAACCTTGTGTTTAACAGTAATTTTGAAGCTTATGGAAGCATGTTGAAGCATATTTTTGTGTCGCACTCATTGTAATTCCACCCTAAAATGTTTTGACATAGACCTAATTTAAATTTGTAACTACAAAAGGTGTATGGCCGACTTTGGAAATGTTTCAAAGTTGAAGAAGGTATAAATACAGGATGAGATATTGGTGAAAATCAAGTACAAAGAAATAGAGTGAGATAAATGTAAGATAGATGTGAATCAATGTGTATATGATGCAAGTTTGGCAGATCAGTGTAAAATCTAATTGTTGAGTTTTCAGATGTAGTGAGTTAAAGGTGTACTCTATCATTCATGCATGTCTACAAGTGTTTGAGTGAATTGTGGTGGAAATCTCTATTGCATTGATATTGTTTTTTATTTGTGTAACAAATCCCTTCTATCTTCTTTCTAATTTTGTGGTAGTGAGCCCTCCGAGTGGTTAACCCTTGTTGGACAATGAGTCCTGATCAGACAGTGAGTCTTATTTTAGTAGTGAGCCTTCTTTGGTAGCGAGCCTTTGTAATCAGTTTTGATATTCTCTATATTGTGAGCTAATCCTCACCGTGGTTTTTCCACATAAATTTGGTGTTATTGTGTATGTGTGATTCTTTTCAATTTCTGCCTTTGCATTTAATGATTAATCATATTATAAGAGTAAAGGATTTGTGATTGATTTAATTTTGGGTGAAAGTTTTAAAGATTAATTTTTTTTACAACTGATTCACCCCCCTCTTAGTTGTCTTATTCAATAGTACTTGCAATTTTTGTACTTTTCCTACATTTTGTAAAATCATAAGACATTAAACAGTCAGATAGTTAAGTAGGCTTCTTGTGTTTTTGTTTATTCTCTGGACCTCTTTCCGTATAGGACACTATGTCCCTGAGACACCAACATGTTGTGCTAGAGTCTGAGATCTGCGTTACCATCCTCAAATAGTGAGTTGTCTAGGTAGTAGAATGAACCTTTGAAGTTGGCTCTTTCGACCCTATGAACATCTGGTTTTAGCAGAAGGAAAGTGACAAGTTGTTTACCCTTCCTTTTCAACCTTGATACCTTGTCCTTTTCAATCTAGCAATCTTGAGGTAGTTTAGGGTAGCCCATTCCTTGGGGCTCTCCCGTGACTTGGAGTCTCGGGGGTGATGGTTCCCCCTTCTCTACATAACCTACACAAGGAGGTAGTCAACTAACATGAGAAATTAACATACTAGGTGGAAATAAAATATGAAAGTGACCCTTTTGAACAAATTGATCAAGAACAAGTAGGAACCTCATGTGGAGGCAATGCCTTTGTTGATTTAAGAGACCAGTACTAATATAATTCTAATGATTTAGTTTATTAGATACTCAAAAGGAGAAGAATCAATATGGACCAGTATGATGTAAGATCTAAAAAAGTTGCAATTGGTAGAACAGGTAGAGGTCAACCAAGAAATGTGGATGTAAGAACATATGCATGCTTAATGAAGGCCTGGATGCATACCAAGTTGACCAAAAACAATTTTCACCTACTAGTTCTCATAGGTCCCAATTTGAACAAAATTTCCATGATGTTGATCAATAGATAGACAGTAAGATTGATGAAAGAGAAAGAATTATAGATCAAGAATCAGACTTGATTTATTGAGTTAAGAGAAGAAGACGAGAATTTCAAGATGAAATTGGCAACCTAACTCAATCTCGTGCTCAAGTTTCTCAATAATAGATAGGAAATTAGTAATATTCATAAAATGTTCCCAACCAACAGATGAACAATGTGTCTCTAAATACAACAAAATATGGGACAAAATATGGGGGCCAACCTTGAAAGATGAACTTAAAAATTTGCACCATTTAGATTGAATTTATGGAATCCAAAATTATCCAAATCTAATCTTAAATGAGATCAGAGAAAAGATTCCAAGGTTTTAAGGAAATAATGTAGTGACAGGAGAAGAAAACTTGAGGTGCTTCATCAATATTACTGTTACCAAATTTTCACTCATAGGTTCAATCAAGTGGAGTGTATTGTTTTTTTTAAACTATGAGAGAAGGTAACATTTGTCAAATTTTCCCTATATTACATTCAGATGTGTAAACGAAATGATTTTGAAAAAAATATTATAGATTATAAATCATTGAATTTACACAAGTGCATGAAACATAAGAAAGATTATACAAATATTTTCTGGAAAATAAAGTAATCTTTATTGAATGTGAAATGTACATTTTTTTTCTCACACAAGCTATGAGACTAACTTTTCATTAATGCAAATAAAGATAGAAAAATGCATGAATAAATAAAGGAAAAGCAAATGTGCATGTAGGGAAGGTGTCCAATCATTGCCTGAATGACTGGTTCATAGTTGTCTCATTTTGATGTTGTCTTTGTTGCTTGTTCTTCCCAGTTCCTGCATTAGTCAGGCAATGTGTTAGAGTTGTGCTCTAAACAATGAGAGGTCATAAACCATACATGATCATTTACATCATCTACCTATGCATGCATAAATCTATCTTCATATGCATTAAAGAGTAAATGCATACTTTAGATGAGCATAAGAGGTTAGAAACATCATCATACACATGTAAAATATGCGTTATTTCTAATATGCTTGTTCCATGTGCAGTTACAAGTGTTGTATTTCATGACAAATCAGTGTGTGGGGTAAAATTTGGCTCCCACAAGGGTTGAGCCCAGTGTGCTTTGTTGTTCTTTAAAGAGGCATTGGATGATATTTATCAATCATTTGTTTTTGCATGTGAGATGGATACAAAATATATTGATCAGTGAATGGTGATAACTCAAATAGTGGATAATAGGCATTTGATCGTAAACATGGGGCAGCAAAATAAATGGTATTATCATTCTTGACAAGAGGGTGTCTATCATTTGGGAAAGGATATGCATAGAGGCTCAAAAGATGAAAAAAAGATACCCGAAATAGGTATTTTATCAGCTATGGTTCAAGTATTTGCAAGGGATAATTCCTGAGATAAGACTAAGAATCATGTGAACAGCAACATTGAAGAGGTAAATATTCTTACTTGTGCAGAAGGCAACTATTTTTGATCTTTGTTATCATAAACAAATCAAGGTATTCAAGTAGATATAGGATAAGGAGCTAATAAATATTTACAGGGATCTGATGTTTAATGTCACTTGTCATGATATGCATTTTGTATGCACCATCTCAAGGTAATTCATAATGTTACAAATTATGGGACTGGAGTGCATTAGTGATCATCATCAAATAGTGAGATTTGTACCTGAAAGAGCAGTGTTTCAGCAAGATCATAATGGTTCTATGCTAATTGATCTTTCAAGATCATGTTTGTAGGAGATTTTTGAAGCTCACTTATATTACAAAGATTGCAAATAAATGAACAAGGATGAAAGGAATTTTTTGTATTTTGTACACTTGATTAACCAGAAATATGAAGTGCTTGCCATATAGTGTATAGTCATGAAGAGCATAAGTCACTTTCAAGTTTACATCAGAAAGTTGAGTTTTGAATCTGGAAGAGTTAGCTTTGGGCTTTGTTTTTCTTCTAAATCAACACAAAAGGATAGTCACCTCTTAAGGGCAGTGACCTTAAAATAAAGTCTTAATGATTGTGTTTTCTTCTTGGTAATATCCTATGGTATGTTATTAGAGAGGTTAATGGTCTGACTATAATGAATATAAACGATAGAGGAAGCAAACATAGGGTTTTGTAGTAAAACCCTTGTCTTTTAATAATACAAACCTAGTCCAGAAAATTTGGGGTTTCAAAATGAAATGGAATCATCATATTCATACTTAAGTGCTATCAGGAGCTGTTATAATTTTTATGGAGCAAGGGTAAATGAAGGCATGGGTTTTGAAACCTAGTTGAGATGAGTCTTCCTGTGCAACAATGTAGACCCCAAAACAGAGTATTGAGACTGTAGTTGGAAAAATAAAGGCAGAGTTAGGGTTTTGTGTCAAAATCATTTATCATTTACAAAGAACCACGAATACCACTACCATGAGGAATTTTAAGTCATGATACAAAGGAAAACCCTTGTAGGTTTTTGTGGGAAAAATGGAGATAGGATTTCATACCCTATAGCCCGTGGCCATGACTGTGTTGTTGTGGAGCATGAGCAAAAGCAAAACAAAACCGCATTACTTGTGAAATCTTATATGGCCGCAGGCTAGAATAATAAAGTCTTATGTAGATTTTTGGTTACTAGAATCTATAGTAGAGAGCGTTAAAAAACACACAAAAGGAATAGAAATACTTTCATTATTATGCTATAGGAAAACAGAAAGTCTTGAGTCACTGATTAATAAAGAGAAAGAGTAAGTATCAAAAGGGTTTATGGCCGCGACCTATACAAGTTTCAAGAATCCTTGGGAAGATGCTTGAGCTACTAAACAAATGGAGATGCTATGCATAGTCATCATTTCATACAAGAGAACTCGTGATGAGCTTCAAGATGCAAAGAAATATTCATCAAAACCCTCGATGGTGGTTGGTTGTCACCCACAAAAGGATATAAAAGTCACAACAAATCCTAACTTGGGAATTGGACATTCTAGTAGGTGACTAACATCTTCTCATGGTCATTTATTTACTTGTCAAACCAGGGAACGTATACTTGAAATGGAGCGGTACTGTATGTGCACTAAGAACTGATTTTAGCCACAACCTATTCAAAATAAATGCTTGAAAGGAATTCCAACTCTGATGCAGGAACATGAAACAAAGTCTTACTAACTTAAGCATCACTTAATTAAAGCAGGAATCACAATAACCATTACTGGGAAAACAAACCATGAACTGGCCTTATGCTGCAAGAACAGACATAGGGATGGATTCCTTATGCTGCAGGAACAGTTTAAGATTGAGTTTGCATCAAAACTTACTGGAATGAAATTCTAACAGATAAACAATAGAAAGCAAACAACTAACTATGGATACTTACTAAGTGGGCCCCCTTAGCAAGCATCAACCAACTTTAAACAAGATTTGAACTCAAAACGTCATTGGATTTTTATTCATAACTCAGAATCACATACATGGTTGTTTACTTGTAAGAAAACTTAATACAAAGCTTTGTTTTTCATTATAATAGTAAACTCACTACATTTTGTTCTATCTCTACTCTCTAGTCTAATCTCTTCTCTATCATCTTGTTCACTCATGTAGGAGGAACCTTTATTTAAAAAGAAACAACTAACTAACTAACTAACAGAGAAAGATGCAGACGTAGATGCTTCCCAATTCTGAAGAACAGATTTTCATAAATGAAAGTGTATCCATCCAACTGATTTGGAAAGAATCTGGTGCTCCACTCCTCCTAGATTGATGACCATTTAGATCTCCTCCCAATGACTTGGGCAGAGCGTCTTCGCAGGAACAACATGCTTGGTGCTATGATGAAATGATCTTCACTTCAGAACCGAAGTTCGCTGCGCATTAACTTGTTCATACTACCTTCAACAACCTGCGGGACATATGGCATAAAAGGCGAAAGAAAGCATAATAGCACGATACTTATCATTAATCACACACATTAAATTCATCTCATTTATCTAGAAACTACATGTATCATATCAGTCAATTGGGAGGTTAAACAAGGCCATGAATATAGTCATATGGAGATATTAAGCTGTAGGATTATAGGAATGCATTGTCACAAAATACTACCCATTAACATAAAAAGTTTATAACCACAAAGTTTAAAACAACCATTAGAAAGAGTAAAGGTATTCAAAAATACATCATGACACTTAAATAATGAGCATATTTTAGGCTCATCATTTGCCCCCTACTTATGCTAATGTTGGTCCTCCAGCATTAACCTTCCTAGTTGTTTCCCTGAAATCAGTAACAGTAGTATGGCCTTGCATTGCAGTCCCAAACTTGTAGTAAAAGCCTCTATTTTTCTGCAACCTTTCATACCTGTGAGCTTCATTCGCTTCATCAATATTTGTGGCATGATAAGGGTACAATGGCCCCGGTAAAACAGGGGGATGAAATGTCAATGGAAAACACAGTTCAAACCTCCATTGAAGACCCAACTGGATATATCTTTCTACCCTTCTGATGGCTGCTATAAAATTTAGGGGGCTATGGGGTTCAGACTTCTTTAGACCAACCGTTAACCTATCCCATCTTGCTTTAATCCTGGTAGAGGAGAGTTTCCAAAATGAATATGGTTGACCTTTAAACTCATCATATACTTACCTCCTGAGATCAAATATTTTCATCCTTGCTGCAGGATCATAAAATCCATATGCAATTGTGAGCCAAGTTTGTAGAATAGTTCGAGGATCTGAAGTTTCAAGTCTCAAGGGGATAGGCTCTTTTCTTTCAGCTTCCTCATATTCTTCTAATTGCCTCCCATAGTTAATTTCATTTGTTGCCCAAGACATAAGTGACCTCAAATGAATGTCACCTATGTAAAGGAGTGGATTCCACTCTATTTCTACAGGAATGAGCAAACCATGCATGTAAAATTCACACAATGAATTCCTCAACCAATCTGGTGCTACCTAGTATGCATCATAGAATTCTTTGGCTGTATGAATGTCGGGGTCTAGATTCTTGGAAATCCTCATTAATTGAAACCAAAGAAACTGTTCTTTTAGGCACATGGCATACACTCTTGGTGGTGGTCTGCATTCCATTATTTTTCCGGCCACCTTCATCATCTCATTCATCTTTTCGTTCATTTCTTTAATTTCCTGCTTTTGCCTCTCAATCTCTTTTTTAAATTTCTTCCTCTCTTCTTCCCAAAGGCTTTGCTGAAATTTAGTTTTAGCCATATAGCGAAAGCTCAGAGTCTGGGGTGTGATAGGTTTCCAGGTTATCCTAAGATATTCTAGATACTCAATCAATAATGTCCTTTTATACACTACCAATGCACGACATGTTTCAGAGGGCAACGGTATTGCATTGGATGTCTCAGGCTACTCAAATTGCTCCTGTTCTTGCTGCAGGACAAACTCATGCTGCTGGTCAGGAGGGGACTGTGTTTCTTCAGAAATTCTTTCAGCTACATTAGCCAAGTCATCAAGACTTGGCATCCTATTTTTGTTACTGCCATCATGATGTACCTCTCCAACCTCTACTCTTTCATTTTGTAGTTCTTCAGGAATATCAGTTGAATTTTGTGGCATATTCTTGGGTATACCCTGGGAATCATCATGTCTGACTTCCTCTGATTCTTCAAAAATAACTATAATTTTTGGTTGTCTGGAGGTTGAAGTGACTTTACTCCATTTTCTTAGTGAAATCCTTGTTGGCAATGTAATAGGTGTATGAGGATCTTTTGCAGCTTTCCTCTTTTTAGTTTGTCTAGAAGACTCAGACTCGGTAGGAGAAGGAGATGGCGAAGCAGTGATGGTAACAGGTGTTGCTGCAGGAAAAGACCGAGGAGAGCATTTTTGCTTTTGAATGCTAGGGCTTGATTCAGGGGTTTGCTCGGTCCTAGATGACTCTCCTTCTTTTGTTTTCCCCTTTTCTTTCCTAACAGACGATCTTGTTTGCACTTGAGTAAGGGGCTCAGTTATGGAGGTTGCAGGACTAGGTGCTGCAGGAGCAGATGATTCTTGCTCAGCCTCACTACTCGTGGATTCTATTCTCATTTTTCTTTTCTTGGGCTGTGCAGGGAGTGCTCTAGGAGGTTGCGGAGGTTGCAAACCTTTTTGGGCAATAAATTCATGCCATGAGAGTGGTGATATGTCTCTTAGTGAACGCTCAATCAAAAGTTTAATAAGGCCATGATGGGTAACAAAATTATCTTTGCCTTTTTGGGTTTCACAGGCACTATGCTCCAAAAGATTCAACAAAAAATTTGGGACATTCATAGCTAATCCGTGCCTCATATGACTTAAGAGCTTAAAATGGTAAGAATGCAGATAGGAGAAATGACCTTCACATATTAAGTACCTGATTATAAAGTATGCATATTCTGAATATGGGTAAGGTAGTGACACTCGCTTGCATCCTTGCTTCAAAACCTCCAAAGGTCCATCAGTTGGCAATGTGAATTCTACCCTGGCAGAGACGACATCCCTTCCTAAAGGAAAGTTTTCTCTAGTTGCAGGAAGCCCTGTTACTTCAACTATTCATTCCTCTGTCACTGCTATCGTTAAACCCCATACCGCAGCTTCTCCTTCATAAAGTGTTCTTAAAAACTCACCTATAGCCTCTTCGTTAAAGGAATTTATCCTTAGAAAGTAGTTCAACCACCCACAATTACTAAATGCCTGAACCATTTGAGGGTCCTGTGTCAAAACTTCATGAGCCGTTGGCTCATGTCTTACCAGCTGACCACCCATCTTCAATAACCGATTCTTCAAGAAAATCCTGAAACTTAACCTCTTCTGAGAATTTGACAAACACCTTTTTCCTGCTCTGTTTCTTTCCTTTTCAGTTTGTTTGCCTTTCTTTTCGCCATAAATGATATAAAAGATAATTGCATGCAATGATTTTTTAGACACTACCTAATTAAGTAGTTTACTTGCTGATAAGGAAAAAACATGCATTCACTCGCATTCATTCTTGGAAAGTACAATTAAAAAATTGTTTTTTTCAAATGTGGCACTGGCAAAAGAACAAGGTTTGAAATAAACAATCCCCACCCCCTACTTAAGATTTGACATGTGTCCTCACATGTGTGAAAGGATAGGCAAAGGAGGAGCAGTAATGATTGATAGACACTTGTAATAAATGAATAAATAAAACAATTGAATGATGTGACAAACGAAAAGAATATCACGTACCTTGTATTAAATGCTCGCAGATGTTGGAAGATATCACAGCATAGCTGGAAATGACTGCTTGAAAAAGAGATCATGAATGGTGGTGGTACGGTAAAATGGGTGACATGGATGGGTGATGTAGACAAGAAAGATGA
>CM021102.1:69113175-69124140 GCA_007115665.2 Sequoiadendron giganteum
TTTGCTGAAATCTTTGATGAACCTTCTATAATATCCAGCATGTCCCAAGAAGCTTCTAACATCCTTTTGTTTCATAGGTGGTGGCAAGATTAGAATAACTTCTATTTTTGCAAGATCAACCTGAATTCCAGCTGGAGAGATATGATGGCCTAAAACAATTCCCTCTTGCATCATCATAAAACACTTCTCACTATTCAAAGATAAATTATGCTCCTTACATCTTTTCAAAACTTTCTCCAAATTGGATAATGCTTCTTCATAAGTTACTCCATAAGCGGTGAAGTCATCCATGTAGATCTCCATAGAATCATGAGAAATGTCAGCAAAAATACTAATTACTGCTCTTTGAAATGTGGCGAGAGCATTACACAGGCCAAAAGGTAGGATAGTGTAAGCAAAAGTCCCCCATGAACAAGTAAAGGTTGTTTTATCCTGATCCCTAGGTGCAATTTTAATTTGATTATACCCACTATATCCATAAAAAAATGAGAAATACTTTTTACCAGATAATGAGTCTAATACTTGATCAACAAATGGTAGTGGAAAGTGATCCTTTTTAGTGGTAGTATTTAGCTCCTTATAATCTACACAAACTCGCCACTTCCCACCTTTTTTAGGAACAATCACTAATGGAGATACCCATTGACTATTTGAGATAGGGTAGATAAAACTGACATCAAACAATTTTTGGAGCTCATTTTTAACTATTTCTCTGAATGTTGGGTTTATCCTTCTTTGAGGCTGCCTAACAGGTGAACAATCTTCCTTAATGTAGATCTTATGAGTACAAAGTTGAGGATCTATTCCCTTCATATCCCCATAGTCCCATGCAAAAGCATTGTGTTGATCTTGTAGCATTGTGACTAGGGAAGTTTGTTGAGCTTTAGGGAGCTGATTGTTGATATTTAGATAATGGCCTGGAGACAGCTCAATTTGTTTGGTGAGGTCATTCATGGAATCAACTGGAAAAGGTGGTGTCTGTATTTCTTGTGGAAGTAAATGTTGATAAACTGTAGGGATTTTAAATGGCAGGCTCTCAGGACTCAGTTGCTGCAGGAAAGATTGTTGAGGACAATTATTAGGTTCTGATGGGTTACTCATATCAGAATTTGACTACAAAATTTGGAAAGGCAAGTCATCTTCACTTTGAAGTTGGGAAAATGGATTAGTTTGCAGCATCATTAACTGGGTCAATGAGGTGACATCTTCTGTTTCTTCTCTTAAGTCTGGCCAAATTAGTTTAGACAAGTTTGGCTGAGGCTGGGTAGGCGAGTATAAAGCCAATTTCTTTGTTGATTGACCATCAGAGATTGTCATGTCTCTTGAACGACATCTTATAAAGGCATCAACTGTGGCTAACCATGGTCTACCTAGGATGATAGGATATCCCCCCAAAGTTGCCTTAGTGGACAATATGGTAAAATCAGCGGGGTATTCCCATGATTCAAGATTGACAATTATATCTTCCACCAGGCCGTCAAGTGTTACAGTGGAACTGTCAGCAAGCTGCAGGATGGTGGGTGTAGACCTAATAGTTAGGATATTCAAATACTCCATAGTATACTTGGTCATTACATTAATGGTTGCACCTAGGTCAATCAAGACATTCTTCAGCATCTGACCATTAATATTGACTTGTACCATAGGACTTCTAGGGTCAGCATATTTTGGCATGACTACCTTCCCTAACATAATATCTACCAATTTTCCAAGAACATGGATAGTTTGACAATCCTTTTTCTTTCTTCCAGGTTTCTTCAAACAAGCCTCCTTAATGACTTTTCCATAAATTGGGACATCTTTTATGGCTTGAAAGAGGGGAATTTGGATATGTACATTCTTTAGCTGATCCAAAATATCAAAGGTAGGCTCTTCCATGGACTTGGGTGTAGTGTCTTGCAATCTCTGAGGAAAAGGTGGTTTTACTGGATACTGTAGGACAGACTCCTTAGAGGAATTTTCTGATATAGTTATCTATTCTATAGGACCAGTCAATTTTCCAACAGAGGGAGGATCTTGTATTTCAGTAATCACTGGTGGCTGTGGAGCAGGTAGGGTGGTTCCAGACCTGAGATGGATATCATTAATATTCAGGGCATAGGCTGGATACTGATTAGCTTCTCCAAAATACATAGACTGCTGTTGTTGCTACTTATTATTAGGATTTGGTAATGGCTGAGTAGGCATAGGCGTTGGTTTTGGAGGGCCAATATTTACAGGAGATGCTGCAGGAGGTGGCATAAGAGTTGGAGGTTGCGGCTGTAGGAATCTGGGGGATTGGTTCTACCATTGTTGAGAGCTTCTCCACTAAGGATTCTGCTGCCAGTTACCTTGGGGTGGAGCCCATTGTCCTTATGGGTGCTGCCAACCTCCTTGAGGAGATTGCCATTATGAATTTGGATAGCTAGGCCATTGTGGCTGAGAGGTATTCCATGATGGTGATGGGCCATATGTAGGTTGCCATTGGTTAATATAATTAGAGTAAGGATTACCAAAATTTAAAGGGTCTTGAGGCATACCTTGTCTTTGAGCCCATGGACGCCTTTGTGCAACGTAGAATACTTGGTCATCATCACCTTCTATTGCCTTAAAGTCAGTAGGTAACTGCTTAGCCTCCGTATAAGCCACCATCTTACATTTGCAATCACGCTTCTTTTGTCGACAATGTGGACAGAACTCGGCCAAGATTGCTTCAGCTTCCTCATGCTTCTTTCGAGCTTGCATAGTATCCAACTATGTAGCCATATTATTTATGATATCATGCTTGAAATCAGACAACAAATTTGAAATCTCCATCCGTGAAACTCCATTATTAGAAGATTTTTACATTGTGGCCTGATGACCTCTTCCCTTTTTGACACTTGCTCGAGAGTAATTGCAACATATGCCATTAATATCATCCCAAGGCACTTGGGTTATATCTCCTCCTCCCATTAGATCTAGAGCATCAATACAGGAATCATTGATTCCCCTCAGAAAAAGTAATTTCTGAGATTCTTCATTGAGAGTATGGTCTGAGTTCTTCTTCAAGGAAAACAAAATCTTGAGACATAGTCTTCCAAGCTTTCATCCTCCTTCTGCTGAATTCAGAATATATCATCACCTTTATTACCACTCTTGCAATATTCCTTATATTTCTCAAGAAACTTGATTTGCATGAGTGCCCAACTATCAATAGCATTCCTCCCCAAACTCATGAACCATCTTAAAGCACCCTCCTTCAAAGTAGCAGGAAACAACTTCAGCTTATGAGCATCTATGGTATAATCATAACTTCGACAGAGGATGTCAAACTCAAACAAGAAAGTGTCTGGGTCCTCAGTAACTAGTCCATAGAACTTGGGAAGTAATGAAGAAGGAATATTTTTGAGGTTATCATTATCTTGCTGGGCAATAATAGGGAATTCAAAAGCAGGAGGTCAATTAGGTGGATTTTGTGCCATATTTGCTTGATGAAGTATCAGAGCAAATGGATTTTCCTGGGGTTCTTCATCAGCAAGGTCAAAGGTAAATTCAACAAGTGGGTCTTCAGCAAATGGATTGATATCTTGGTTTCCTTCTTCCTCAAATAGATTGTAAGCTGGTTCAAAATCGCTATCAGTGAAGGAAGGGTTTGGTAAGAATCTCCCTAGAGAATCTCTTCTTCTATGCATGTAACAGACTCAACTGAAAATTGAAGGTTTTGAAAATTTCTGAGTAAATACACTAAACTACTGCTAACAATGACTATGACAGGTTCTTAGCTTGACACCATCCCCGACAACGGTGCCAAAAATGGTTGTCACCCACAAAAGGATATAAAAGTCATGGAAAATCCTAACCTGGGAATTGGAAATTCCAGCAGGTGACTAACATCTTCTCATGGTCATTCATTTACTTGTCAAACCAGGGAACGTATACTTGGAATGGAGCGACACTGTATGTGCACTAAAAATCGATTTTAGCCACAACCTATTCAAAATAAATGCTTGAAAGGAATTCTAACTCTGATGTAGGAACATGAAACAAAGTCTTACTAACTTAAGCATCACTTAATTAAAGCAGGAATCAAAATAACCATTACTGGGAAAACAAACCATGAACTGGCCTTATGCTGCAAGAACAGACACAGGGATGGATTCCTTATGCTGTAGGAACAATTTAAGACTGAGTTTGCATCAAAACTTACTGGAATGAAATTCTAACAAATAAACAACAGAAAGAAAACAACTAATTATGGATACTTACTAAGTGGGCCCCCTTAGCAAGCATCAACCAACTTTAAACAAGAGCTGAACTCAAAACGTCATTGGCTTTTTATTCATAACTCGGAATCACATACATGGTTGTTTGCTTGTAAGAAAACTTAATTCAAAGCTCTGTTTTTCATTATAACAGTAAACTCACTACACTCTATTCTATCTCTACTCTCTAGTCTAATCTCTTCTCTATCATCTTGTTCACTCGTGTAGGAGGAACCTTTATTTAAAAAGAAACAACTAACTAAATAACTAACAGAGAAAGATGCGGACGCAGATGCTTCCCAATTCTGAGGAACAGATTTCCATAAATGAAAGTGTATCCATCCAACTGATTCGGAAAGAATCCAGCGCTCCACTCCTCCTAGATTGATGACCATTTAGATCTCCTCCCAATGACCCGGGCAGAATGTCTTCACAAGAACAACATGCTTGGTGCCATGATGAAATGATCTTCACTTCAGAACCAAAGTTCGCTGTGCATTGACTTGTTCATACTACCTTCAACAAACTGCGGGACATATGGCATAAAAGGCGAAAGAAAGCATAATAGCATGATACTTATCATTAATCACACACATTAAATTCATCTCATTTATCCAGAAACTACACGTATCATATCATTCAACTGGGAGGTTAAACAAGGCCATGAATATAGTCATATGGAGATATTAAGCTGTAGGATTATAGGAATGCATTGTCACAAAATACTACCCATTAACATAAAAAGTTTATAACTACAGAGTTTAAAACAACCATTAGAAAGAGTAAAGGTATTCAAAAATACATCATGACACTTAAATAATGAGCATATTTTAGGCTCATCAGCAGCCAACAGAAGAGCTCATCCAAGACATTCATGATGACCATTAGGACAAGTTAATAAAAGAATATATAGATCAATAGAGAAAATAAAGCATATAAAATGCATTTGATACAACTACAGGAGCCACGACTTGAGAGGCATAAAATCACAGAAAAATTCTTACCTAAGAATAAGAAGCCTTTGTCTGTATGAAATTGCGAAGGTAGATGTCTCTACATAGCCATGAAATCCATCGAAATACCTTTGAGATCACATAATTTCACTATAGTCGAGCTTCATTGAACCCTCTATGGCGGTGGTCGAAGGTTTCAGAAGATGTGGAAAATGAAAGAAATCCTTGTCTTTGCATTTGTTTTTCTATTAGGGTTTGTGCCCTAATCACTATGCCAACGTATCAAAGGTAATTTTTTCCTTGTTTTTTAAAAAACTTTTCAACATTCATTTTATTTATCCTTGCCTTATATGCTATACTAGCAATTGGGGTATTTTTTCCCTTTTGATTTTTGATCTTTTTGTATTGTCTTCAAGCCAAGGCTAAATCTTGGCCTTCATTTTGTTCTATGAATGTAAAATGTTATTTAAGTGATATAATGAATAAGTCACTTATTAATGTTATGAGAAGCTTGAAGATAATAAGCATGTACTCACAAAGAATGAGTCAAAGGGAGATATGGATGGAATCTTGATGACCTTTGACCTTGAATAGTCGAACTATTTCTAATTCTTGCATCTATTTGAAATGTAAAATACTTTATTAAGTGATGTTTTATAAATCACTTAACTAAAAGTTACTATTTTAAATGCAAAAAATTGGGGACATATGTCAATTTTACTAAGTCATGAGGGGTTGTTGGAAGTTGATGACTTGTTGCCAAGCATCTAGTGAGGTTTTCAAACGCTAAAGATATAGGGGAGTTGCAAAACATTGGGAGTGATTATAGGGTTGTTTGAAGTTAGTTTGGAAACATTTGGAGAGTATTTAGGATCTTTTATGGTGGACAAGGTCATGCATTGAATTTTTCTCCATTTTAGACATTTGGAAGGATTTTAGGCCTTTTTCACCAAGTTTAGACGTGTTTCACTATGTCTTTATCTTTGACATGGTCAAGTTTGACCTTTTCCACTCTTTGGAGCTCACTTGTTGGAGGTTTTGTTGCTATATTTTTGGCTTTTTGAAGCCATTCGACCCCAACTATTTTTTCTAGGTATTTTTGGCGGAGCTACTTGGAGATGATGATATATTCTCATTTGTAACTCATTATGAGTTAGTTCTTGATATGCAGATAGAGACTTAGTGACTTTTGGGAGTCCTTTATAAAAAAATTGTCATGTTTTATAACTTAGTTTTCTGAATATGACTCACAATGGAGACCTTCATTATTTCTGGCGATTTATCTCTTGTCTTTTCATTATTGCAGATTAGTGTATGTGAGTGATTGATCAAGTTAGCAGTGAAATTACTTTTGTCACAACTTTGTCTCACATGTTCATACCTTTCTGCAACTAGTTTGTTCATGCAGGTTACTAATTATGTCTACTTGATACATGTTTTGTTAAATTGTGAAGTTAACTTCCTTTTTTGCAAATTTCTATATACAAACTTGTTAGTAAAGTATTTATGCATTAACATACAACAATGAATTGTGCATACTTAGGTACATCCCAGTTTTGATCATTTGTGTCAGTATTCTATGATCATATTCTAACTATTAGCTTTGGTGTATCACTTCATTTTTACCTACATTAGTATTTCATTTTATGCAATCTTTCTCCCTTTTCCTATCAAGTTAATAGTTTAGGTTATATTACCAGCTAGGAAGCTGGCCTATCCGGAGGTTCATTTCAACTTTAGGTGACCCACAACCTTGAAATGATCCCATGTTTCTCTAGAAAGCTCAATTTTTTATAACTTTGCATAGGGTGCATTTCTAGTAGATAACAATTACTAAGTAGTATGAACTTGAGGATCAAGATGTAATGATGATATTTTTTGTACACTCTCTTGAGGAAAGTGCAAAAGAGTGGTATAAAAATCTCCTAGACACTAGAATTAACTCATGGTAGGAGTTAATAAGTGTTTTTAGAATGCAGTATGAGGATATGATTGACCCAAAATTTTCTATCCACAATCTCACACCATCAAGAAGAGCATCAATGAGATAGTGATGAACTTCAATAATTAGTTCATCATAACCATGAGAAAGGTACCTCAAAACCTTAAGCCTAATGAATCAATGTGTCTTGTTTTCTATTGTGGTGATTTTGATTCCAATTTTGGATATTTCTTAAGTGGTAAAAAAACACTTAAAGAAGCCTATGCAACTTCCATAAATATTGAAAGCAATATGAGGTAATCGAGTAAGCAATTGAAAAGAGTAGATATAAAATTATCCCAATCAGATATGATTGCTATGAAAAAACCTCTCTCAACTAAAGACAAATTAGATAAAATAATGGGGTCATGAAATACATGTCCTATAATGTAGCATTGAATGAGAAGGGGCTACCACCTTAAGGTGCATCCACATAATTCAAGAAAGGGTATGTATTGCACAATGGGCCATACAATATTGTTTGGTCCAAATGATCGTAATAATATGATAGGTGAGTTTATCTCAAGCATATGAACTTCATAAAACATGAGAAGGAAAAACTTGACCCTCTAAAGAGATAAAATATGAACTATCAGGAGGATAACTTATGGTGTGAGTCTTGTCGCTTCCTTCCTCATGGTCCTTTGAATAGTGTAGTCACACTTTCTTTGAGTAGAGATGAAGAATTTCTAAATGAGAAGGGTGGTGTCGAGTATTATGAAGACAGACCAAATTGATGAATTTGTTTATTGTCAAGTAAAATATGTATTATGGCATGATAGTATTGATATGAATGATCAAATTTTATAATGTGAAGGTAATGTTGATCTGAAATAGTATCAACTTTCTACTCATGACTTTGATCATTTGAAGGCTCTCACACAATAAAGATACAAGAGGGTGAGGCCATCAAATGAAGACATCAAAACCCTAAATAATACAAAAATAATGTAGGTCCATATGGTTATCAACTAAGAAAAAGGTGTGTTCCAATGTAGGGGCAATGTATTGGTAAGTCAAATATAATCACCCCAAAGGTTGATATTAGTCAGTAGAAGGAAAATATTGACAACATACAAACCCCTAGCCAATAAGGTTGTAGAAAAAGAGAAAATTCTAAAATGACAATAAATAAAGAATAAGTACATGCTTAAAGTCCAAATCCAACCATTGCAAACAAGTGGTACTAATATACATAAGGAAAAGGTTACTAATTCCATGGAGATCCCCTTGAGCCACACAATTGTAGGTGTCTGAGCCAAAAAAGAGGTGAGAGATCGTGTTATTGTTTCTCATTCAAATCCATTGGGGCCTTGCATTCCTGATGCAAGTGAATTTACCATGGCACCATGTGCTTCTTTGCTAATGGGAAAATCTTGAGCTAGGTAAGGATTTCCTTACCACTATTTGAAGCTCTTAGAATTCTAGAGCATAGGGCAAGGGAATTACCTTTTATTTCTAGTGTTTTAATTGAACAACTAGTTGACATCCCAAATGAAGAGGAAAATATAGAAACGGAGGAAACTATTAATGGATGTCTTGGTGCTTTAGTAGTAAACAGTCAACTAATTGTTGATCTCTTTTATAATACTTCAATTATCAAGAAGTAGTTGCTCCATAATCACATGCTTTTCTTAGGTGAATCCAGTAATGTTACACCACTTCAAGTGATGAATGAATTGGGTTTATAAGTAACAAAATCCTATGGTAAATTCTTTGTTATGAATTATAGAGAGGTAAATGTGACTAAGGTAGTGAGTAATATGGAATCACAATTGGCTTCCTACCAAGATAAATCCTTCTTAATGGGTATTATAATTGTGAACTGCCCTCCTATGTAGGAAATGTTGTTATCCAAAAAGTGGATAACATATATTGAAGGGAGCATACATATGGATATATTATGCCACCATTACTTTGCATTAAAAAAATGTCAAGTTGCATAAAGAGAAAAGGTTGTTGGACAATATTGAGGACCATTAAAAATCACATACGAAGGTAAATATTTTTGAACAAGAATCGATCATATGATAGGTTATTTTGATGAACATAGGATTTAAGAAAGTATTAATACTCAATCAAGTCCTACTCAATCAAGTGTTGATAAGGAACTTAACTGAAAGGAAAAGCAGAGTTGTGGAAATGCTTTCCTAATGCTAAAACAAAAGAGGAGAAGTGAAAAGACCAATTTTAAAGCTTCTTAACACTACTGAGATGAACAAAACACAGGATAAAAAGAGTATCAAGGAAAGAACAATCACTCAGAGATAAAACCAAATTTACATGGGTAAACCCTTTCGGGAAAAAACCCACCACACGAAGAGAAGACACTTTGTATTACAGTAAACTAAATTACAAAACAAAGCTCATAGTCTTCACTCTCTGATAGTTAGCTCATAGTAGCAAACTTGAGTTTTCATGCACTCACTATTACAATAATTTTTTAGTATACAATGAATACTACTCTCATGTCCCTATTTCTCCACCGTTACCCTTAGTGACTATATATCAATGTAATCGACTATACAAGTCTTACATCACATTAATAATACCAACCATTCCCCTACCTTATTATGCACCACTCATCAATCAAGAAATCCGATCTTCTGACTGATCTACCCTACAATCATGTATCGAGACACCTAGGCATTAACTCTTCTTGCCTTAATCAAATTTTGTGATCAGCCAAAACACATCTTGCAATTACTGCTTTCATCGCTCCAGAATTTAACCAATTAGTTGTTGATTACTTGCCACGTGTTACCTCTTTATTTGTTTGCCACTTCTAGTCAAGTCTGACAGGTTGACACAAGTGCCAAACATCTCTTACCACGATACCTCGCCGAGCCAAAGAGGCCATCGCGGTACTACTCCAAGGTTGGAAGACCTTCGCGATATGGCGGTGCCACCACGTAACCATAGGTTTCTCCTAACACCTTCATGGTACTGAGGTAGTGGCTTGTCTTCCAACCCGTCGCTTAACACCATGTCACCATCGAGCTCAGATCGACCTTCTATGGTATGGCGGTGCCACCGCCCAATCGCGAGGCTGAACAAAGCCTCTCACGGTATGGAGGTAACTGCCAGATCCTATAGACAAAAACATTGCGCTACCTCACCCCGACCGCAAGACCTCTGTGGTAAGGAGGTAAGTGTCATCTCTGACTGCCAAGGCTTACCGCACCACCGTGACATGACCAAGAGGCCATTGTGGTGTGGCGGTAAGTGAACTTCATCGACTGTCGTTGTTCATCGTGGCTATTGCACCACCAATGAGCAGCCTCCATGGTAGGGAGGTAGACCTTCACACTGACGGTGCCTGTCCATTGCGCTATCACCAACCCAAGCCAAAGACCCCGCGGTAAGGCTGTAACACCACCCAACCACGAACAGACCGACAAAGGACCGTGGTAAGGTGGTAAACCACCATACCGCACCTCTAAGAAAAGCTCTTAGCGGTAGAGAGGTAAAGGCTGAGAAAGATGATAATTTCACCAAGTCTTTTCAGAGGTTCAAGCTAGAAGTTGAGGCACCTGTTCCCAACATTAACAATGGTCTTTGGATCATGTTCTTTGACGGGTCATATTCAAGAGAAAGTAATGGTGTATGTATATTTTTTATATCTTCAGATAAATAAAAATGTCTTCATTCAAACTAAATTTTTTGTGTACTAATATTACTAAGTATTAGGTCCTCTTGTTGGGGTTAAATATTATTCATAAACATAGAATTGGATGCCTTAAAATTTATGGAGATTTAAAGCTAGTAGTGCAGTAGGTGAAAGACATATATGTGTTCGAAGATCGCT
>CM021102.1:69131397-69305359 GCA_007115665.2 Sequoiadendron giganteum
TTTGATTTTTTCTTTGGTGTGTCTTTGTGGCCTTTTGGATGGATTTAGATTTTGGATTATATTTTTCTTTTCTTCAACATGTCTTTTAAGGGGACATGAGGAACTTTAGATTCATGTGGATGTTTGGATTTATGTATTTTTTCTTTGGCATCCAAAGTTCTTTTAATATCAATGGGATGGGTATGAGGTGATGGATGATGTGGAGATGACATGGATGGAGTGATAGAGGTAAGTTTTTGACGATGATGTGTGGATGGAGGATGTGAGATAGCCTGTATGGTGGGGTGCCTTTGCTGGTCCTGATTAGAGATTATGAGGTTAGAATTTTTATGAGATGTGCTAGGGATAGGTGATGGATGGATGAGAGGATAATGAGGATGGGATGGAGGGGGTGATTTTGGGATATAATGGCCCAAAATGGACGTTGTATATGGAGGATGTATTATGGGGGATGGAGGTATGTAAGGAACCAAAATAGATGCACTAGATGGAGGATGAGCGATGGTGGATGGAGGGACATAAGGACCCAAAATGGATTTAGAGGATGAAGGAGGAATATGGACGGTTGTTTTGAGGTAATACGATGGAGGAGGGGGGATAGTGACAAAGGATTTTGTGGAGTGATGGGAAGTGCCTCTTATTCCTTTGGAAGAGGCTTGCTTAGGATGTATGGAGGTTGTACCAAATTTTTTTGAGTGTGATTCTTGGGAGATATATCCAAGACCTTGTGTGTCTGGATGTTCTTTGACCTGGATGGGCTCTAAAGTACCTTGCTCATGAAGGCCTAAACCTTTTCGTTGATATTTCATGTTCTTGAGCATGTGAGCTACGGTAGGATGCTTATTATTTTGGAAGCATGATGCAAGTCCATTAGTAGGTGGAGGAGGGAAGGTGGTGCATATAATTTATTTTTCTTTTGCAAGAAGACCACCATGGAGGAGGGTAATGTTACCCAGGTGATATAAAAGTGGTGTCAGGAAGGTAGGGGTAGGCAACAATGAACGATCATGAGATGGAGATGATAGGATGGTGGGATCCTCATTGAGAGGAGTGAGTGATAAGGGATCAAGAGAGGGATTAGGTGGCATGACAATATTTTTATTTATGGTAGTGGATGATAAGGGCTCATGAGATGGAGTGATTGGATCATGAGTGGAAAGGGAATCATGGGATGGAGCAGATGAGCTAGTGTGATCTTGAGATGGAGTGGGCAAGATGGCTGGATCTTGAATTGGGGGAGGGGATATGTTGGCAGGCTTTGGATCAAGCTCTCGGTATGGCTCATCTTGTGCGGGAGGCATGACAAGGGAGGAGTGTTGGAGGGACTCCTCAATTTGGGGAGATGGAAGGATGGAGGATTCATGAGGTTCATGGGAATGGGTGTCAGTGATACTAGGATTGGGAGGATTGGATTGGATGTTGATGTCTTCACTGGATTGGGTGGATCTAGGAGTAGAAGATGTAGATTCAATGGATTCAGTGGGTTTGACAGATTCAACGGTTTCAGTGGTGTTAGGAATGGTAATGGGAGTGATAGACATAGGATGGGGAAGGGCCTCATCACTAGTGACCGAACATAATAGAGTGGGATGGCATGGTTCCACAACATCAAGAAGTGGATTTGGGGATGTGTCTGTTGTCATGAGTCCTTGGACGACATTTGGAGGGGATGTAGGATTAGGTGAGGTGATGGGAATTGATGAAGGATTATGGATGGGTGGATTAGGATTAGATAAGGGTATGGAATTGGGCATAGGACTAAGAGGATATGGAGGATTAGGATTAGAGATTGGTGGATTAGGATTGGATGGAGTTTTAATGTATGATGGATTGGGGGGAGGATTATGACAAAATGTACTGAAGGGGGGAGTGACATGGGAGGATGTGGATGATGAACTAATATAGGAGGATGTGGATGCTAAATTAGTTTGGGAAGATTGGGATGGTGGATTATAGTAGGAATATTGGGATGGTGTATTGAGATAGGAGGGTGTGGTAGTTGAATTAGGATGGGAAGATTGAGATGATGGATTAGGATAAGAGAACGTGGGTGGTGGATTTTTGTAGGAAGATATGGATGTTGGATTAGGATGGGAATATTGAGATGATGGATTAGGATAAGAGGACATGGGTGGTGGTTGATGATGATAAGGATAGGAGTATGGGGATGGTGGATTGCTATAGGAGGATGTGGATGTGGATGTGGGATAAGAGATATCCATAGCGGGAGGATGTGAGGAATATGTGGATGGTGAGGATATAGGATATCCCTTGTCAAGGATAGCGTAAGGACTATTATTAAATGTGGATGGAGGCATGGAGGGATAGTTCAAAGGAATGGATAGGCTTGGAGAGGGGATCAAAAGAAGATTTATAGCAACAAAAACATTAAGGGGATCTATATTATACTCATCTTGATCAACAAGACTTCCACTATCGTCATCGACATAGTTAGGATTCCCCTTGACTACTTTTTTTGGTTGAACAGGAGGTGGATAAGGATTCATGATGTTAGATGGAACAAATACAGATGTTAGGATTCCCCTTGACTACTTTTTTTGGTTGAACAGGAGGTGGATAAGGATTCATGATGTTAGATGGAACAAATACAGATGGAAAAGATGGGAATAGATGATAAAAGATAAATAGGATGGATTGGAAGAAGATGGAAGAAGATATAGGTGGACTAAAGCTCAAGTTGGGATTCAGGTTAAGCTCGGATGGGGATTGGATTAAAGCTCAAATTCAGATGATGGGATTAAAGCTCAGATTAGAAATGGATTGGAGCTCAGATTAGGACTAGATTGAAGCTTAGATTATGGTCCAAAAAAGTCCAAGAGTGATAGGATTGAGAAAAAATGAAAATGATTTTTTAAAATTTTTTCTATGTTGTAGTAAATCACATTTTCAGAGGTCTTCGAAGTGGAATTTGGGGTTGAACTTGTGTCAGTCCCTAAAATTGGGTTGCCAAAAGCACACTATTTTAGGGATTGAATTAGTACTCTTGGAGACCTTTCTGACGGTGTAAACGGTTTTGAATTCTAAGCAACGAGTAGAAAGTTATGACCATGACAAGTCAGGGTAAATAAATTCCTAGTTTTTTTGAAAATTGGATAGTTTAGGGATGAATAGTAAGAGGAGGAATGATTGGATTATGATTTTGGATTGAGGAAGATGTGGGCTAATTGTGGCATGAAGGATTGGCCCTCTATATTTTGTATGGGAAGTGAATTCGGTCGAAGAAGCGGATTCGGTCGTCCATAGAAGCGGATTTTCCCCTAAAGGTAGATTCACCCAATCAGAGTATGCAAAATCGCCTATTTTAATAGATTCACCCAAACAGAGCATGCAAAATTGTCTGTTTTAGCAAATTCGCCCAAGAAAACTTGGCAGAATTTCCCTTTCTGGCAAATTTGTCCAAATAGACTAGGCAGATTCACCCAAATAGACTAAGCAGGGTCGCCCTTTTTGGAAGATTCACCCAAAAAAACTAGGTAGAATCACCCTTTTTGGCAGATTCACCCAAATAGACTAAGCAGGGTCACCCTTTCTGGCAGATTCACCCAAACAGGCTAGGCAGAATCACCCTTTCTAGAAAATTCATCGAAACAAACTAAGTAGGGTCACCCTTTCTAGCAGATTCACCCAAACAGGCTAGGTAGGGTCACCCTTTCAAGTGGATTAGCCTGACTTTGAGGGCAGGTTCACCCAAACAACTGGTCAAAATCACTCCTAGAAGCATATTCGCCCAAACAAGAGAGCAAAATCATCCTTGTGAGAAGCGAAGGGGGGACTATGGCAAAAGATGACAAGCATGAAAAACAACAGATAGAAGGCTGAACTGACTCGAATGGAAAGAAAACGTAGGCAACATGATCCTAAGACTAATGATAAGGATGTCTACCTAGGCTGAACAAGGCTATCTCGTGAGTCCCCGATATACGCACAATACATGGGGCACAACCATAAACACCAACCCATCTACAAATCTGAGTTGAGAGCCCCAGTGAGGTACTGGAAACTCAGATCAACTCTTCACGTCTTATCTAGGTATCACCCTAACTTCAACGCTCTACCAAACACGACGTGACTGGATTGAGGTACAAATTTCGCTCTCCCCCATTTGTATACCCCGTCGGTAACACGTGGTTGGGATCGTCCCTCAGGTGATGAAATCCTAGGTAGGTCCCACTAAAGGAAGAAGACACTAGACGTCTCAGCTGGTCCCCAAGCTCACATGAAGTGCAAGAGGAGAGCTTTGACACATTAGGACCTTCTAGGTGGACTCGACTAGACAAGAGTGAGTTGCTATTTCTCATCACCCAAGATCACCAAGAGGTGCAAGGGGAGTGGATACGTCAACAACCCACTCACAAGCACAACAAACAATTGTATATTGACCCTCTAATTAAACTACGTGTGCTTAACTAGTATGAAAAAGAATAAACAACTAACTAATGTTCTTCGACCATTCGTCTTGTAGAAGAACCATTAGTAGTCTCGTACCATTGGTCTTGGCCAAACAAGGGATAGCTGTACCAAACGTTAGTGAAACCAAACACATTCATCGACAAAACGAGTTAGTAGATTAGTACACGAAATCGAAGTCAAAAGATGTCAAAAACTGTAACAAACAGGTCTTGAGTTTACCTCAAATTTGCCTTTGTGTAGAGAAAACTCACCCAAGTTGAAGTACAAAATCACCTTTGTAAGCATATTTGCCCCTATAAAGGAGGAAAATTCACCTTTTTAAGTAGATTCGCCCCTATAGAGGGGGAAAATTCACCCTTTTAAGCAGATTCGCCCCTATAAAGGGGGTAGATTTGCCTTTTTAAGCAGATTCGCCCTTTTAAGCAAGTTGACCCCTTTAAGTAGAAACACCCCTGTGAGTGGGCAGGTTCACCTCTGATTGCAATTTTTCCTTTGTAATTGAAATCTGAACTTGCAAAAAGGCAAACAACAGAGGACGTGAAAGAAACGATTCGTGACGTGGGTCCCACCGGGCATGCCATAAATGTGTGCAGGTGATTGAACCAAGTCTAAAGTGCAAAACCAAAAGAAATGCAAACAAGGAAAACACAAACAACACCTCGGATTAGGCCTAAGTTGAACTTGAACAAATGCAAGAAAAAAATGATATTACCTTGTCCAAGTTGATCGGTAGGTTGGCCCTTTTGATTGTTCAATTTTGTGTGCTCCTAGATCGATCTTGGTAGCATAACATCTTGTTGTACTTGATTTGGATGCAAGATGGTTGTGTGGATTGAAGATTGAGATGGGTTGTTTAGGGTTCTTGGATGAATATGAATGAATCTGATGATGGTTACTTGAATGAGAGTTAAGGTTGCAAAATGGCTAAGTGTTAGCCATTTAACCAAAAAGAGATGAATGAAGGGTCTAGATTCATTCTTGGCCAAGGGCAAGAGATCAAGGGTGGAGATCAAAGGTTGACCAAAAGGAATTAAAAATTCTTTTTTAATATGCATGGGGAAAACAAAAGGAATTTAATATTCCTTGGGAGATGGGAGAGGAATTAAAAATTCCTCAAAAGGACTTTGACAAGACAAGAAGGAATTAAAAATTCCTTGGGGGATGGGGAGATTTGACTAAAGGGTTGATTAGACTAATTAATCAATGATTAGGCTATGCAAGTACGGGATTGGGGGAAGGTTAGGTGGGTAATGAAAATTAGGAGCCAACTTGAAAAAGTTGGAGGATGTGACACCTTCCTAATCATGGATTAGGAATGTGTCACATCCCTAATGATGGGATTAGGCAAGGGGATTAGGATTAAGTGTGGATTAGAATGGATGTGACATAAAGATAATTAAATAAATGGATTATTTATTTAATTCCTTTGAAGAAAGGGATGAAGGACAAGGTATTTAATTATTTAACTAAATACCTTAGAGATTTGGAAGAATTTAAGGATATTAATCAAATAATGGCAATATTATTTAATTAATGCAGGTAGGAGTATATTTAGACGAAAGGGATAAGTTTGACCAAATGTAAGTGGTCAAATTTAGGTGTCTACACTAATATAGTAATGAAGGAGTGCCATCATAGTGTATGTGGAGGCCAGTTAAGGGCCATTACCACAATACATAATATCCTTAGGGATAGATTTTAGTGGCCCACATTGTTCAAGTATTTAGCAGAGATGATCTAGAAGTGTGATGCCTACCAGATATTTTTAGGTAAGTTAAATTTTTTTGGTGCACTTCCCTTGCTACCTCTCATAATTGAGGCACCTTTTCAATAGTGGGGATTGATTTCATTGAATACATGCAAGATAAATCTAATAATATATGTAAGTGGATACTTGTGGAAATGGGATACTTCACCAAGTGGGTTGACGTAATTCCAACCTGAAATACAACATCTAAGGTGGTAGTAGAATTCCTAATAAACATAATTATCGAGTTTGGAGTGCATACCAAGATTATAGCTAATAATGTTATGTGTTTTAGATATGAAGATATGTAGAAGATGTGCTCTAAATTTAGTATGAAATTGGTTTCCTCATCCTCATATCACCCACAAAGTAATGAGAAGGTTGAGTAAAGTAACAAAAGCCTGATGAAGATCATAAAGAGGGCTTTGGACAAAAATAAGAAGAGATGGGATGATAAGCTCTTTGAGCTGATAAAATCACTTTCAAAAAGGGCACTCGAAGAATTCCATTTGAATTGGTATATGCAGTAGAGTCAAGGATGCCTATCATCATAGAGTTACATGTGTATTAGTTGTTGCAAGTTATATATGATGATCAATGTGATGCAATGTCTCTAAGGATCATGCGATTAATTAAATTAGATGAACAAAAAGGAGTTGCACAAGATAGAAACTTACAACATAACCGAGCAATAAAGAAATTGCATAATAAGAAGACATCACCAAGGGAGTTCTAGATTGGCGACATGGTATTTTTTTGGAATGACATGTCAAAAGATAAAGGAAAGCATGGAAATTTTGACCCTTTGTGGCTCAACGAGCCTTGTGGAGTAGTGGAGAGATATGAATTTAATGTTTGTCATCCAATAGATTTGTATGGATAACTATTAGATCTTTCCATGCATGGTCAACATTTGAAACATTAGTTTTCATAAGAGATGAAACTAAATTTTGACTATTAAGTGTAGTGTTACATCTCTCACATTTTTCTCAATGTTTTTTTGAGTATTTTTTACCCGTGCTTGTTTGGATTGTTTTTTTTGGTCTCAATCCTATTTCGTGCTATATTTTAATTGTATTGAATTTTATGATGTATCATTGGAGCTCTTCGTATTCTCATTTTTTTTGCAATAGGCACACATCCCTGTTTAGAGCCATTGTTGGACTCTATTAGATTTTGGAGAAGATGTTTATTTTTCTCAAAGATCTAGGGTGTTTCTTACTCTACAATTCCTTATCAAACCCTAGGCCTTGACATGGACTTATAACTTTAGGTTTTTGTTTCATGTTCTACCCCAAGGTTTTCCCCTATTAGTGTTTTTGATATGCATTGAACCTTGGGTCCTAATGGGAACTTTGCATCAAGCCTTAGGTTTATTTTCCCCTTTTCCTCTTGCCTTTCAATCTTTGCTTGCTTCCATATCCCACTTCTTCATGGACCTTAGTCCTCACTGTGGACTTGGAAGCTTAGGTTCCAAATCCATATTTCCCTCCATGCCCCACCTTATGCTCTCTTTATCTTTCTTTCATTTCCCATTTAACATTGAGTCCCAACAAGAACTTGGAACCTCTTGATTCAATCTCCTTGGTTTCTCTTGGAGTCCAATATTTGTAGTGTTCTTATTGCTTCTTATTTATCATAACCCAAGACTCAAAAGGGAATTGGAACCTATAAGTTAAGGTTCCTATTCATAATTTTCTCATGTAGTCCAACCCTCACCTAGTATCTGACTTTGATCCTTTTGGACCTTAGGTCCTAGAAGGGACTTAGAATCAAAACTTAGGTTTTGGTTCCAATTTCTCTTGTGCTCCAACTCCCATCACATATTTCTTCCTTGAACCCTAGATTGTGGTTAGAACCTAAAACCTTTGTTTCCAATCCTAAATTCCTTCCCTTACTTGACTCTCATAGTTCCTATCGAACCTTAGGTCTTGACTAGAGCGAACCTTAGGTTCCAAGTTTCTATTTTCCATCAAATCTCGACTCTCACCAGCCTCGGTCCAAGTTATTATTCTTTCCCCACTCCCCCCATCCAACTTGGTTCCAACTTCTTCTTCAAACCCAATGCCAACTTGTTCATGTTGTTTTTGGGTTCTATATTCGTTTTGGAACTCAAACCTTTTCGTTGTAGTGTGTAGTTTTTAAAGTGCCAATTCCTAAATTCCTTTGAAAACCTGGGATGATTCTTATGGTACTTCCTTGGTTCTTGTATCTAAGCTCCGCCCAATTCCCAACAACCATGAAGGAATCAATAATAAAGATCAAGTTTTTGAAGTGGTTTTGGATGCTAAATTAATGACTCAGGGTTTGCCCCTAGCTACCCACCATCAATGCAAATTTTTTTGAAATGGTTGTGAATGCAAACATTATTTGATGAATGTGACAAAATTATAAACCTAATTCAAATTCTTGTAATATATCATTTTATGTTTGTATATGAACTTTTTTAGCTCATTAATAGATAACTAGGTATATAGGACTAGGAATAATGTATTTTGATTACATTTAGGTGTTAGATCAGCTACACATTTTTGTCATTATCTCTTGTCATTCCACCTTTTAAATTGTGACTTTTTCCCCCTTGGATTAACACCAATTTGGTCTCTACTTATTTCAATCACACAAAATCAAACAAATCAAAGGGACAAACCAATATTAAAAATCTTTTCAGTTTCATTATAACTCATTTTTCATAGATTATGTGTTTTTCCTTCCACCATGTATTCATTGCATTTGTGTTCAAACTAGCTATAGAAAGGTCTTAAAGGTAGCTGATTGTTATTGGACCAATAAAAAAATTTAGGCTTAAGACAATAGATTGGGTTTAGTTTTCATGATCTTGGTTATCCACTTCTTTATTTAAACCTTTGTGAATACCCTGTTGAGTTTAAGTTGAGCTCAAAGATTAGGAGACAAATTCGTTCTCGTTAATTTGGACTTCAACCCTCCATATTTTATGGAAGATAAATTTTCATCACCTCAATGACAACATAGCCTTGATAGTGAAGAATTGGTTCTAGGAATCCAGTTACTATTTTGGGACCTAATACACCCAATACCATATCTATTTCTCCTTGTTCAAGAATATAAAAATTATCGCACCTGATGTTCTCCTAGGGATAGGTGGAGTTGTTGAATGACCTTGGCACACGAAAGAGTGAATCCATCCAAAATATATATATTGAAGCTATCAAACACTTTCACATTCAAACCTCTTTTAGACACCATTCATTCATCAATAAAATTATGGGTTAATTCACTATTTTTAAGAACTATAATTCATTTTCCAACCAACACTCATATTTTGAATGGGTGGTATTCAGATGCTCTTGAAAAAGTTACAAGTGTGATATCATTACCTTCTCCCTTTCCTTCAAGTTCATAGTATTCTAAGTCCATAAATTTCTTATTCTCATCTAAATTAGAGTCTTTGTCTAATACTACCTCGATGTAGTGTACTTGGCCCTTGTGAAGACACCTATGAATATGGGTCTGAAATGTTTATAAGTAAATCATGTCTTCTTTCTCCTTATCTCATTTTTAGTGTCCATTTTTTTTGGGTAACTAGAGGGGTGGTCTTCTAATAGGGTGTCTGGAATCCTTTTATGGAAGTTTCCCTTATGCCTAGCCAAATGTGGGTGTCTTGAAATGATAAGGAAATTTATTTCTCACCACAAATGGCTTTACAATCAACACTCTCTTGATGTATTCCTGTAATATAATTGGTTCAAAAGCTCTAACAAGACCTTTGAGAGGTTCACAAAGTCCTTCAAAAAACTATATATGATTTTTAAAAAAATATCTATCATTGTAACAATAAGTTTTCAAAATTTTCATACATAGGCATTGACTATGGTTAGTTGCTTGATGTTGGAGAGTTATCTAAAGTATTCTTGTATGCACATAAAAATGTTCTAGAGCATAAATTAATTAAATACTTGTTATTTAATTAATAAATCCTAATTATTCTACTAATATAAATGAATTGATAAATTTATTTATATGGTTCATTCCCTAAATTCTTCTTTTCCAAAAATTACTTTCCTCTTAAATTAATTAAATGCACAAATTAAATATTTTTTTATTTAATTAATTTCCCTCTTCCATTTAAATTTGAATTTTTAATTCAAATTGGCACATGTCTCCATATTTTTCTAACTTCTTTCCAACTCACCTACCACCTCACCATGTGTCACATGAAATTGCATTTTTCTAATTTGTAAAAGAGGATTTTTATCAACAACCTGTAACAAATTTGAAACCACTTTGGACACATCGCCTCTTCTTTCCTCTGATTCTCTTCAACACTTGGCAAGGTGTTATCTTGAAGGGAACCATCTCCCCGATTCTCTCCAAACTCTTTGTGCTCAACCACTGATGCCTTAGGATCACAATCTCGACTATTCATCACTGCCGCATCATCTCAAGCTTAGAAAAATCTATAAATAGAGACCGTTTCTACAACTTTTCATATAGATTTGGATTGCAAACTTATGCTGTAGAAATCTTAGTGCAATTTGAGAGCATTGTAGTTAATGTTTAGCATTTTAGTTCATTTAGTGTTATTATAGCAATTTCAATCTTAGTATCTTAGTTATTGCATCTTTTATACAACATTACCATTAGATTTGCATTATCAATTTTAGCATCATTTGAGCATATCAATACTCTAGCATAAACCATTCAACATTTAAGCATCAAAAATACAAAAATACAGTGATGTAGTCATGTAATTTGTATTGTACAATATCTTCTCATTTCTTAGGTTGTCATCTTTGTAGATTCATGTGCAACATTTAAATAGATCTGAGAGCATGAATTTCAAAGGTTCTTAAGACTAGAGAACCATCGAATGATTTGAAAGGATAGCAATAGTAATTTAGTTTTATCATTTCAATTCCTTTTATGTAATACATTGCATGGATATGTGTGTTTAGTTTTATTAACTAATTACTCTCATTGACACATTTTAAAACCACAAAATTCTCATTCATCGTTAAACTATAACCTATCAATTACCCTTTGGAATAACCCCTTACATGTTGATATTTGATCACGCCCCTTTGTGATGTGATCATGGTACCACCATTCATACATCACACCTTCTAAATGAAAAAAGGCAAATTTGATTGCATATTTTCCTTCATAGGGTCGAGGGTGAAGTAAGTTTGTAATTTCTCCATCCAGGTCTAATAAAAAATATTGTCACTACCATCAAATTTAGGTGCATAAAGTTTATTTAGATTATTTTTCAACTCCATGTTTTCCACTTTTTGTATATTCATTCCTCCTTTCTTGTGGAGGGTACTTCTCCTCACTGTATTAACATATTTTTTCAAATGATGAGGTTGATTTCATAACTTTAGATTGATTCAAATATGTGTCCATTAATTTTTCCATTTCTTCCTCAATAAATTCTTCATGAGGGTGAGGGGAACTATTTTAACTTCTTCTAATAAAAATATGGGGTTTGAAAATCTCAAAATGGTGTCACCTATTGTTCTATTATTTGTTATGGAGTTTTCCCTTCCTTGGAGATTTCTTGTGCTTAAATTTTTTATTAGCTTATTGATTAGGTCATTTGACTATTTTTATCCTTGATCTAGACTTCAAAAGGTATTTTGGAAATACTAAACCTCTTTTTCCTCATTATTCATTTTATTTTTCTCCTTGACCTTTTTAGCACTAGATTTTTCTCTTGTATTCAAACTCTTAGTGCTAGAATATTTTGCTTGTGATTTCCTTTGTTCCCCTATTAGGTATATGGCCTCACTATCATGAGGAATCCTAAATTATTAGAGTACCCTATAGGTTGGTAGAATCTTCATATTTGATACCATTGATGCAAACTTAATGGCTATTATAAGCTAATAATATTTATTTCCCATGATTTACTTCTAGATTTAACATTAAAACATACTATGAAAAATTCCCATTTCATCATGGGCTACAAACAATAATAACTTAGAATTTATAAAAAATAATATTACAAATATTTAGGGCAAAAATAAACTCAAAATATTATTATATTGAAACATATGACCATATAACAAACAACAATTACAATAAAAACTAGTATAATGGGCCACAACAACAACAAAACAACTGTATATACTCTATAGGTACTTGGCTAGATGCATATCAAATTTGTAATATGAAGTTATTTGTCAAAACTTTAGATGAAGTTGCTTCATTAGGTTAAAGGGTTTTTATCCTCAAGCTTATAGACCAAAGAATTTTCATCCTCTAGTTTTCTATAGGTCTAAATATTTTCATCCTCAAGTTTGACACTCTAAACAACATGTGCTTTGAGAGGTTTGTTGGGTTTTAATGATGAAATAGTAAAATATCCTTTTGTCGAACGTGATTTGTTGATTTTAACAAGATCTTTACTTGAATGCTGGAATTATTGAGTCATGTAAGTCAAGCATGCACACTCTCAATCTGAGAGATTGAAAATAAATAATGCAATGCAAAAATGAAATGGAACAAAATTAAGGAAAATAGAATGTATCTTCTCAATGAGGAATATTGTACATATAGGAAAACTAGTTTGAGTCACTATAAGAGTGCTCAACTCAAGGTGACAAGAATGCACCATTAAGTGGCAAATAAGAAGTGTCACATATCTAACTAACTAACTAAATGAGGTATAGCCATCTAAAGTGGATTAATACATAAAGTAGAATAAAAATAATTAAATAATTATTGTACTCTAACACCCTCCTTTAATCTCAACTTAGGTAGGTATAGAGATGGATGGGTTCCAACAACTAGGCCTGATGAGGTACCCATGTACAATGAAAATCTCCCATAAAGTGGAGAAAGGTAGAAATCCTTGTGGGAAAAAACTTTATAGTCCTCTAAAAAAGAGATGATAATAAGAAGATAAAATGAAGGGAGACTGTGAAGCCCCCCACAAAATATGATGCTCAACTTCTGCTTGTGAGATTCTACTGGAAAGAACCTTTGGATGCTCTCGATGAACAACCTTTGAATTTTGATGCAACAAGAGATAGTGGAGGAGATGAACTATCCATACTAGGAGTGGAAGAATGAATTTGTGAGTATGAATCCTTTGGAACAAAGTGGGAAAAAGTGTAAACATGAGAGAGATGATCAATGTTGCCCATTGCAAAATCTCTCTACTTTGTGAATCTTAAATCATCACTGAATTGGATGTGAACTCAACTACCTTCCTAGAATTTGTAACCTAATAAATGAAAAAAATGTTTCTTTCCAAATCAAGAACAAACAAGACATTAGGGATACGTTGATCATGGTGGAACCCCTCAAAATTTTGTGTTCCACTGATTATTAATGCAAATTTGGCTATCTTTTCTAGTTTGGGGTGTGTCCTAAGGCTTAGGGTTTTCATTTATCCTCTATTATAGGGTTTTTTTTGTGCCCTAAACCCCTTAAAAAAATCCTAAGTGCTAAAACCCTTGCGTTCGTTCTATTTTGCAGTTGATTGGAACTAGTCGGTTCTTGGTTCCCCAAGTTATAACTAAAGCCATTGAATTCATTTATTTATCAACCACTTTTTCTTAGTGTCCCTGGTCGTTACCCGTCGAATTATTTTATTCATACCAAATGTTATGTGGGTTCAAAAATGTCTCAAACATTTACCTTTGTCCTAAGTCCGAGTTCATAAAATTCCAGGGTCCTTTATTTTACAAACCTAGTGGGTGACCCCCTTTTAAGTCATGAATTAACACATGTGCTTATTAAAACCTTTAAGAATGGTCGCAGGGTCCCACCAAGTGCATCTTATTGGATCCCCACTAGCCCGTGGGAATAAAATAATGAAATAAAAAAGCCAACATGATAGCGGGCGGGTGACACCTGTCCACCTTTATGGCGGGTCCTACCACTCTTCAAATGCATTGGTCATCAAAGGTTATGAGATCAAAAAATAAGATGAGTTTTGGCAAGTGAATCTTGACTGTTCCTCGCTAGCCCATGAGGGACCCACTATCAGATCTTGGCTCATGAAGGGATACCAGGCGACTGTTTGCTAAAATATTAAAGGAATGGAAATATTTAATAAAATATTTCATAGTGACTATGGATTAGGTAAAGCGTGATCTACTAATGGACCTTTTAAGCACGTGCATAATTAATCCTTGAGATGTTTTAATCTTGACCATTCATCGCCAAAGGAAGATATACAACTTGATCGCTAGCTTGGTGATTAAAAATACCACATGTTGAAGGTTGTCGGGTTGATCTGGGCTGTTTCTCGCTAGTCCACGACTGTAGATTTGAGCCCTGCAAATTCCAGTGGGATAGTGGGTTGTTGACAGATGGATCCTCTGGCCGCTTGTAAAGCGCGGTGGGACCACAAAGCTAACAAAAAGGGTGCACACATTACGATTCTTTAGGTTGGTGGATGTCAAGTCAACAAAAGGAAAAATTTAAAACTTCTTTGATTTCATTTGGGCCACATCCAGTCCACATCAAGATGATATCGATGATATGAATTCAAAGTTTCCAAAAAGGACATTATGGAGCCATTTTGGTTCGCACGAGTGAGCATTGATGGTAGAGTTGATGTTTTTATATCAAATTGAAGGATTTATTTTCCATAGAATCTTTCTTTAAAGCTTATGGTTGATTTCAAACACACTTCTAAGGCATTCAAAATCTATTTCTGCACTTTTCGAGTTCTTGGTGTCTTCAATTTAGGGTTTCCTGCATCATAAAAGCAGTAAGTAAATTTCACACTCGATCTCTAATTTCATCTTGGTTTTCATTCAAATTATAGTTGTTGTTATCAAATTCTAAGTGGGACTTCTTTTAAGGTTCGAGGTTCATTGAGTCTGTGTAATTTTAAAGAATTTGGTTAGTTTGAAAAATTGCAAAGGCCTAGTTTAAACCAGTTAAGCCTACGTCAAACTATCCACTAGCAATGGCACCAAAAATCCAAGCCTTTGCACCAAAAGGCCAAGCCTTTGGTTCAAAACCTAAAGTTTGACCCTTGGTCTAGGATTTCATTGACCAATTGAAACCCTCAACAACTGAGAAATCTAAAGGGAAACCTATGTTTCATGGCCCTAGAGTCAAAATTGACATTGTTGACAAACGATATACAATCAAGGACGCAACCTGTTGTATACTAGATGGACCTCTTTCAAGGTTGGTTAGGAAATAAAAATGTCAGTATTCCACTCTACAACCCATGGAGATTGGGTATGGCTAAGTTGGTTGTCGCCAATATGTACCTAGATATTGATCTCTTAAGAGACGTTTCTGCTAACTATGATCCTCTTGTTAGGCTAGTTAGAACCCATGGTGGAAAGGAGATGGTTTAGGTCACAAGGGAGGAAGTTGCAGAAGTTTTTAAGCTAAACAAATGGAGTAGGGACATGGTGGAGATAAATGAGAAGAAATTAAGGGAAGAATATGAAAAATTTAGACACAACTTTAGAGTTTCAGTACTGCCTCACTTTTTAGTGTCAACAAGAAAGGGAAAGGGAAAAATTGTGTTTGGACCTTCTGATGTGGAACCCCTTCCTATCAAATATTTTGTCACCTACTTCTAGAAGACATTTTATTCTTTGTGCCAGACTCTAGGGTTTGATCTAGTCTCAAGTATGCCTATTGCGCCAATGTATATGGTTGTAAACATTTAGCATCCTATCACCAATACACTCTCTAATTTTTCCACTTACCCATCAGAAGAAATGCATAAGGGTTTGGTTGCATTGAAGAGTTGACAAAATTCTGTCAGATTTTGGTGATTTTCTCTTTTTATGCACATGTTTTTATATAGGGGTGCAAACTATTTTGGCAAGGAGATAGAATTAAAGAGGAAGGACGATGGTATTGACATGCTTGTTCAAACATGGAACCCATTACTAGATAGGAATGATTAGAAAACCAATTTTGTCATTACTACAAATACTTTTTCCTTCATGTTGAGAAGAGATTTGATGGTGGATGTGCCAAGAGTTCCACATGAACTACATGAGTTTTTGAGGCCAATAGAGAGGAGGCCTGATTTAAATATTTCTCACAATTGGGGAGATATAATTTCATATAAGGATTACACAGTTATCAAAGTATAGGACACAAGGAAAACACCCCATATACTTGTAAGGGAAATCCCTTTGAGAATTGGTTTTCTTGAGGTCATGTGGCAACTAGGCAATCTTGATTATGTTTTCTTATTTGAGAAAAAGGAAGAGAACATTCTTCCTTTTGTACGTGCTATATTTTTAGATTTTATCATGACAACCAATGGGTGGAGGAATTTTTTTGATTATTATCTCAAGTCCCTATGAAATGAAAATTTAGGCATATAGAAGCTATGACCCTGAAGGATTTATGGTTTGGCTAATGGACAAGATAAAGGGAGGACAAAATATTCATACCCGTTCTTTCCCTGATGATTTCATCAGAAATGTTTTTGATCTCAAGGTTTAGGAGGATAGGATGAGAAAATGGGTTGTGTTTTTAAAGTTGGAGAAAAAAAGACAGGTTAAAGACCTTGATTTCGAGGTTTGTCAGATATTGGCAATATAATTTTGAAGATAGTCATTCAGAATTTTGACAAAGTTGTTGCAAGTTTGAAAGAGGAGAGAGTTGTGCAGGATAAGGGGAAACCTGTAGTAATTGAGGAGCATGATAAGGGGAAGGTACCCATGACAGAAGAAGAATCAACTCAACAACCTCCCAAGAAAGTACATATTTATGCACATAAAAAGAGCATTGTAAAAAGGAAGTTGATAATTGCAACTCCTGCATAATCTGAGGAGTTTAGAGCACCCTGTCCATAGCAACAAATTCCACCAATGTAACCTATACATTCTTCTGCTCTTGTAATAATTGAGTTCGATTCACCAACTAGGGAGCCATCCTCCCCAAAGGAGCTAAAAAGGTGAAGGCAAAGGGTTGAGACAATCGACGTTGTTGATTACCCAATTGATGATCTAGATGATGGAATTTTTGTCACTAAGGATGAAATAAGGCAAGGAATGCCATCCCCTCAAAGAGAAATGGTGCCAAAAACATTGAGCCTCAGGTTGAGCAAGGAAAATTTGAGGATATGAGGGTTCAAGCTTGTGAAAGTTTGATGGACGATGATGCTTTTGTCAAAATGCAAGCATTTTAGGAGTGTGTGTGGGGGGCTATGAAGGATGAGTATGTAGTCAATATGCAGAAGAAGGCAAGTGAAAGCCTTGAAAATCCAAAAAATATTATTAAAGCTAAGTTTCGTGAAGAAATGAGGACCAAATACTTGAATATCATTGCAAAGGAAGACAAAGAACTGGTAAAGACGAGTGGAGTTTTATTACTTTTAGAATGAGACTTGGAATCTGCAATTGTATTGGATACTATTAGGATACATGATGCTCCCATCTTCAATAGTGAAGAGGAGGTCACATTGGCCTTGCAAGGATCAATATTTAGCTCCCAGTGGGATACACTTGCCATTTGGGCTTTGGCCGCAAGCACCAAAAAGCCTGAAGTTGCAAAACCATCTCCAAGAGTCGGGGGAGGGTTGATTATCAAAAGAGTATCAGACACCTTGGCCCTTGAAGTAGCAACAATGAATTCCAATGTGGCTCAATTTACTAAGGCCATAGTTGAATGCCTAATTGAAGAGAGGGATAAGTTTAGAACTAAATACAATGAAATGGTGGTAGAATATAATGTGAGCCAAAAAGAGATTATAAAAATGCAAACACAAATGGCCTTATGGAAGTGATAGTTCCAGTTTTTGCAGCTAGGATCATCACAAGCAAAAAAATTTCCTCCCCCCTCTCCAATTCTTTCACCACCTCCAATTCAAGCAGAGGATTCACCTCCCGATTATGAGGATGTGCCAATTTCACAATCAACTCTTGATACATCAGATGTACCTCAAGCTGAGGAGACTACCAAGGAGGAGCTGATGGAAAAGCTCAATTATGAAGATACTTTTGATGAGCTTTTCCAACTAAGTAACATGAAAATTGTGACAGTGGTGCTTGAACATCTCAATAAAGGAATCGAGAAAAGATTAATAAGTATTCATTCTAACTATTCTTTGATGTTTAATGCAAATGATAAATTTTGACAGGGATAAGGAGGTGGTTATCCCTTTAATGAGTAAGTGGATCCCCAAGGCACAAATATTGAGGGATATGGCTATTGGGTCAACACATGATGCTAATAAGCCCTCCAACATTGTCCCAACCCTGAGGTTTATAAATGAAATAATAGATTCCGAAGGGTTGATAGAGCCTCTTGAAATGAAGATTAGAGAATTGGTGAAGAAGTTTGATGAAAGGGGCTTCAGTCTACTTCCTAATATATTAAATGAGAATGGTGAAGTTAAACCTTTACAGAAATGGAAGGACCAAGCTAATAAGGTGATAACCACTCAAGCCAAACTAATTTGTGATGGGGTAGATGTGGACATGTTGAGAAATAATATGGAGAGAGTCACCCATACAAATATCTTCCTAGAAGAATTTGACAAAGAGTTAAATTAGGTGGTGGTCAAATATATCCCATAAAGACAAAGGAAGATAAGATTATGGGACTTGATTGTCCTACTAAGGAGGAATTTGCATCATTGAAATCAAAGTATGTTGATATGTTAGACATATGAGTTGTTGTAGTTGTGAATGCTGGTTGCAATTTTGGTTTTGTGTCTATAATAATGGAGGTTTCAGGAAGAGTACAATACATGGCCTGGAAATAGTACAGATTAGGCCCTAGATATATCAACATTGAAATATGGTACTTTCTCAAGTTCAAATATGGTGACATGGAATGCAGATGTAGAAGTGCTTTGGTATTTTATGCTTTCTCTACTTTATGATTTTCCACCCTCAAGTTTTGAAGCACACGAAACAAGTGTGTTTGCTTGTGGAAAGAGTATTTTGCACTGACTGAAGAGCCTTTTGGAAGGTGGGAGAATGTTCATCAACAAATGAAAATGGTTTTTGTCTTATGTGAACTTCTCCCTCATATTTTGGCAAATACATCTGCCTTTAAATGTAAATGTAATTGTCAAATGAATACATGACATGTGTACAATCTAGCCTGAAGCTTGTTTTGCTCCCTTGTTCTTATAAAATGGAATTCAAGGCCAATTGTACAGGGGTTGCTAGTAGATTGATCCTAGAGAAATTTTGTAACCGAGTCTAAATAATAGAATATTGAGTATGTTTTAGGTTCTAAGAGTCTTATGAGCCTTGTAATGGTGAATGTATAACAATACTGTCATATTTTGGAATACAAATGGCAAGATATTCAAGGCCAATGTTCTGCACTATATATTTCACATAGATTTTGAATACAAAGCAATCAAAGATTACTTCTATTCATCTTCTTGTCTTTCCTTGAATGTTTGTTCATTGTTATTATGCTTATTGAAAGAATGAGTTAAATATGTATTAATATGAATGAAGGTTTATGTGAATGTATGCATGGATCACCAAGTATTGCTGGTTAATATTTTGGCATTAATGGTGTAAGGCATCATTGGTAGGCATGGTTATGAAAAGAATAATGTTGTTGTATGTTTGTAATTATAAGATTTAGCTTTCTCCACCCTAGGATAAGACACTAGTCATGTTATGTTATAGTTTCCTAAGATCTTTCATATCAGTCACATTCAAATCAACTTTAATCTCCAATCTCCAATTTTCAATGTGAATGTATGTTGAGATTAATTATAACATTTTCTCATGCTTAAGTATGATGTTACTATGAAGGTTAGCCAGATCTTTAAGCTATTCCATCTATTAAGTAGTTAAAGGAAAATTTATCTGTTTATGTACAATGTATGTGATAATTGGAACAAGAGTATCTAAAGATACATTGTAGGGATCACCCTCCCAGGTTTTGTAGAGCCTGAAGTGCAGAGGGAAAGCCTAGAAAGTTTTCACATATTCATTGGCCAATCCTCATTGTTATTAACAATTGAATTTGGAAAATTCATAGATAGCTGATGAGATTAAGTTTGGTTCATAAAAAAACACCAACATATCACATATCTCAAAAGTACCTTGTTCACAAGAATACATGAAAGTGTTATTAGCTACTTATAATTTGTTTAGATCGGAAGGATAAAAGGACATGTACACTTCTGATAAGGAGACATGCTGTGATGCTCTTGAATCAAGAACCCATTATCAATCTCTGAACCTGTAGTTTTCATGAGTACTTTTTTTTAGATATATCCTATGCTTTAGAAGATTAAGAACTAGATGAAGACTCTTTGATGGACGTAGGAACCCCTTGTTGTTCAAGTAGATGCGTAAGATGGCGAGTCCTTTTCTTCATACATTTGTCTTCATTGTACCTATATTTCTTACAAAAGCACACTTTACTTTTTGTTGTGATTTACCATCCTTTATTTCATTGTCCTTTTATTTAGTTACAACAAGAGCTTGTGGCTTTGAAGGCTGCATGGTACCCATGATTTGAATTAGTTTGTCTTAATCCTTTGTGAGAGAAATAACAAAATCTGAAATAGATGGCTTAGTGTAGCATGCACTAAAAGCATTATTTGTTGCATGAAAGGTGGAAACAAAAACTTAATATTGAGGACCTAACTTTGATAAGACACTTATGACCAATTGTTCATCTTTTTTTTTCTATTCCACATTGCTTGAGTTGAAATTTTAACAAATTCAATTTACTAAAAAACTCTTGAATTGTGTTAAAGTCTTGTGGATTAAGACTTATTAGTTCATTCTCCAATTGATGTCCCCTCATTACATCTTGCTTACCAAACAATTATTTTAATGTTGTCATACATCATTAGGTTTTGTGGCAGAATTAATGTGAAAGAGAAGGTCAAAAGAAATAAATGTACACAATGTTCCATAGGTTTCATCATTTCGATTATGCCATTTTTGTTTTTCAACTGCTCTTGTAGGTTCAAGTTCCAAACCCATAGTGACACGATGCAATCCTAGTTTCTTGAGCTTTATCTGCATTGATTGCTTTGATTCATAAAAGTTCAATGCAGTTAGGATTTTGTCCATTTTGCAGAAATAACACACAATACAACCCCCCATTGATTATCATTTTGATCTCTCCTGAATTGACACTTTATATGTTTTAAAGTGCATATAACAATTTCAATGGAACAAATAATGACACTTTATAATTCAGTATAATATCATTTTCAATGAAATGGGCAAGTGATATTCACTTTCACAAAAACAATACTTAATCGAGTAGCTAAGCAAAAGATACAATAATCCTATTTGCCTAATTTGCACTTAGAAACTTAAACTTTTCCTTTTAAAAGAGGAGACAAAATATGTGTTAAACACAATTTTCAATTGTCTTTCAATCGTCTCGACGCTAAAATCTTTGGAACGAAAAGATATTTCCATTAACTATTTACAATAGAATTTTTGACTTCGCATTTGAAAATTATGAAAATTGAAAAAACTCCCCCCTTACAAGAACTTTAGCGAAAGGAAAATGATCCCCCTCTACACATAACCTGTTGTGTTATTAAGCATTTTATGGTTTAGAAGAAGCTAACATCAATGTTCTATGAAATAGATGGCATTATGTGTCTTAACAATAAATGAAAACAATGAATAAAAGGTAACACCTAAAAATAAAGAGCCCTAGTCTTAGTGAAGTAATTGTTCTAGTCAAAGGGTGAGTGGCCTGATTATGAGCCACGTGGGAGGTTGACCAATTGATGCCCAATTTATTCTGCAAAAAAATGATCAATGCCCGGTGTAGCTGTATGTTTGACCACTAACAAGGAAGAAGTCGTTAGAGTAGATGAGTCCATGTGTGCCAGGTGTGGAAGTTCGCTGGAGTTCATGAATTTGATGGAAGTTGTTGGAGAGGGCTAACTGCCACTAATGCCATGAACCGTGTGAGGTGGACAGTCTTCGTGGCAAGTGATGACGGCACAGGCCAGAGGATAGAGGCCGCCGACATTAAAAGAACCACAGTTTGCACCCAATACAAAAGTCTGAGTCGTGTTCTTGGGCAGAGATAAATAAGAATCTTTCACGCCAAATGGAGGAGAGGAAGGCCGCATGGGAGCTACTTACACTAAACCAAATCTTGTAGAAATATTTGACATCGCCTCTCAATACAGTCGATCCAATGCTGCATGCAATTATGTTTTAAAAAAAAACTCACAGATCAAACGAATCGGTAATCAAATACGAATTAACTTTGATATCATGATAATGTTAACCACATTTTTGTTTGAATGTTGGTATTCTTGAGTCATGCAAGTCAAACAAGCACACGTTCAATCTGTGAGATTTTTTATTTATGTTTTAAAAAAAACTCACAGATCAAACCGAATCAGTAATCAAATACAAACTAGCTTTGATACCATGTTAATGTTAACCACATCTTTGCTTGAATGTTGGTATTCTTGAGTCATGCAAGTCAAACAAGCACATGTTCAATCTGTGAGATTCTTTATTTTATGTTTTCAAAAAAACTCATAGATCAAACCAAATCAGTAATCAAATACGAATTAGCTTTGATACCATGTTAATGTTAACCACATCTTTGCTTGAATATTGGTATTCTTGAGTCATGCAAGTCAAACAAGCACATGTTCAATCTGTGAGATTCTTTATTTTATGTTTTCAAAAAAACTCACAGATCAAACCGAATCAGTAATCAAATACGAATTAGCTTTGATATCATGTTAATGTTAACTAGATCTTTGCTTGAATGTTGGTATTGTTGAGTCATGCAAGTCAAACAAACACACGTTCAATTTGTGTGATTGAAAATAAAGAATGAAATGAAAAATTGGAATGGAATAGAATTAAGGAAAATGAAATGGGTCTTCTCAACAAGGAATATTGTACATATACAAAAACTAGTTTGAGTTATTATAGGAGTGCTCAAATCAAGGTGGCGAGAATGCCTCACTAAGTGGAAAATAAGAAGTGGCACATATCTAACTAACTAACTAAATGAGACATATCCATCTAAGTTGGCTTAATACATAAAGTAAAATAAAAACAATTAAATAATAATTCTACTCTAATATGATCAATCTTAGATAACATGAAGATCTATGGTCAAAATTAGGTTCTTGCTCAAAACAATGATTGGGATTTACAATGGTCAAGGGCTAGGTGGTGTAGGAGCACACCTTGGCTAGCCTCCATTTTTGTTATTTTGGCTTGTACTTGACTCTAGCCAAGTTAGGAAGTTTGTTTGCTTTTAGACCTTAGAAGGTCATTGCTTTTGTGGGCTAGGTGAGTTAGTCATTAGGACTAAGGTCACACATTTAGCCATTGTTAGTAGTTTATGTTTTCTTAATGTTAGTTGTCTAAGGGAGATTAGAGTCTTAAAGTTGTTCTAAACACTTAATGTGGTTGTAAAGATGCCTTAAGGCCATTCAATGAGTTGGTTCCTCGGAATCTAGAGGGAATGGTGGTCCTAAGAAATAGGATCAAGGCATGAAGAAAGATGCCAAATGTTGTAAGGAAGTTAGCATGGCAACCTTGGCAATTATTGTAATTGTTGCATGCAACTCGGTTGCCTTTGGATTCCCTTGAGAATAGGAAGTGGGAGATCGGCCAACAAGCCCTAGAATCATGGAGTGGGCATCTAATATGACCCAAGACTCGAATCTCATGAGGAGGATGCAGTTATGAAAATTGTAATTAGTTTTTGAAGTGAAATACAGAGCTCTACAACAATTTTTTAAGAAGAACTCGAGTTTTTGTGATGTTAGAGATGCTAAATGGATTAAGAACCTGAATCTAGAGTTTGTTCTATGTTCTATAGGATTATCTTAGTCTTTTTCATTCTATAAGCAAGTTGTTTTAGAGTAGATATTTTGGTTAGTTAAATTGTTTTAGTTTAAAGTTCTTACTGGTTCAGTCTTGACCAATTGGTGCTTTCATGGCTCCCCCATGAAGTCTAGCCTTGGGAAACACCTAAGGATAGGTGTGAATGTTAGGGGAGTCATTAGTGTACATAGGTTCAGGGTTAGGAAGTATGAAAGAGTGGAGAGCTCTTTTAATCACTAGTCTCTAGGCGAGCAGATAAAGCCCGATTAGAGGTCTAGGAATGTCATTGAAGATTTCTTGCAGGGTAAGGAGGTACCGTATGGAACAGGTACAGGTTCAAGTAGGGTTTCACCTTAGCTCAAAATTCTAGGTGGATTGAAGACATGTCAATCATTTGGTTTATGATTTGAGCAAGTTACAAACAAGAATACAGTCAGTCCTAGAAATTAGGCCTAGTTGCCGTATTGTCCTAAGTTGTAAGAAGCTAGTGTACGGAAGTTGTTAGGCCAAAAGCCCCACTGAAACTTTTAAAACTTCCAAAAGGGTATCTGAATCTGCCTTTAGATTTGTAGGGTCTTTGGGAAAGTTTTGCAAAAATTGACAAAACAAGATTGGTAAAGAATACAAGAAAAAGGCCTATTTAATGTCTCAAGTGGTGAATCCTTGAACCCGGTAAGGATAGGGTTGAAGAACCTTCTAAAATGGTTCAATTATGCAAGGTTATGAATGTTCTCAATAGGATGGACACCCCTACAATGAAGAATGATGTTTGTGAAGAAGATAGCACTTAGAGTTTTCTAAGTGAGGAAGAGGAATTGAACTTTTCAAATGGTGTTAGTCCTCCAAGGTGAAGCACAAGGGATAGAACTCTTAGAACAGAGTTAGGATTGGACTTAGTTAATCATCTAAGCCAATCAGGACCTAGAGGAGACTAGGTTCCTAGAAGAGACAAGCTGGGTCTCTTAGTTGCAGTGCAAGCAAGCCTTGGAACACTCACATCATATTGGTATCAGAGCCAAGTTTTTGATCAGGCTTGTGGTGCATGTTGCAGCCTATTGAATAAGTGGGAGAAAATACACCAGAGGAAGACACAACCATGGTGACTAATGCTGAGTTAGCCAAGAAGGTAGAAGAACAAGAAGAAGACAACAAGTCACTGAGAGAAAGATTGGCTCGAATGGAACAACTCTTGGATGAAGTCCAGGAAAAGGCAGACAAGGTAAAGGACAAAATTGATCAAAAAGAAGAGGAAGAAGCAAGGGAAAAGGAATTAGAGTTGGAGGAGGAAGCACCAACACCTGACCCTGTTCTTCCTGAAGAGCCATTCTTAAAGGCACTAAAGGCATTGAGTGGCAAAGCCTTGGAAGGTGTGCCACTATTTAGTGGACAAATGGATCCAGATTCAGTCGTGGATTGGATAGATTGCATTGAAAACCATTTTGAGTGTGATGGTATCTTAGAGGCACAAAAAGTTATGGTGGCCAAGTCTAGACTAAGAGGTTCAGCTCTTACTTGGTGGAAGTTTGTGCAAAACGAAAGAGAAAAGGATGGAAAAGGTCCTATAGTTACTTGGAAGGGAATGGTAAACAAAGTGAAGCAGACCTACCTTCCTGATGACTATGAAGTTCAGTTACATAGAAGGAGACACAATCTAAGACTAAAAGATTTAGATGTCCAAGCCTACATCGAGGAGTTTCAAAAGCTATGTTTGAGATCCAAAGTAGTAGAAGATGAAAGCATTAAGCTTGCAAGGTACTTTAATGGCCTCAAATGGTCTATTCAAGAGGAAATGAGTCTAGTGAACTTCAAAACCATTCGCCAATGCTATCAAATGGCCTTGAAGATAGAAGAGAAAAGCAAGAGAAAGCAAGACCAAACCTCTAAAGGTAAAGGTAAAAGCAAGGATAGTAGAGGACAAAAAGGTGGCTATGGTGGAAGAAGTTCTGAAACAAAAACTCAAGGAGACATAAAATCCAGTGAGCAGCAAGAAGGAAGCTCAAGTAGAGGTGGTAGAGGAAGGAGTTCTAACTCTAGCTCTAAAGGAAGAAATGGTGGACAAGGAGGAAGAGGAAACTATTTTGCCAATATGAAATGCTATCATTGCAATCAAATGGGGCATCCTGCCTACAGATGTCTAGAGAAAGGTGGTTCTTCACATGGAGGTGACAAGAGAACTAACCTAGTTCATGAGGAATCAAATGCAGCAGAGAAGCAATCTGAGATTCCATTAAATTCTGAGGAAGGTGAGAACCTCATGATGAGGAGAACTTTGATCAAGGAGCCGGTGAAGGAGGAGCCAAGCCAAAGGATGTCTTTATTTAGGATAAAGTGCAAGATGATGGGGAAACTATGTAGAGTCATCATTGACTCATGTTCTACTGATAATATTGTGTCAGAGGAAGCAGTCAACAAACTAAAGTTGACAAGGATACCCCACACTAATCCTTACAAGGTCACTTGGCTCAATAAAGGACAACATGTGTTAGTGAATGAACAAGCATGGGTGGAGTTCTCAATTGGAAGGTATAAAGACAAAGTCTTGTGTGATGTGCTACCTATGGATGCATGTCATTTTCTCCTAGGTAGACCATGGAAATTTGACCGTCAAGCCATACATGATGGAGGAAAGAATTCTTATTCTTTCAAGAAAGACAATGTGACCTTCAAAATACAGTCACTGTTGGAAGATGTTGAGATAAAGACAGTAGGTTCAAATGTTCTTATGGTGGGTGAAAAAGAATTCTTACAAGCTTTGGAAGAAGGAGAAGGAATTGGTTATGCATTGGTGCTAAGACCAAGAGAGGGAGATGAAGGCAAGGTGACCAAGAAGACAGAGTTACCAATGGAGATTCAAAGCATGCTGCAGACACCAAGGTATAGTGAGTGATGGACAACCATCAGCCCTACCACCTAAAAGAGCCATAAGTCATAGGATAGACCTTATCCTAGGAGCTACCCTTCCCAATTAGGCATCTTACAAAATGACCCTCAACAAAATGAGGAAATTGCTAGGCAAATACAAGAACTCCTAAACCAAGGTCTCATTAAAAAGAGCATTAGTCCATGTGTCATACCCATTGTCCTAGCACCTAAGAAAGGATGAGATTGGAGGCTTTGTACTGATTCAAGGGATATTAATAGGATAACCATAAGGTATAGGTTCCCTATCCCTAGAATAGAAGACCTAATGGATTATCTAGGTGGAGCTAAGTACTATAGCAAGATAGACTTAAAAAGTGGCTATCACCAAATAAGAATACATGAAGGAGATGAGTGGAAAACAGCCTTCAAAACTAATGAGGGTCTATATGAGTGGCTTGTTATGCCCTTTGGATTATCTAATGCCCCCTCCACATTCATGAGGCTCATGAATGAAGTCCTCAAAGACTACATAGGCAAATTTGTGGTAGTATATCTAGATGATATACTGATTTTTAGCAAGACAAGGAGTGAGCATCTAGAACATCTTGAGATTATTTTCAAGAAGCTACATGAGGAGAAACTGATGATCAACTTGGAGAAGTGTGAGTTCATCAAAATAGAGCTAGTGTACCTTGGATTTGTCCTATCACATGGCAATTTGAAAATGGACCAAAGCAAAGTGGAGGCTATCATGAATTGGCCTACTCCAAGGACAACAACAGAGGTAAGGAGTTTTCATGGCCTTGCACAATATTATAGGAAATTTATAAGGAATTTTAGTGCAATTTGTGCTCCTATGTTGGATACTATTAAGGGAGGCATGAAGACGAAATTTGTATGGAATGAGCATGCTAACAAGAGCTTTGAGTTGTTGAAGGAAAATATATCTACCCAACCTGTTTTGGTGCTACCAAGCTTTGAGAAGCTTTTCACCATTGAGTGTGATGCTAGCAATGTGGCAATTGGGGCTGTTCTAAGCCAAGAGGGTAGACCGGTGGCTTTTCATTCAGAAAAGTTAAGTGAAGCAAAAAAGAAGTACTATTCTTATGACCTTGAGCTGTATGCATTGGTTCAAGCTCTAAGGAAGTGGAGGCACTACTTGCTCCCTAAGGAATTCATTGTGTATTCAAACAATCAAGCACTTAGTTTCCTGAATTCACAAGAGAAGTTGAGCCACAAGCACATGAAGTGGGTTGAGTATCTACAAGCTTACACCTTCAATATCAAGCACAAGAAAAGTGTCCTCAATAAAGTAGCAGATGCATTGTCAAGAAGAGCTCTCACAATTCAAGAAATACAGTTGAAGATCATGGGAATAGATCATTCCAAGGATCTGTATGCTGATGATGAAGATTTTGTAGACATTTATAAGGTATGTGCTAAATACAAGAACCATTTTCATAGTAAATATGTTGAGTATACTTTGCAAAGTGGTCTATTGTTTAAGGGGAATTAGTTATGTGTTCCTAGAGGCTCCATTAGAGAGAACTTGATACAAGAAAAGCATAATGGTGCTTTGAGTGGTCATTTTGGGATCACTAAGACTCAAGAACTTGTTCAAAGGTTCTATTATTGGCCTAAGATGAATCTTGATGTTAGGAGGTATGTGGAAATTTGTGTAATATGTCAAAAGGCAAAGGGCACTTCTTCAAATGCAGGCGTTTACCAACCATTACCTATTCCTACTAGGCCATGGGAATGTTTGAGTATGGATTTTGTAGTTGGGTTACCCAAGACAAGGCAAGGCATGGATAGTGTTTATGTGGTGGTGGATAGGTTCAGCAAGATGGCTCACTTTATACCATGTAAGACCACACATGATGCTAGTCAAATAGCCTCTCTCTTCTTCAAAGAGATAGTAAGAATCCATGGGTTACCTATCAGCATTGTATTAGACAGAGACACTAAATTCATGAGTCATTTTTGGAAGACTCTTTGGAAAAGGGTGGCACTAATTTGTCCTTTGGATCAGCCAACCATCCCCAAACTGATGGTCAGACCGAGGTTGTTAATAGAAGCCTTGGAAATCTACTGAGGTGTTTGACCAAGGAGTATGGGCAACAATGGGATTAGTTGATTGGGCAAGCTGAATATGCCTACAATGATACTATAAACAGATCCACAGGGAAGAGTCCCTTTGAAATAGTCTATGGACTACATCCTAGAGGAGTCTATGAGCTGAGAGATTTGAAGGATGGAGTGAAGGGAAGTGGATATGCTGATGACTTTGCTTATGCTATGCAGGAGATACATGATACAGTGAGGAAGACTTTGATAGAGAACATCATCAAACATAAAACCAAGGTGGATGAGCATAGGAGAACAGTACAATTCAATGTGGGTGACTTGGTTATGGTGCATCTTAACAAATCAAGACTTCAAAAGGGAGTCCCTCACAAGTGGCAGATGAAGAGGATAGGTCCTTGCCCTATCTTAGCTAAGTATGGTGATAATGCTTTCAAAGTTGAGCTACTAGATGATAGTGGACTGTCCCCTATCTTCAACATTGCAGACTTAGTTTATTATAAAGGACCACAACAAGACATGGATAAGAACCTTCATGAAGTGATCAAAGATGTGGAAGACCTACACTTTCCTACTGCTACAGTCACAGGAGTTGATAGCATATTGGACACCAGGGTCTACAAACAGACTAGAACCAAAGCCTACAAGGAACACTTGATCAAGAAACATGGTCAAGCTGATGCTGATGCATAATGGATAAAGGAAGCAAAGTTCAAGAAATGGGGATTGATCCAAGCATCCTCAATCCAAGGGTGGATTGAACTTTCTGTTTTGGGGAGGATGGTGCGGGAGCACACCTTGGCCAACCTCCATTTTTGTTATTTTGGCTTGTACTTGACTCTAGCCAAGTCAGGAAGTTTGTTTACTTTCAGACCTTAGAAGGTCATTGCTTTTGTGGGCTAGGTGAGTTAGTCATTAGGACTAAGGTCACACATTTAGCCATTATTAGTAGTTTATGTTTTCTTAATGTTAGTTGTCTAGGGGAGATTAGTGTCTTAAAGTTGTTATAAACACTTAATGTGGTTGTAAAGATGCTTTAAGGCCATTCAATGAGTTGGTTCCTCAGAATCTAGAGGGAATGGTGGTCCTAAGAAATAGGATCAAGGCATGAATAAAGATGCCAAATGTTGTAAGGAAGTTAGCATGGCAACCTTGGCAATTATTGTAATTGTTGCATGCAACTCGGTTGCCTTTGGATTCCCTTGAGAATAGGAAGTGGGAGATCGGCCAACAAGCCCTAGAATCATGGAGTGGGCATCTAATATGACCCAAGACTCGAATCTCATGGATGCAGTTATGAAAATTGTAATTAGTTTTTGAAGTGAAATATAGAGCTCTGCAACAGTTTTTTTAAGAAGAACTCGAGTTTTTGTGATGTTAGAGATGCTAAATGGATTGAGAACCTGAATCTAGATTTTGTTCTGTGTTCTATAGGATTATCTTAGTCTTTTTCATTCTATAGGCAAGTTGTTTTAGAGTAGATATTTTGGTTAGTTAAATTGTTTTAGTTTAAAGTTCTTACTGGTTCAGTTTTGACCAGTCGGTGCTTTCATGGCTCCCCATGAAGTCTAGCCTTGGGAAACACCTAAGGATAGGCGTGAATGTTAGGGGAGTCATTAGTGTACATAGGTTCAGGGTTAGGAAGTATGAAAGAGTGGAGAGCTCTTTTAATCACTAGTCTCTAGGCGAGCATACAGAGCCCGGTTAGAGGTCTAGGAATGTCATTGAAGATTTCTTGCAGGGTAAGGAGGTGCTGTACGGAACAAGTACAGGTTCAAGTAGGGTTTCACCTTAGCTCAAAATTCTAGGTGGATTGAAGACATGTCAATCATTTGGTTTATGATTTGAGCAAGTTACAAACAAGAATACATTCAGTCCTAGAAATTAGGCCTAGTTGCCCTATTGTCCTAAGTTGTAGGAAGCTAGTGTACGGAAGTTGTCAGGCCAGAAGACCCACTGAAACTTTTAAAACTTCCAAAAGGGTATCCAAATCTGCCTTTAGATTTGTAGGGTCTTTGGGAAAGTTTTGCAAAAATTGACAAAACAGGACTGGTAAAGAATACAAGAAAAAGGCCTATTTAATGTCTCAAGTGGTGAATCCTTGAACCCGGTAAGGATAGGTTTGAAGAACCTTCTAAAATGGTTCAATTATGCAAGGTTATGAATGTTCTCAATAGGATGGACACCCCTGCAATGAAGAATGATGTTTGTGAAGAAGATAGCACTTAGAGTTTTCTAAGTGAGGAAGAGGAATTGAACTTGTCAAATGGTGTTAGTCCTCCAAGGTGAAGCACAAGGGATAGAACTCTTAGAACAGAGTTAGGATTGGACTTAGTTAATCATCTAAGCCAATCAGGACCTAGAGGAGACTAGGTTCCTAGAAGAGACAAGTTGGGTCTCTTAGTTGCAGTGCAAGCAAGCCTTGGAACACTCACATCACTAGGATTGCAATCACTATAATAAATGAAGCACACAAATCTTCCACTTCCAACATCGTAAAAACATAAGAATTTGTACATAAAATAATAATAAAATAATGCACAATGATTTTCCTAAGTGGGAAAATACCTTCTAGAATGGTCGCTAAGTAAAAACATGCCATTGATAGTATTTTGGTTTCTGCAAGGGTATATGGGAATGAACCATGGAAAATGGTGGGAATATCAAGATTTGAACATAAGCCATCCGGCTAGGAAGAAGTTTGATACTTCGATAGAAATTTAAGGAAATAGGCAGGGAATGGATGAAGGAAAGTTTGGATGGATAAGTTTAAAAACTTGACAGATATAAGAGAAGGTGAAGGTTAGAGGAAAAACACATCAGTATGAAAAATTCCAACCTTGATAAGTAAAAAGGGAAGGATTAGAGTTTAGTAAAATGGTATGCGAGGATGGAAAAGTTTGAAACTCTAACAAAATGCTCACACATGTAAGTTTGGACACAAAACCCACTATACTTATAATTTAACTATATAACCAAGATGACTGAGACTGATCAAGATTAGCTTATCAAATAAGAGAAGTGAAAGGGATTTTCAATTCCAACATGAATTTATTGAAAATGGGACATTAAATATACCTAACATTAATTAAATAAATTCATTCTTATCATTTATTTAATTAATTTACCATTTTAGAACTTTCCTCTATATTCTATCTTTAATTACATAAATTCACCATTTATATAATTAAGTTCATCACTCATATCCCAATATTTTAAAAAATAAATCAATACAAATTATATATTTAATTCTGAAATCCCCCCTTGAATTATAAGTTGACTGAAAATAATTACTTAACTTGTTAGTCACTTGCACAATCCTAAGCCTAATTAGCAAAGTCAATCTTGCACATGGTTCAATGCATGCACAATCCATAAAATGTTCTCATGAAATCTTATCGTTTCATTCAATCTAGAAAATATTCACCATCCAAATCCCTTGAATAATGAACCTCTTCATATGCACCAATCACAAGGTGCCACTTGCAAGCTTATCATGCATCCAATCCTTTTAATCATCCATAAAAATTGATCCTTTATCCTCCAAATTTATTAATAGCTCATTATATAAGCCAAATAAAAGAGTATCCTTGAATATGTAAAGTCATACACACATAAATCCATCTTGAAAACATCCACATTAGTGCAATAAGGAACTTGTGGGAAGGGGATTTGTTATTGTTTTTCATCTATTTTATGCATGTTTCTTAACTCAATTTTTAGGTTTATATGTAGATGTGAAATTGAGCTTAAAACTTCATTAGTTTCAATCCCTGTTTATGTTCCATGTTTATATGCACATAAAGGCCATGGATAGGTGAAGTAAAATGTACACAAAATAGAAGGAAAAATAATAAGTTTTATGAAATATGAATAGTCATATACACAATGATGATGTATTAATGGAACACACACCACCATCCTTGTGTTAGAAGGATGTGATGTTATCAAGGATTAAAGGATTAGGTATATAAAAAATTATAAGAATACATTGAGATCCTTGCTACATGCATGAATAAAAGTTAAGGATAAATGCTAATGGGAATCCATAACTAAGACTTAACATTGAAAAACATAGAAAGGGGAATATCTAAAAAGTGAAAATAAACTAAGGACCAAACCCTAGATAAGACAATAAACACACAAGGAACAACCAAATGTGAAAAATAATTAGAAAAGTATGACAAATAGATCTTAGACTTAGAAAAACCAAAAAATTACCTTCAGGGATAGGTGTGGAAGGGATAGATTCACTAGAATGTAGGGAAAGAAAGTACACTACATTTAATTTACAAGTCTAAATGGGGATGATAAATTAATCAATTCCATTTAGACCCTAAATTAATCACAAGTTAAGATAAACAATTAGATAAAATAGAGGACAAGTGGAAATGAAATTGAAAGGGATTAAGGCTTGTGTAGAAATTAGATTGATATATTGCTTTCAACCTTTACAATGTTGTAACATAGAACTAATAGCTAGATTTAGAATTGAATCTACTATCAAATATTTGAGATGAATGAATAAATCGTGTTGTTGATTCCAGTGATCTATGAATTTAAATCTAATTGATATGATTTTATATGCTAAAAAAATATTGCAACACTTGAAAAATATTTATTTTTAAAATATATTTGTGTTAAGAAAACAATTTGTGATTACTAGAGAGAATGACAACCATAAGGTGAATAAAAAAAAAATGGAAAGATCTTCACTCATCCTCTTTTAAAAGAGGAAAAACAAACTCCATTTAGATCATCATGAAGGAAATGAAAGATTCAAGCAAGTTATCTTTCAATGAAGTGGAAGCAATACTAACATAGACAAATTGGGGGGAACTCCTTTGCACGATTGCTATTGTTAGAATTGTAGTATTTACTAAAATAGGATTTAAGGCAATTGGTAAATCAAGGTCAATCACACTATTCCTAGGAGGAAACAACAAACCACCTATTGTCCCGTAGACATCAAAAATTGGTCTAGGTCTGTGAGTACGCATTCGACATAATTTTCTATAGTTTGTGGTCTTGATTAAATAATGTTAATTATTTAATTAACCTTTCTAACACATATTTCTTCTATTAATTAAATACCCCTTTTTAATTAATTCATTAATTCATAAATGACCTTTATTCAACTTGGATAATTAAATAAATCATATTTGTTTAATTATGTCCCTAACTAATTAATTCTTCCTTCTCAATTAAATAATTCATTATTTAATTACCCCCTTTATTATATTTCAACTATAATTAAATATCTTTATTTAATTATTCATTTAACCCCCTTTATCTATAATTAAATATTTATTATTTAATTATTTATATTATCTTTTTCAAACAGTCAAATTAAATAAATTATCTTTATTTATTTAATTAAAGTCTCTTATTTTCGAATGTTGAATTAAATTAACATTTAATTCATTTATTTAAATCATTTATGTCACATTCTTCTATCATTCAGTTATCTAAGTCATTCACTCACCTTTGTACTCGAGATCTATTTTTAGTTCTCCAGTTATCTCCGAATTCAACACCTTTTTATCTCTGCGAGAAGACTCTCCGTCACAACTAGTCGATTAACTAGTTCTAACTCTTGTTTGCATTCAAATGCATTAGTCTTCAAGTTCTAACTTTGTCTTTTGCATACAAAGTCTATTTCTTCTATTTTTGAAGATTAAGATCCTGAACTTGTGTTCTAACTCACATTCTAACTTAGTCTCCATCTTCAGTCTTTCTTGAACTCGTGTTCTAACTCGCGTTCTAACTCATGTTCTATCTGACACAGAACCACATCACATGGCATTCATCAATCTCGTCCGTCGATCTCTCTTTTCAATCTGTGTCGATCGTTCGAAAACCCAAAATCTATAAAATGGCCCGTCATTATCATTATTCCTCCTCCCCGAAATCATACACTTTTGAGAAGAAACTTATCCCCGAAATCATACACTTTTGAGAAGAAACTTATCTTCGATATTTTTCTTAGACATTCGACGAAGTTATGCTTGCATTCAAACACAAAAATTTGAGGGCAAGAATATTGAAAAGGAAAAATGGAGAAAAACAATCAAGATAATTCGAAGGAGTGAACGCATACTCGTTGAGAGATTTCCATTAAATTGTTTAGTTTTATTATGTTTACTTATTTATTCTTTGTTGTTTGATTTTAGATTATTATTTAGATTAGGATTAACATCGTTATTCTAGTTGCAGATTATCTCATATCACATGATCTTTTAATCTATGATTTACATTTGGTGAACTCGATGTGAACACGCTTCAAAATCCGCACAACTTTTCATCTTTTCATTTTTTCATTTTTCTCTTCTTTTTTGCAAGTTTCCGAACATCACACCGCATCTGTTCAGAAAAATGACGGATCTGTATCCGAGAGCCGCATCTGATACAAACAACGATGCATCCATCATCCCAAACCGCATCCGCGAAGTCACAAACTGCATCCGCCTATCAACAAAATTCGTGAACCGCATCTGCCTGTCAACATCGAACCGCATCTGTGGCTCCAAAAGCCGCATTTGGTTGGTAAATCTTTTTCACCTTTTTTTTGATTTTTCGTGCATCCATATTTTTAGTTTTCGCTTTTTAGGTTGTTTGGATTTTCGCTAATGTTTGTTTTAGCTGTGTTAAGGTGGAATAACGTAGTGTTTGCAGGATGAAGCATAGAAGGCAATTAAAACCAAAGACAATATTTTTTGTAGGACGAAAGTCGAAGACAAGAACAATGAACTACTGATAAATTTGCATGTAGGACCTAATGCCTTTGTGTTTATTTATTTATTTAAGCAAGCTTTTGTTTGGTAGATAGATAATCGTCATGTGGGTTAAAAAGATTTTTCTGTTTGATAGATAGATAATTGTCATTTGGATTAAAAAGAACCACTGTTTTCTTTGTTTAGTGCTTTGCACGTATTTGTCACCCTTATGATTCAGTAATTGAAGTATCCTCTCCCCTTGCGCAGTCATGCGATCCTGGGTGTAAGAGAAATGGTTACTGACTCTAGAAGTTGGGCCTGTTTTGGTGGGAAAAAGTACTCACCCCAAGAAGACTCAAACCAGTAACACGCTAAAGCCAAGCGACTTCCACCCGATATATAAAAACAGATTTCTGGGGAAAGCCCATAAATCATGCTCACTCTTCTAACGAGATGGATAGAAATGGACTCTCGCCGACGTTGGATAGTGCCCCACGAACAGAATTCCCTTATTAAACACCTTGTTGTAGAGTTACCAAAATCCTACCTACTTGTTGGCGTAGTAGGGTCGGCCCTATGAAGTCGTCTTACATTCTTACGGTTTATGTGTGGAAATGAAATGTATGCCATGGGAGTTTCATGGATACAGTAGCTTGGCTGCCCCGTATAAGTGAGTGCCATGGAGGGGAGCCATTGGGGTCAAGCTACTAGTCATTCACCATAAATATGCGTAGCTGGAGAAATCCAAGTAAGAACTCAACAAGTATTGTCCAAAAAGCCTAGGTTGTAAATGATTTTCGAGTCTTAACAGTCCTTTCATCACAAAAACTGAAAATAATTTGATTGTTGTGTTTGTTCTCTGCTGTATTCATCAAAAACTTGATCAAACAAACAAAGTCAGTCATCAACTTTCAGGAAAATTTTAACTATCATAAAATCGAGTCGCAATTGTTAGTTTAAACGCCGCATCTGTCATAGCGAGTCACATCTGTTAGGGGAAAGACCACATGTGTCTGTCAAAACTTTCATTATTCAGTTTGCATATCACGAGTCGCAACTATCACATTTTGAGTTGCATGTGTGCATGCAAACCGCATCTGTCAGTTTTCGAACCGCATGTGTCTTGGTAAACTACATTTGTCATAGGAAAAACCGCAACTATCAGAAACATCGCATGCACTCTCAAAAACTGCATCTATTAAAATTTGAACCGTAATTGTTTTGTGAACCACATTTTCCTATCAACAGAAAACATCAAAAACCGCAAACTAAGTCTGAAACATCACTGTCACTATTTGCTTTAGATTCTTAGGATCATCCCTGGACAAAAATTGTTAAATTTTGCTCAAAAACCTTGCATCATTAGGTGTCATATACGTCTTAGTCACAATAAACATCTTAGTCATAGTCATCTTAAGTTGCATGCATATAGATACTTCCTAGGAAATTACATCACAAAATAGATAACTTTCCTCGTCATTGCAAACGTTCATGTTTCGGTTTGTCACAGTCATTGAACCTAGTCATTTTAGTCCCATTTAGTGGATCTTTTCAGCTCAACAGTCTAGTTTGAAAAATTCACCTTGTCAACTGTCCTTGTCATAAAATCAGGTTCCTTGGTCAAAAAAAAATCTTTGCATGCATTTATTCCATAGGTGGTAGGTTATACCCGTCTTAGACTCATTTATCATCATAAGTCTACTCGAAATTTTTCATATTGTCCATCCTATCATAGACTCATTTTAGTATACGTCTTTTTAGAAATCATTCTAGCACGTCATTTATTGTCAGAAAAATCCAAAAACATAGACATAGGTCATATCAGTTTTTAGACGTAGTCTGCATTACCCCATTTTTGAGCAAACTTTTCATGGTCGAAACAAGGTCTCAAAAGAAACATAAAGCAATGACAGACCCCAACGAATTCATCAATTGTAAAGAGCGGAAAACTCCTTAAAACAAAACATTACTTAAAAATAAATTCAATTATATTCCAAATAAGCTCATCATCTCATTCATACATTCATCAAAATACAAGTCGATTACATACAACAACGTAAAAGTCGAAAACATATCTTCATTATAATTCAGTCTAAATCTTACAAGTGTTGAAATACACATTTCAAATAATAAATACAAAGGATGATACATATCCAGTTTACAATTTGAGACTTAGGCATTCAATCGCCATAAGCTCGTCATTACATACATCATAAATAATAAAGCATTAAAAGAAGATTCAGTCTGTCGATCTTCCATCCATAAGTAAATCTTCAAAAGAAGACGAGAACAAGAATCAAGCGCTTTTTCGCCCAACCTCGAAGCTTACGCTTCCCCGGTATTTCTTCGTCAATCAAGAAATACCCGACCCTGCACGAATTGCTTAGCAAAAAGTAGTCTACGAGCAAGATGAAATCTGGTGCATGCCTAGTACTACTAGTAAACAACAAGCATTTTCATTTTTCTAATTCAGTTAAGAAATAAGCAAGTTCGGTACTAGGATATGGTAGAGAGCTCAAATAATCCATCTATTTCAATGGTACAAAAATTACTTGGCCAAGTAAAATGTCATGCACGACAATAAAAAGTAGTTTTGGAAAAAGCAGAACTACACTCTCTATTTACCCATATTCGACACCCGTCCTGGAAGGTAACTTTCCCAAAAACAACACATGCATAATTATCTATCATTCATGCATGGTTCAAACAGTCAAACACAATCTTTCAAACATTAACTGGAAACATCGTTTAACGCAAAAACAGTTAATCAAATACTGCTTTTCATTGCTCCAATTCATAAAAAGTCATAAAATCAGTATTTTAATTCAGTCATTTAAATAATCAACAAGTTAAAAAAATGAAGGTGTATCTCTAGTATGTTGAATAATACATATAAAACGTAAATTAAAAGAGCACACATTCAGTTGTTTCAAACTCTTCTTTAATTTAAGTTGTTTAAAATTCGTTCTGATAGTTTTCAAAAATTGACTGAAACTCAAGTTTAAATGTGTTGATTCAAATTAATCCTATTTTCAGCGTTTAAATATCAATTATTTATCAAATTAAATCTAACTACTTTAAATTTTTGAGTTTTGAAAATTTCCATGAAAAGTGAAATAATCAAGTTAAAATTATGTTTCTATGTTTTTCTTTCAATAATTTATTTATTTTCTGTCAACATGTTTTAACAAATTTGTATCAGCATAATTTCGTTTTTCTCAATATGGTCAATTCGTTTCCAAGTTTAAATTGGTTTTCAAATTTTCAGTTCATTGCTCTATGAACGATTTAAATCAAAATTTGTCAAATTCTCAGCAAATAAATAGTTTCAGTTAAATATGTTTTCTGATTTTAAAAACTAGATTTCTATTTTGAGTTTATTCCCTAATTCGATCAATGTCAACATTTCAAAAATTGAATCGAAAGTTCTTTCTAAAATCTCAAACTCTAAATTGTCAAGTTCTGGAATTTATAGTTCAATTCTGTTTCTAATGTTTTCTTGAATTCTGGAAATTAAAACACAGTTGAATTTTACTAAAATAAAGATTTTATCTAATTGATTTTTCCATTTAATTTGTGTCTCAAATTTTTTCAAAGATTTTGGAAATCAATACAATTTGGTTCTATTTTTCAGTTTTAGCAAATTGCCAGTATAATTTTTTGACAGTCATATATTTTTTTGTTTGATTGTCTTTGTTCCTAATTTGTTTTAACAATCATGATCTACTACATATTTTGATAATCGTTTCTAAAATTGTTGGAATAATATTAGAAAGATCTAATGTACAATGTAAATTTCAAATCCCTACCTGTTCAAATTTGTTTTCTGGATATGGCAGTCTCCTATGTAATTTGCTACCCCTGGTGTCTTTCTGAATGTGCCTTATCTCTGGACACCACTACTTCTATTTGTTGTGCACGCCTCTTACTACTGGAACACTCTTTTTCCCAAAACTTGCTGCCTGACATCCTGGAGGAGTGCCTTTGGAGGCTGTGCGTGCCTCTTTAAGGCCACACCCTTTCTAATATCCTGTGCACCTTGCAGGCTGCGCCTATCTCTGTTTGCTGCTGGCGTGAGGATGTTGGGAGGATAGGTGTTTGTAGCCCTCTGGAGATTGGCTGGCTATGTGCTTTCTCCAAGCCACACCTCTTTCTGCCTTCCCTGCGTGTGGAGGATATGAGGAGAGGCAGTGTGTGTTCACAGTCTTTTGGAAAGACTTTCCAGCTGCTAGGTGGGGGGTGCGCATGGAATAAAGGGAAGCTCCCTGCTGCTTGGAGGTTGCGTGGAGGAGGGGTGTGAGGCTGTGCGTGCCTCTCCCAAGCCGCACCTTCACCAGTAACTATCTGCCTTACTCCGAAATCTCTCTCCTTCTCTCTCAATCAAATTAACTTTGCTCCAGATAAAAGAAATCAATTGTATATTTTCTGCTCTTTGAAATTTCAAAATTCTGTGTAATTTTCTTTCTGTCCCTAATTTCGGATTTCTTCTTGAATATATCATTCTTTTCATGCATTCATGCAAAACTCAGATCCACCATTTACTCAATTTGATCTTCAGATCAAATTCAAACTCTCAGTTTAAGATATTTTAAGATATTTTTATTCTTTTAATTTAGTTGAGTTCATGTTTTGATTTCAATTTTCAATCAAAATTTTTGAACGAAATTTTGTTTCCATTTCACAATTTAACTGAATTTAAAAATGAATTCTATTTCTAAATATTAAAATTCATTTATTTTCACAATTTCAAATTTAAATAACATTTTAAATTTAAATTCACTTTGTTTAACTAAATTGAAGCAAACTTTGAATTTAGAATTCTATTACTTTTGAATTTCAAAATTTCAACTTCATATTTCCCAAATAGTAATAAAATATTAAACAAGCATTCTATTTATTTAATTTACATTAAATTTCATCAATTTAACAAAATCATCATTTGAACACATGCATTTTTGCAATTTTCGAGAAATCACACTAAAACTAAATTTTTCAATTCACAAGCATAATATACACACAATACATTTAAAATATCAATCTACGTGAGTGTGTGAGATCCCATCTATTTGTAAACGTCAATCGGCTAAACAACTCTACCTAATCGTTGTTCTCGCCTTCAACCTCGTTCACTTGTTTTCCTACGTTCACTTGCACTCAATTTATCATCAGTAATGACAAACCCCGAAATAAACATAAATACAATAATTTGCATTTCAATTTCAATTCATTTTGAATTTCAATTTAACCATCTTTTAAATAATCATTAAATAATCTAAATTCGACAAATCAAGTAATGTCTGCATTTAAATATGTAAGTGAAAAATCCATACGTGACATCAATCCATTTAGAAATCAACCATCAGGAAGTAAAAGACCACACAAACCTTTGCTTGAAAAACATGTCACTAGGGACACACATGGACAAATTTACATAGAAGACATAGACGCAGCAGTACAGGATCCTGAATTTGCATCCTTTATGGATGAATGTTTGGAAAATGATCCCCAACGACATCTAGCAAAGTTGCTAGCAGAAGGTGCCAAACTACCCATAGGATTTGATATTTGTACTTTGCAAACACCGTTTATTCAACCAACACAAACTGCCACGTCAAGTGTTTCTATTCCCCAAATTACCGCAGCAATACCAACCGGCATACCAACTCAAACATCGTCAATTGTAAACACAACCCCTTTCAACATAACACAAGGTTTACAATTTACTGCGGGGGCAACTTCCTCCAACCCCTTTGGCACCAACATGACTGTAAGAAATCCAAAGTTGGCAGAAATATACCTATACCAAATCAGACCATTCAGACATGAAGCATTCCTATACCAAATCAGACCATTTAGACAGGAAGCATTCCTATACCAAATCAGACCATTTAGACAGGGAATATCCCTATACCAAATCAGAGCATTCTAACAGGATATATTCCCTTGCCAAATCACAACCTGTCACAGAACATGGCATATCAAAACACCTACATTGATCCAAACAACGCAAACAACATGTCCTTGACACAAGTAGATGTCCTTCAAAACCAAATGCAAACTCTTCAACAAATGATGGACAACATGTCTATGTCAGGCAAACGAACTAACTCAACACAAGACCTATGTCCATGTCCAATTGACAAAGCACTTTATATGACACCTTTCCCCCATGGATACATTATACCGGTTTTGCCTAAGTATAATGGGAGAAAGAATCCTTTGGAACATATTAGAGAATTATCAACGACATGCATGGACATATTGTATGACCCCACATACTTGATGAGACTATTTCCACAAACCCTTGTCGGGATAGGACTGGAATGGTTTTCTAAATTACCATATGGTATACGATCTTGGGGTGAATTAGCTGAGAAGTTTGTCGAACAGTTTTCCTTTAACATAGAAAATGAGGTGAAAATAGAAACCTTGTGCCACACGACACAAGAAGATGGTGAAACTTTCACCACTTTCTTTCAGAGATGGAGAAGTATAGCTAGCAGATGTCCAATTGAAATACCTGAAAAGCAAAAAGTCACAATATTCTTAGAAAACATCAACCCAAAACTACGAAGTGACTTAAGGGTACACTATTGTACTTCATTCTCAGACTTGGTACAAAAGGGCATCATCCTTGAGAAAGGCCTTATAGACAAAGGAGAAATTAAGGTACCAGGCAGGAATCCGGTTGTCCAACATCAAAATGCGCCAAACGATAGAAACAAATTCTGGTCTAGAAACAAAAATGTTACAAATGATGGCATCATTGATGCTAAACACATACATATGGGACCAGTTATCACACTTAGAGGATACAATCAAAATCAAGACATGACGAATAGTCTGGATCAAACAACCAACTATGTCCAAAATTCATAGCAACAAAGACCACAACACAGATTTCCTACACGTGAATTTGCACCTTTAGGATAGCCGATCGAGACAATTTTCAAAGAGTTGATTAATCATAATCTTATCAAACCTTTGGAAACGAGAGAGTATGATCCTGGATAGTTCAAACCTTCATGGTGGGGCGATAAGTCTTTTTGTGACTATCATCGAACGAAAGGACACAACCTACAACAATGTTGCCAACTCAAGAATATTATACAAGACTTTGTTGAAAACGGAACCATAGAGGTCGGTGGGTAGAAAAAATACCAAGAACAGTGATCATAAGGTCTTCACGGACCCGTTACATGACCACACGAAAAGAAAAGCCTCTAGTTCGGGACCCAAGAATAATCCATCAGCCAATTATGCCAATACCAAGTATGACTATGGTAAAGGAATGATCATAAATCACCTCCGAGCCGCAAGTGAGAACATCAATACCATCACCGTTAAGAAGCATCCAGAATGTAATGTGAACACACGCAAAACTAAGATTACTATTCCAGGTCCTTCTTCTGAGCCATCCACGCAAACTTCCAAGTTTAAGTACAACCTTCTTGATCAATTGAGTAAAAATCCCGCACAAATATCTATCTTGGAATTGTTGACTTTATCACCTGAGCATCGAGCCATTCTTCACAAAGCTCTACAAAACACAAGTGTTCCTACAGACTTATATGTCAATCATTTCGAAGAAATGGTGGGATATTTGACCAACTCGCATCATGCCACATTTTCCCAACAAGATTACTCAATTGAAAAGTCTGATCATAATGACCCCTTACATCTTGAAGTCTTAGTCCATCAAACTAAAGTCCGACGAGTCTTGGTAGATGGAGTGTTATGCCTTGCATAACCACCCCATCTTTTGCCTTGGTCAAAATGGGCCCCCCTTTATTATTTTTGTACTTAGTTGTTTTTGAAACAAAGTTTGGAGTCTAGTTTTTCCAATACTTTGTTTTCCTTTGGTTTCTCTGTCGAAATCGGAATCGGAATTGAATCGGGTTCTGAAAGTTCTTTCAAAACTTGTTTTGGTTTCAATCCCGACAGTCTTTTCTTTATGTCTCTTGTTTTGTCTTTAGCGGAACCAGAGCCGGAGTGGGGGTTAACTTAGTCTTTATCGAAAATTGCAAAATCATGACCAACTTCGCCCCCGCCTCTGCTATTTTGACTTTTGGTTTTGGTCTTTGTCTTTTTGTTTAGTTTTGTTATGTCGGTCTTTGTTTTACTTTTTGTGTTGGTTTTTGTTTGATGTTTAGTTGGCGGCCCTGGAACCAGAATTGGAATGAAGTTTGGAGATTTCTCAGAAAGTTTCAAATAAGTTTCTATTTTAGTTCTGCCCTCGCCGGTTGTCTGGATCGTTGACTTTTTAACTGAAGTCACATTGTTGTGAAGTGTTGGTTCACTTTCAGTTCCGACTCTGCCTTAACTTCGTGTTAATGCATTAATGACTGTTGGTCGTGTAGGTACAAATCTTCATTTTTATCTTCATATAAGGGTTAAATGAGTCATTATTATCATTATTAAGAGATTGAAGAGCACAGAAGAGCAGCGGTAGAGTTCATTCGAGCGAAAAGATTGAAAGAGGAGAGGATTGTTGTGAATGGATCAGTTCAAAAGGTTAGCTATGTTCTTGTGTATTCGAGGTAGGTTTTCTTATTGTTGTTCTTCGTTTTGTTTACTGTTGCGAGTTTTGTATATATGTTTGCCCGTGCTCTGATCATGTCATTTTTATCATTTCATTTTAACCAAGTTCGTGATTCTTGGCATGCTTGTTTGAATGGGTCTTTTATATTGTTTGTTGGGTTGTTTCCTTGTTTTTTTTTTGTTTTTTTTAGTTCTTTCTATTTTAGGGCACAGTCGCTTTCATGTTTTAATCATGATTGCGTTGTGTTGTTTTGGATTTGCAGTGAGTTAGTTTAGGTTTAGATTTTAAATGGTGATTAGTTAGATTAGAATTTTATAGTGAGGTAGATTAGAGATTTACAGTGAGTTAGGGTAAATTGATTCATCATTTTTACTTAGGGTTTTGTCGCGTTTGGTCTGGTAAAAATGGCAAGGTTTAGAATCCGTGCCCTAGTTTTTATCGGGTTTATTAGATTAGGGTTTCGTTGGTCTCTGTAATCACTTTTAAAAATGATTAAAATATGATACCTTAGGATTTAGTCGTTCCCTAGGGTCATGTAGTGTTTTTAAAGCCCCTTTTTGTTTTAAAGCAACCTCAGTTTTAATCACGAAGTTATATGTTAAAACAAACAAAATCCTTGATGATGTCATGGTCAATCTAGGCAGAGGCGGGATCGGAATCGATCTTGAACTTGAGAATTTCGTTTTACAAAAGTTATCGATTCCATTCCCATCCCGATTTTGGTTTTGTGTATAAGCAAGAAGTCTTCTTTGGAAATCATGGTCAACCTAGGCGGAGACGGGATCGAAATCAATCTTGAGCTTGAGAGTTTTGTTTTGCCAAAGGTATCGATTCCATGTTTCATCCCGTTTCCGGCTCTGCGTATAATGAGAAAATCTTTCTTCAAAGTAACGATGACCAAATCGGAGGCGGAGGCGGAATAGAAATAGAATATGAAAAAAAAAGAAAATTTGAAGAAAATAAAATCCGTTTTCCATTCCGATCCCAGTTCCGATAACCTTCCCGATTCCGACTCCGAGCCCGTTTATTGTTAGTGAAATTTCTAAATCGGTTTTTGCTCTAAGTCTGACAGTGTTGTGAAAAGAGATTGTTTTAGGTTGTGGTTCCGCCTCCGATGCATATATGAAAGGTATGGTTTTAAAGTATGTTTTATGATAATATCTAAAGATCTAATTAAAGGTTTTGCTTGCAGGAAAGTTGAAAGATGTCAGGAACATCAGGGGAAGCTACTATGAGAAATCAACGTGCAGTAACATCAAAGGTAGCATCAAAACCAAATAAGTGAAAGCTAGAACAACTGCCTTATACATTAAGGTATAATCACAGGAGTCCGGTTGTGAAGATAAGCAAGGTGGAATCAGATTGGTCGGATATCACTGACACCAATTTAGGTCAATACAATTTTGAGGAATGGTATTTAGAAGCATTTGACAAGGATATTACTTTGACTATGAAAGAATTGTCAGCTCTGGGTTAGCTCATATCACTTTGTTTCCTATATCTGTCCAGTGCCCAGAGTTAATCATGATAGTAGCCAATGCTTACAATCCTGCTACAAGATTATGCATGGATTCACAAGACAATGTGATTATTAATCTCACTCCTCAAGCATTTCAGACTATATTTGATGTTCCAGATCCAAAGAGCTTGGTGCAATTAAATGAGGCAGAGGCCTTGGAGAAATATAATAAGTATAAGGGAATGAATAGATCCCACTTGAACAAGAAGTGGTTGAAGACAGAAAATAAATCTCTAAGTAAACTGCAGACCAGCCAAAGAGGGCAGATTTCTATGAAGAGGTAACAAGGTTGATTGTGATGTTGTCTAGGGTGTTTGGAAAGAGAGATGCATTTTACTTCAAGGAGTGGATGTTTCCTTTTATTCAGACTATCTTGAAAGGAGAACAACAATTCGATTGGACAATGATTGTTTCTGATGCCATACATGATCAATTAACCAGGATTAGAGAAACCAAGTGTTTCTTCATGACCTCTTACATTGTTTATGCAGCAGCAAGAGTGGGTGTTTTCCCAGGTTTGAACAGAGTGGGCGTAATGGGAGCCTTGGATGGACAAAAGAAGGTATGGGAGCACTATGATCAATTATCTCTTCAGGTTGCTGAGACTCATTTCAGAAGAGTCAATGATGCATTTTTATATGTGGTCATCAATCAATTAAATGGAGATGCAGGATACCAGTTAAGTCGAGAAGCCATGGTGTTCATTGCTGAATGGGGAAGTTGGTACATCCAATACCCCAAATTTACATACTTCAAGTTATTTGGTTTTGAAGGCCATCCACATTTACTTCCAAGGTGCTGTAGTAACAGGATGGTGCTAATGGAGTTTGTGTATCAAGCTATTGGAGTTAATGCTTGGTTCGGGATTAAGCATAAAACTGGGTGCCATAAATTTCCCATGAAACTGGGTGAATATAGCTGTCAAGACTTGAAGGGAGCAAAAGTGGTTTGTAATGAGTTGATACAATTGAAATTGGGATTGTATACAACTCATAAGTATTTTGATCCTAAGAAGAAGATGTATGCCTTATTACCTTTAGTGTTCACTAGACATTTTAATTTGTTAGAGGACTTTTGGAGTGATAGGAAAGATGAGTATGACTTGAGGAATAAGAATTATGAAAGATTATCAGTCTCACTCATGTTAGAACTTGGTATTAAAGAAAACATTCTTGACACCTTGGTGGAGGATGGAATGATGTTGGATCCATCCTATGAAGCGTTGAATATTGGCACCAAGAACTTGGATCCAATTGATTGAGATGCTGAAGAAACAATTGATATCAAGAAGATTGGAAGGACAGTGTTGGATAGAAGTGTGCAATGGTTAGTGATAAGAACTCAAGCTTCTCAAGGGCCAGTTCTTAAAAAGGGTAAAGGATACAAGAGAATTAAGAGAAAGACACCTCCCAAAGAGCCATTAGAATTCTTTCCTCCGGACATTGAAGAAATAGAACTTGAGGTGGTCGATGATGGAGAGGAAACACAAGAAGGAGATGCTCTAGTGGGATCTGCTGGTTCAACACCTACTTTAGGTGAATCATCTGCCCAAGCCCCACTTACAAGAAAGAAGAGTAAAGAGGTTCAAGAAGGAGCTCTTCATACCATGGCTGAAGCTGCTAAAGGAAAAGAAGTGAAGGAAGAATTTGTAGAAGTTGAGACAGATTCAGATGAAACTCTATCAGAAAAGGATTTGCAAGAAAATATGCCTTTAGAGGGGACTATTGAGCAGATTCTAACACAAGAAGAGCAATGGAAAATGTTTGAAGAGGAAAAAAGGAAGTCTGATGCAAGGGCTGCAGTGGAGAGACAAAAAGAAATGGATGCAAAGGTACCAGCTGATGCTCTACTTCACCAGCAACAATTACAGTCAAAACAAGTTGAAATTAAGGCAGTAGATGATGAAGCAGAGAAGCAAAGGAGGCAGCGAGAACATGAGCTTAAACTTAAAATAGAAAATGACAAGTTAGAGTTGATACAAAAGATCCATGATCTTGAGGAGGAGAAAGCAAGAAACCGAAGGGAAAAGGAAATTCTGGTTGCTAGGTTGAAACAAGCAGAAGAAGCTTGACAAAAAGAGGAAGAATAAAAAAAGATAAGGAAGGAAAAAGAGGTCGAAGAGCTAATTAGGAAACAATAGGAAGAAGAAGCGGAAGCTGAAAAACTTAAGACTTTGGAGGTAGAAAGGTTAGAAAGGGAAAAGCTAGAGGCCTTAGAAAGAGAGAAATTGGAAAGGGAGGCTCTAGAAAGGGAAGCTTTAGAAAAGAAAGAATTAGAAAGAGCAAGAATAGAGAAAGAAGAATTAGAAAAGGAAAGGTTGGAAAGAGAAAAAGTAGAGAAGGATCAGTTGGAAGAAGAGAGGTTGAGGAAAGAAGAAGAAGACAAGAAAATACAAGAACAAAAGGATAGAGAAGAGGCTGAAATACTTGTGCAAACGCATATACTACAAGAACAACAAGAGAAAGCAAGGGTTGAGTCCCAATCTCAAGTGAGTATGCAGCCACCTTCTACAGTTATTGCTCCCTCTTCCTCTACGATGACTACTACTCCAAGTGCTCCTACATGGCTAAAATTAGACTTGCGGAAGAGAGCAGTAATACCTACACAACCTCTCAATTGGGAGGATATGATGAAGGGAATTGAGCAGAAGAGGCCTAAAAAGAAGGCTAAAATTCTACATTCTACCCGACTCACAGACAAAGGAGAAATTGTTGCTGAATGTGCCATGCCGATGATAGAAAAGGAGGTATGCAGTTAACAGATTATCAACTGAGTACGGTCAATTTGGGAAGACCCACTAGAAATCAGCAAATGAATTTGATTGATGTGATGGCTTCAACGACTAAGTCAAGAATGATTAAGGACAAGCAAAAGAAGGATGAGCTTAAAGCTCAATTGGATTAGTTGCATTCATTCTTGAAGAGTGTCTCCTCTCCAAGGTCATAAAAAGTACCAGCCATTGAGACTCCTATTTTGTTAAGCAAAAAGGAGGTTGATGATTTGGTGCAGGTTAGAGGAAAGGAAAAGATGGTAGACAGGTGGATAGATAAATTGAACCAAGAGGTAGGAGAGGTTTTAGTGAAAGGATTTGAAGCCTACAAGGATACTGAAGGGTTGATTAAAGAGATGTATCAATACATTGAGGCATCAGAAAAGCAAGAAGAGGAATACAAAGAATACAGTCAGAAGTTAGAAAAGGTGAGTGAATTGCCTCTAACAACTCTTCTGGAACAATCTATACTTGAGGAAGACAACAAGGATTTTGTAGAGAAAACTTCTCGTATACTCCAGTTTAGGATTGACTTTTTATGTAAGCATAAGAATGAAATTCAAGAGATTGTAAATAATTTGACTGAGCAATTGGAAGAGTTAGAAGCAGCTATTGCCATTATTGTAGATATAAATGCATTTACAAAAGAGGGCATGCCTTTTAATCAAATAAAGGAAAAGTGGGATGAAAGATTCAAAGGACTTATGCAAAAGGAAGATGATGGCGGAGAGTTGATGTTAGATCGACTAGTAGAGGTCAAATAAGAGATAAAAGATGCTGGGAGAGAGTTAATAAAGGTGAAAAGTATGAAGGAGTTTGCTACAGTTGAGTTGGATCGGATCAAATTTGAAGATGACTGGATTGATGGACTAGAGATGGATACTTTATAGCAAGTATTTACCAACTACGATGAGTTCATAGCAGATCCAGCTTTGCATGCATGAATCCTTGCATGCATGATGTTCTACTTCCTTGCATGTTGCATTGCATACAACAGTGACAGTTTTGGGGGCGCATGACTTCTTTTCTTTTCTTCTATCTTCTATTTTTAGTTAAGACTGAAAGTCTAATGTAGGAACTCAAGATCAAATTGATCTGAGTTTCCAAGAAAGTTGTTGTTCCTAAAAAGGTGGATAGCGTAAAATAGAAGTGAGGTTCGAACTTTTTGTATATCTATAAATACCAGATGGGTATCATATTGTAAAAGGTCGGCTAATTGAGAATTGGATTGGCTTACCTAATGCTAGGATATAGAATTTTGTAGTGATTTTACAGAGATACAGTGTACTTGATCTTTTACAGTTAATAGAATTATAGGTTTACTCGAAATATGGTGTTTAGAATTAAATTGTTTGTTTGATAAGGCTGATAAGTTATGATCTATCTGTATGCAGTGATTGTGTTGAACATAAGAGTTTCTTGAATGATGAAATTCATTTGAAGGAATCAGATTTAAGGATCATCTTATTAGATTGTCATTGAGTTGAAGTTATTAAAAAGTCTGTTGATCTATAATTTTGATGATGAATGAATGTGTGTTGTTTTGAAACCCTTGAAATATTTGTGAAGAGTAATTGCGAAGTTAATTAAGCACCTAAAATGTATGCAGTGGTATAGATTATGCTATAGATTGTGTCATCTTATGGTTTTTATGATCTATTAGGAAACATTCATTGTCGAAGGTATATGTCCAGATACTAGATAAATTTGATTCATACTTATTGTTTTACCCCTTTGTCCTATCTTTTTCTTTTATTTGAAAACCCCATTGATTTACTAAAGCAGTTGGTAAAAATGAGTCATTGCTTGAACCTTTTGTTACTAGCACAGGCCCCTTGAATATTACAGTTGCATGAATCGATTGAGTGACACCGAATAGTTGAGAACCAACTACCAGGACCTTGGGAGTTAGGCTACTATATGTTGTCTTTCTTTTTCAGGAGAAATAGAGTAGAAATATTCTGTTTTATTGTTGTTTTTGTCATCTTCACCATCAATACGGAGGAGCAGGTTTGAACTTGTGTACCCTAAAATTGGTTAAGGCATTGGGATTCTCAGAAGACTGCGTAGACACCTCTAAGAGTATAGTCATCAAGGCTTACAATGATGAGGAAAGATCATCCAAAGGAGTTGTCACACTCCCTATCAGAATTGGCCTAGCAATCATGAACACCAGCTTCCAAGTCTTGGATCTCACCCTTCCGTACAACTTGTTGTTAGGTAGACCTTGGATACACGCGATGAAAGTTGTACCTTCAACATATCACCAATGTTTTAAGTTCCCCAATAATGGCACATAGATCACAATTGATGGTGATCCAGATCCTTTTCAGTATTGTACAAGCCTAAGGGAAACTCCACAATGACAAGTACCAGTTAACCAAGAAGCTTCATCATCCACTTTATGCCTATATGTTGACCCATCACGTCTCACTAAGTCCATTTCATTCAAACCACCATCATCCACTCCTAAGCTCGAGATCCAAGACAAGTGTTGTGGCGAATATACTGCGTCAATCAACTGATTCCACCTAAGGCATATGGCCTACCCATGGAAAATAGAAGATAGTCAGTGGTCACATTTTATGTTCCCCCTACAATGACATTGACCAAATGGAGAGAGTTAAGTGAAGTAATTGTGGATCAAGGTGATTCCTGGTTGTATCAAGAAGAACATGAATACCCCTCCCCGTCTATTCAAATAGATAAGGACCAGTATGGAAAAGGATTTAAGATAATGCAAAATGAAGGCTATGATGTGCACAGTGGGTTAGGACTACATCAAAATGGAAGGATGAAACCGATCACTGTCTACCCATGACCGAAATACTTAGGGCTAGGGTGTCAACCGCTTAGAATTGGGTTTCCTGGTACTTCGTCACCATTTCAAAAGGAAGTGAGTGCTTACGCAGACATCGAGATATCTCATAAACCACTTCCCCCAGTTTACGACAAACCTCCAGTCTACGATGAATCTCCTTACTCAAGCGATTGTGAATGGGATTCCCTTTCATCTACTAGTACCATGAACATAGATGCCCTATTTGGAGAATTGGACCTAAACGTGAAACCTATACCAAAACCATCTAGTCCTCGTCCTAGGAAACACTTGTTCAAAGAAGAATGACAAAAGAACTATTATTGGGAAACCCTTGATCATGCATCTTGGGCACCTGACAAACCATCTTTTGATGATTCCACCCTTACCATAGTCCCACATCAAAGTATACCTACCCCTAGGAAGAGGAACAAGAAGGAGTTAGTCCAAAACTTTTGTGACCATGTCAACCATTTCATATTCACCTTGTCAGCAGCTACCTTTAAAAACTCCGATGATGACATGCCCCTTATATATCCCGAACTTATCGAATGGGATCAACAAGATACACCTATCATAGATACATTCGAGAATGACGAAGCAATTGCTGAGTTCATGGGACTTAGAGAAGGCATACCAAGAGGGGATCATAAAGTTGGTTTTACCATAGACTTGGATGACAAAGCATATTTTGGGGAATCTATTTACACCTCTAGTCGCAAAAATGAGAATAAAAAGAAAAAAGACAATGAAAAGAAAAATGATGAGTCCCTAGGTGAAAACTGAAAGGCACCTTTAGACGAAGAAAAAGTCAAAATAAAGGACATATCTGAGGGCGAAAACCTCTCAGAGGCACCCAAGGATAGAGGTTTAAATATTCTCCCCATTGAAAAGGAAAAGTCACCGATGCTAGTAGAAGAATCTGTTGAAGTCAACATAGGTATAGAAGAGAATCCACGGAAGGTATATTTTGCAGCTTCTTTAACAGAGATAGAAAAACTTGAGTTTAAGGACTTCTTCATGAAGAGACAGATAAAATTTGCATGGTTGTATGCTGACATGCCTGGGTTTGATCTAGACCTAATATTGCACCATTTACCACTAAAGCCAGGTATTAAGCCAGCCAAACAGAAGTTAAGGAAAATGCATCCGCAAATTGCTCTATTGGTCAAGAGAGAACTTAAGAAACTCTTGGATGTAGGATTCATAAGGACAATCGACTATGCAAATTGGATATCAAATCTTGTACCAGTGACTAAACCAATTGGGGGAATTCACATTTGCACAGACTTTAGAGACATCAATAAGGCATGTCCCAAGGATGACTTTTCTTTGCTGAACATCGACATGATAGTAGATCTTACAGTAGGATACAAGATGCTATCCCTCATGGATGGTTTCTCTGGATATAACTAGATTAAAATAGTAGCTGAAGACCAACACAAGACAACTTTCACGTGTCCATGGGGCACATACTGTTGGAATGTTATGCCGTTTGGCCTTAAGAATGCAGGAGCTACCTATCAACGGGCAATGACTACGATTTTCCATGACTTTGTACATACTCTCATGGAAGATTATGTAGATGACATTATAGCCAAATAAAAAACAAGGGAAGATCATTTGAAGGTTTTAGACTAGATATTCCAGAGGCTAAAGAATTACAACGTCAGGCTAAATCCGAAGAAGTGTGTCTTTGGAGTGAAGTCAGGGAAATTATTAGGGTATATCATCTCTCGAAGAGGCATTGAAGTAGATCTAGAGAAAGTAAGAGCTATCATAGAAATGCCTCCTCCAGTCAGTATTGGTCAACTCAGAACCCTATAGGGGAGATTACAGTCCATTAGGCGTTTCATAGTACAACTGGCAGATAAAATACACCCATTTCAACATCTACTTAAGAAAGGAGTACCATTTGTGTGGACACTTAAATGTCAGGAGGCCTTCCAAAAAATCAAGGACTATTTGCTTCCTCCACCAGTCTTAATGCCACCTACAGAGGGAAAACCATTGATACTATACATCTCAGCAACTCAGTCGGCATTAGGGGCTCTTCTCGCACAACACGATGATCAAGGTCATGAGAGAGCAGTCTATTACATTAGTCGTACCTTAGTGGGCCATGAATTGAGTTACAACAACATAAAATGTGCCTGTCTTGCGGTAGTCTTTGCTACCCAAAAACTTCGGCACTATATGCTCAATCGATAAACAATGTTAATTGCAAAGATTGATCCACTTAAATACATCCTAAGTAAGGCAACATTAACAGGACGATTGGCTAAATGGGTTATGATACTTAGCGAGTATGACATTCAGTATGTCGAAAGGAAGGCTATAAAAGGACAGGTGATTGCAGATCAGTTAGCCGATGCACCTATGAAGGCAGATCATCCATTAGTGGCAAATTTTCCTGATGAATTTCTCTTCAACATTGACATTAAAACTGAATGGAAGCTATACTTTGATGGGTCACATACAAATCATGGTTCAGGAGCTGGTATCTTATTTGTTACACCTCAAGGTGATAGCATTCCTAAATCATTCAAGATTGCTTTGCCTTGTACCAACAATATAGCATAATATGAAGCCTTAGTGACAGGGTTAAAAATGGCAGTTCAATGGAAGATTAAGAGCCTACATGTTTTTAGCGACTCTCAATTGGTAATCCGGCAAGTAAATGATGATTACGAGACTAAGGATGAAAAGATTGCATCTTACAAGTGAATGGCTGATAGTTTCAAGCAATATTTCAATAACATTACTTTTCAACAAATACCATGTATCCATAATAGAGCTGCAGATGCTATGGCAACCATGGGTTCTTTGTTGGATATTCCGAGTAATGTGCCTAAGTTTGAGTTTCTGGTTGAATAGTTGTTGGTCCCTGCCTATGATGTCCTCGATAGTGCGATGGTGTGTACCATTGTTGGTCCTACGTCTCCTTGGTATAAAGACATATTCGACTATCTCACTGAACAAACCTTACCTCAAGACTTGTCTAATAACCAACGCCAAACCTTCATCCGAAAATCAGCTAAGTATACCATCATCGGAGAAACCCTTTATAGACATACCTTAGATAACACCCTAATGAGATGTCTCGATGCTGAGGAAGCACAAACAACTTTGTGAGCGGTACACGAGGGTATATGTGGATCTCATTTGAGTGGTCCTACTCTAGCCCATAAGATTATGAGACTAGGTCATTATTGGCCTACAATGGAGAAAGACTCATACATCTTTGTAAAGAAATGTAGGTAATGCCAGATACATGGGGATTTGATAAGAGTGCCTACACAGGAGCTTCATCCAATTACTTCACCATGGACCTTCACCCAATGGGGACTTGACCTCATAGGTAAGATACACCCTCCATCATCCAACGACCATAAATTCATCATAACCGCCACCGAAGAATTCACCAAATGGATTGAAGCTATTCCCATGACCTACATCATCGGCACACAAATATCTAAGTTTATCCTAAACTATATCATTTGTCGGTATGGTGTACCCCAATCCATAATCAGAGACAATGGCCGCCCATTCAAGAACCAAGAAGTACACCATTTATGTGAAAAATTCCATATCAAACACCATTTCTCCACCTCGTATTACCCACAAGGTAATGGCCAAACCGAGGCATCTAATAAGATCATTATTAGAATCCTTAAGAAGACTGTCAATGATGTTGGTTGTGACTGGCACCTACAGCTTAATCCTGCCTTATGGGCTTATCGCACAAGCATCCGGACTCCCACCGGCGCCACTCCATATTCCCTCGTATTCTGGTCCGAAGCTCTCTTACCTATTGAGGTTGAAATACCTTCCTTGAGGGTATCTTTGAAGGGTCATATTGATGATGAAGAATACTGTGTCTCTAGGCTACAAGAGCTAGAATTGCTGGATGAGCGAAGACATAAAGCATTACATCATTTGCAGGCATATCAGAATCGTCTTCGTCGTAGCTACAATAGGAGAGTTCTATATAGAGATTTTGACATTGGTGACTTGGTATTGATGGAGAATCCTAAGAACCAAGTTGAACAAGAGAAATCGGGTAAGTTTGAACCTAACTGGTTGGGGCCTTATATTGTCACAGAAGCTTTTGGGTCAGGAGCATACCAACTCTCTACTCCTGAAGGAGAGCCGCTTTTTTCACCTATCAACAGTCTCCATCTAAAGAGGTTCTATGCTTAGTTTCTGAGAATCCATGTCTTAATCTAGAAAAATACAAAAAAAACAAAAAAATGGTTACCTTGATGAAAACCTGGCAAATAGGCATCTTTGTAACACCAAAAAAATTGAAAAAATAAAAAAAGTAAAGAGAAATAAATCCGTTCAATAGTGAAAACCGCCTTGGTGGCGCTATGGATAAGTACCATGGCGAAAACTTGGCAAACAGGCGCCATGTGTAGTCAAGCTCGCTCTTTCGTCTACCATCATTCTATTTAGAAATTTTCACCATCTTTCATAATAAAGGGTTGTGTTATCCATTGCTTAAGATGATTGACATCTAATGTCCATTCCGTCACATTATCCACTCCATCTTCCAAATCTTATTCCCGATTGGGGGAAAATCCTTGTTCTATGTCCTAACACCTTGTACATAACATCACACCATCGGAAATATCTTGAAAAATCCCAAAAACATTAGAAAACTTCAAAAATCCAAAAAAAATCAAAACATGTCAGAAAATACCAAAAACAGAGTCAAGTTAGTCATGTTCAGTCAGTCATAGTCGAACTACGCTGCCTCTGCGACTGGGACGTAGGCAAGGCCATCGATCGATGTGCCCCCGAGGCATTAGGTCTGTCAGTCTAGGTTTGTTATGTATCACACACATTTAAATCATGACTCTTTGTACATTCGAAGTCATTGGTCGTGTCGAAGTACGAGGTCTCTGCGTGTACAACGTAGGCAAGGCTAATCAATTGATGAGCTCTCGAGACCACACTAGGTCAGTCCAATAGGGTTCATTCACAATCACTATCACATAAGTTGCATATCATAGTTTAAGGTATCATCTCATGTCATACACTGTCTACACACACACACTTTTTATCAGTCAAGGAATCAAAACAAGTCAAGCATCAACAAGGCAAAACATCTCAAAGTCATCAAGTCAATATCAATCACATTGTCAAAGCGATCAACCTATGTCTTAAGCAAGATATGTCTTTCTTGTCAACAAAGGTCATCAAATTGTCATAGTATCATGTAGCTTGTCACGTCAACGTCATCAAGCTCCAACGTCTGATACGACACGTGTCTTTCTGAAACCAGGCTTTGTCATGCCTTATACAGATAGTCACCAAGTCAAAACCAGACTCAATGTCTTATGCGGTATGTGTCATCTCTCACATTATGTTATGTCAAACATCAACATGAAACAATCCCACAAGATCAAGTTTTGGCGAATACATTTATTTGGCTTTATGACTTTATATCTTATTTTGTCTTATCTTTTTATCAATTTGTGAATGTCCGGTTACTAGCTTTCTTAAGGATGTCCCTTGAAGGATTTAGAGAAACAACGATGTCTCAGGACTCTTTTTCTTTGGCTGCTGTCTATCAAATGTCTTTTTTAAAAATTGGTTTTTGAGTCATGTTACTAGTTTCCTCAAGGATGTTCTATCAAGGATTTAGAGGAGCAATGACATCTCATGACCCGTCTTTTATTTGTCTGTTGTTTGTGGTTTGTCTCGACAAAATGACTGGGGCAATTTTGCCCTTAGTATGAGTTAAGACACTCCTTGTCTGCGACTGTCTATTTTTCACAGATGGATGACTTTGTACACTATGGTCTATCTCATATCATAGTGTGTAATATCCATTTGTTTCATGTCCCACCCAATGATGATAACAAGCAAGCATAGCATATTTTGGCACTATATCGAAGATTATATGTTTTTCTCAATCAATCAACCTCAATTATTTCTTACTAACATTCTCAATTCATTTCATCCTAACATTTCTATTCTTCGACATAATGATAAAGTCTTGTGACACAATACAAACATTAGATCATTTGCATTTGCATATGTTCCATAAGCATTTCACATAGTTGCATTGCATTTCACATATAGAGAGAAACGTTAACATATTCATTGCATACATCCGAAATCATGACGTAATAGGCAATGCATTATACCATCACATATAAATAAGCATCATGTAGAACATTGCATCCATTATCATAAGTAAATTAAGACATCCATAACATCATAAAATGCATAATTCATAACATGTAGAAACATTCATTAATAACACATGTACATACATCATCTAGGAAACATAATCATATATATATCTCTCAAAAATAGTGTGTCACAGTACAATATCTGAATGTAACCATAAATAAAACATGAGCTCGCAGGCTCTCTGATCAAAATATAATGTCTACATGTATAACGGCCCTGTCATCGTGTCCTGCTACCACTGTTGTCACATGGTGAAGGTGGTGGGAATGGCCTTGAAGGTGCTCTCTGCAAGGTGGAAGGCCTCTCATATGGACCTGCCCTCGATGGTCCTGCCACCCCCTCAGTAATTTGTGTCCTTTGGCTCCTGCTCTGTGACCTCTGACTGTGCACATCTGAAAATGTAGGAGCTCGTCTCTCTGCTGGCACTGTTGCCTCATATAGATCCCTATAGTATGTAGCTCTCTCCACCAATCTCGCTAACTCTTGTACCATGCCATTAGATGAGGACCCACTGCAAAGGCATCTAACCTCTGTGAACTGCTGCTCTATCTCATGTCTCTGCGCTATAGCCTGATCTCTCTCCATAAGTGCACTATCCCGCTCTGTACGAGCACTGTCCCTCTCGGCATATGCATTGTCCCTCTTTGTGTAGGCACTGTCTCTCTCTAACCTCATCGCATCAAAATCTGTTGTCATAAGTCTGAGTCTCTCCTCCAAAGCCTCCCTGTCACCATCCCTAGGAGCATCCTCCTCCCATCTCCCCTCCACAATCCAATCTCTGAGCTCTCTCTCCTGCTCCTCCATCAGTGCATCCTCCTCAACATCATCCTCAATATCATCCTCCACATCATCCTCTTCATATCCTGCCAAAACACCCAGAGGGTCTATAGCCATATCCATATCTAAATCCTCTACAACATCCTCTACTCCAACATCTACCTCTGCACGCTCCTCTACCAATACCTCCTCTGTAGCATGCTCAACCCCAGCCTGTACATCCACTCCCCCTCCGATGTCCACCATCGGTACATCCTCTGTTGCTGCCTCGCGGATAGGTGATAGTGCACCTACCCGACCCCCTGTTCGTCCTCTCCGACCTTGTCTACCACCTCTACCATCACCATCTCTCCCAACTCTAGCACCTCCACCTCTCCGCCGTCCTCTAGGTCCTGTGCCTCGTCTCTCAATAGGTGCCGATTGATCCAGATCTATATAAGGAACATGCCGATGCTCTATCCACCATGCGTCATACTCAGCTGTAGTCCCTAGGTTAGCTGCTCCATCTCTCCAACCCCACTGTACTAGCTGTAATGCCTGTATCTCTACCTCAGCTATAGCTACTGGTATCATAGGTCCCCAATACGAAAAATCTCTAGACGAACGAGCAAACTCAGCTCTACTCCGAGGCTCATCCTGAACCTCGCCGAACTGTCTCAAAACTCTATCTGGCAAGTGTCGCTCAATGATATGAACACTAGAAATAGTCCTCCCAATAAGGTACTATGTTTGTCTACAAAATACCAAATGTACCTCCTCATCAACCCACTCCTCACAATCCATGTAAGGTCTCCATGTAAACTGATCAAGAATATCCAATGCACGTTGCCAATACTCTGTGTCTCCCACATGTGTTTGAGTAATGTGTCCTGTATATCGGAACACATAAGGGTATCTCTCCCATCGCTCTACTATAACTGGAGGACTAAAAATAGTTATCCTCTCCCAACCCCATACCATTAGCAGTGTAGTCCCACAACTTAATGACTATGCATCTCTGTAGGCAATGTCATGTAGATGAAAGTATAACATCCCAAGCAGACATGGACCCCATGCATACCTAGTCTCGCTCTTTAACATGCCAACCAACATAGCAGCCCATCCCACTGGAAATCCGTGACCTCGTCTGTCTGGAAGAACTATTCCCCCAATCAATGTACATAAAATACAATCAATCTTGTCATATCTGTCTGCTAACACTGACCATCTAATCTCATAGCGCTCAATGCTGAGCCTACTGATATCATTGACCTGATAGAACCTCGCCAACTCGGTCAATCCCCGCTGGGTATCATACATAACCCGCTCTCCTCTAATAGGCAGTTTCAAAATCTTGTACACATCCTCCAATGTGACAGTGGCCTCCCCAGTCGGTAAATGAAAGGACGATGTCTCAGAATGCCATCGCTCGCATAATGCCGTCAACATCCCCCTGTTCGCATAATTAGTTAGGGACATAATTAAACAAATATGATTTATTTAATTATCCATAGAAGCCGAATCTCTGTACTCGTCAACCGATCTCTGAGATCGAATGTGTCCGGACGTGACTCCCGCGTATATATAGGATCTAACACCACCTACATTTAAACCATGATGTCAAGAATTTTCAAGTTTTTCTTAGAATTTTTTTTCAAAAATTTTACCAGTTAAATGCGGCTCACTTTCACAGATGCGGTGCATTGTTGCAAATGCGTTGCATAAAGCCTCACTTGTGGTGCATATTACATATGCGTCACATATTTAACACATCCACTTTCAACCTACTGCACATGCAGTTCATTAAACCACATGCGGTGCATTTTTAACAAATGCGATGCATTTTCAATAACCTACTTATCTGCTACATATGCGTTTCATCAATGCATATGTGGTTCATTACCCCACATGCGTTTATGCCTTATGCAGATGCGTTGCATAAATACATATTTGGTGCATTATAATTCATATGTGATCATTCCCCTAATTGCCTAACCTAGCCTAGACGTGTTTTCGCACATGCGTCGTTTCACAATCAAATGCGGCGAATACAACGACATATGCATTGTTCACGATGCACTGCATTTGCTAATTGACTTTTCAACACCTCAAACTATGTGCAAAAATAAATTTTAAGAGTTCATTTTCGGGTACATACTTGTGGTCCTATGTCGGCTAGCCTCCTGAACGTCCGGATCCAATATCCACGATGCACGACATAGGGAATGGGTGCCATTTTCGTTAGCTAGTCAGAGCAAATCTCCTCTTTTTCTAACTCCTCCGGGCACAAATGAATTAGGTTTCTACCTAATTCCTATTTATAGGTAGGGTTCGAATGGCATTTTCTCAGCCCTAATCTATTGGTCGCTTAACCTTTCAACTTCAAACGACTTGTATTCGTCCGTATCAACTCCAAATTCAATTCCGTCAACTCCATAACATTTATGACTATCAAATTGATTTATCGGAAATATTTCCTAATTTTTTTGAACTTTCAAAATTTGTCAATTTTCCCGAGGGGGCATACCTTAACCTGTTTCATGCTGGGGCACGATCGGGGCATATTTTCTTTGACACAATGCCGTACCAACATTGTATCAAAGAGGGGCAAACTGTAGACACCGAAAATTGGTCTAAGTTTGCGAGTACACATTCAACATAATTTTCTACAGTCCATGGTCTTGATTAAATAATGTTAATTATTTAATTAACCTTTCTAACACATATTTCTTCTATTAATTAAATACCTCTTTTTAATTAATACATTAATTCATAAATGACCTTTATTCAACTTGGATAATTAAATAAATCATATTTGTTTAATTATGTTCCTAACTAATTAATTTTTCCTTCTCAATTAAATAATTCATTATTTAATTACCCCCTTTATTATATTTCAACTATAATTAAATATCTTTATTTAATTATTCATTTAACCCCCTTTATCTATAATTACATATTTATTATTTAATTATTTATATTATCCTTTTCAAACAATCAAATTAAATAAATTATCTTTATTTATTTAATTAAAGTCTCTTATTTTCGAGTGTTGAATTAAATTAACATTTAATTCATTTATTTAAATCATTTATGTCACATTATTCTATCATTCAGTTATTTAAGTCATTCACTCACCTTCATACTCGAGATCTATTTTTAGTTCTCCAGTTATCTCCGGATTCAACACCTGTTTATCTCTGCGAGAAGACTCTCCATCACAACTAGTCGATTAACTAGTTCTAACTCCTGTTTGCATTCAAATGCATTAGTCTTTGAGTTTTAACTTTGTCTTTTGCATACAAAGTCTATTTCTTCTATTTTTGAAGATTAAGATCCTGAACTCACGTTCTAACTCATGTTCTAACTTAGTCTCCATCTTCAGTCTTTCTTGAACTCGTGTTCTAACTCACGTTCTATCTAACATAGAACCACATCGCATGACATTCATCAATCTCGTCCGTCGATCTCTCTTTTCAATATGAGCCGATCGTTCGAAAACCCAAAATCTATAAAATGGCCTATCATTATCATTATTCCTCCTCCCCGAAATTGTACACTTCTGAGAAGAAACTTATCTTCGATATTTTGCTTAGACATTCGACGAAATTATGCTTGCATTCAAACACATAAATCTGAGGGCAAGAATACTGAAAAGGCAAAATAGAAAAAAACAATCAAAATAATTCGAAGGAGTGAACGCATATTCGGTGAGAGCTTTCCATTAAATTGTTTAGTTTTATTATGTTTACTTATTCGTTCTTTGTTGTTTGATTTTAGATTATTATTTAGATTAGGATTAACATCGTTATTCTAGTTGCAGATTATCTCATATCACATGATCTTTTAATCTATGATTTACATGTCCCATTAGCCATATGCTCAACATTGATCTATAATGTTGTTCATTATTATTTTTGGATTTGATTGCGTTGGACTTTTTGCATTAACATTTTGGATCACACTTCATGATCCATCATCAAGATAATAGAGACCTAGAAGACAAATATTCACAAAATGTCATCTAAAACATTGGTGCAAAAATTTCAACAAATTATGAAGTGTGATTTGAAACTTTGATGCAAAAATTTCAACAAATCATGAAGTGTGATTTGAAACATCGATGTAAAAGCTTCAACATAATCGGATTCAAAAATAATAATAACCAACAACTATAGAATAGTTTTGTTGGTGTAAATATGTGTTTTACCTATCTGGTTTATTAGTGGGTCCTGTTTACATGTTAAGTTTACTTAGGTCCTAAAGAATCTTTCTAGAAAGTTGCTAGTTGTCATAAGATCTTATCTTATCTTTTGACATTTAATGATCGATTCCTATGCCATTTAATATTAGTTGTCTTGTGACATATGATTAATACACTTGTCATAATCTTGTCTAATCCTATGTCTCACCTTGACTATATAACTAGATGGTCTCATATATAAATCAACAATCATACAATCATAATCTATCATTTGCATCTTTTGATAGAATAATATTATGCTCTTATAACTGATCTCTTTTGTATTTTTCTGAAGTTTCTATATTTTGAATGGCTACAATCTTCAACCAAATTTTGCATGATATAAAATATTCTATACCAACTCTTATAAATTTTCTGAACACATATTTGAAACTCTAAAAGAAACTCTGTTCTCTTGACCAAGTTGATGTAAGGATCTACACACTCCCCAACATGTATTTTGTGATCCATTTGAATGGGAAAGGTGCTTGGAAGAAACATAGGTGGCAGTCTCAGGTGCTGGGAAGAAAGATGGCAATCTCTGCATATGTATACCAAAAAAAATGAAGGTAAAATCATAAAATATTGTACATCACAGAAAATTAGAACCTTAAAAAATGGCCAATACAACTCCCAACCCTGGAAAGGGGATAAGCGAGTAGAATGACAAAGGAAACATTTAAATGAAAATCAACGACTCACAAGTTCACGAGATGAATTTAAACGGTACTTGAAGACAGTGGGAACTGGAGACTTGGTCGGGCTTGCTACCTTACCAAAATCAAAATGGTTTCTTTCTTTGGGGTATGTCTGTGTTGTACTTATTGACAACCGTATAATGGTTTTCCCACACGCTGTCCATCATATACCTTTACTCACACGTTTATTCCTTACAGATTAATGAAATTACGGGACCATTGTTTTTCAAACCAGCAGGTAAGGCCCGGGGGGATGAAATATGGCCCATTTTTCTCATAATTCTATGTAGATGGCCTATGATGGAGAATCTGTACTCTTCTGAAGGAATATGTTATGCGTAGGAGAAATGCGCGGACCAAAATCTTATGATTATTGGGTGGGATGTAGGTACCAAGTTGAAATCCAGACTGTATCTACGGTTTTTTTAGTTATAGTTGGAGGTTGAATTGATGAAGAATTAAAATCTAAATACACTTTTTTTTAGTTATAGTTGGAGGTTGAATAAATAATTGTTAAACGAGCATGAATGGTACATAATATAAGTCAAAATAAAAAAAATTAATAGAGATAGAATAAGAAAGTAATGAAAATCTAAAAGCTCATTAATATGTGAAACTCAATCATCTTATATTATCCAATTCTTAAGAGAAATATGTAGATACAATTTATTTATAATGTTTTTAGCTTAAAAATCTATCTTAAAACTTGGTTTGCCTAACAAATATGTCATTTTAGGAATTCAACCAATTCGTCAACCAGAACAATGAACCCATTCAAATGACTAGAACTTCTTGTTATATAGCATGCGCAACTTGTGCTAACTCAAAATAAAAGTAGGTCACTAAAATAAATGTGTGATTAGAAGGTAGCTTGACTAGCAAGGTTTCGTCTAATACAAGAACACTCTATCACTCAATAAATTTGAAATGTTATTCTTCCAACCTTCATAATTGATGAGCCATAAAAATTGATCGTTGCTATTTGACAAAAGCATTCTAATGGAATGACTAATTCCTTGACAATTGACTTTGATTGATCACTATAATGCACAAGTGCAAAACAATCTGTATGACAAAATAGGATGGTGTGTAGTAAGGCTATATAATTCATCAATGGTGGGCCCTCAATACAACAAAGAATTGACTTAGGGCCCATGTATTTAGTCCTAGTGGACAACTTTGAGAATTTGGTCAAGTTATACTATATGTGGAAGAAATTAAACAAAACATCTAATAGTTCATATATAGAAGGATACAAAACTAAACAAAGAATTTATTATTATTCTACTATATGTTCCAATACATGGCATCTAGTATTCATCCCAATGATAGACCATAGAGTGTGATATGAAACATTGATAAACAAACTTCCACACATTCTAATCTAGAAACAAAAATAAATAAGGTGTATGACTATTTATCTTTTGCATATGCTTGCTTATGAATGTCTAAATTGTGGTACATGCCGATGTATATATAGTTTACAAATTATCATATCATGGAGACTAAAAGTCGCTAGGAAGTTGAGTCAACTCATTAAAAAGTGAAATAATTTCCTTGATTAGTTTCTCATCCCTTAGTGATTGTGGAGTATAACCAACCAATGAGGTGTCCTTGATGATTTAGTGAATGAATATGTGTGTCACGAGGCTCAAGAATGCCAACTTGGTTGTTGTACTAGTAGTTATGTTTGAGGCTATAAAATATTGTTTAGGATGATGCAATGAGTTTGATGATAAACTAGATGTTGTAGTTTCTCTAGGAGGTGTGTTGGAACCTACTAAAGCTATGCAAGGAATACAAAAAGATTTAGTTGAGGCATGTTTCCATATAACTTTCTAGATCTACAAAGTGCATTATATTGATACTACAATATGTGTGACATTTGTTGGACAATGGATATGGACCTTTGTGTTTCCTAGAGTATTTGGCAGGTGTTTTCATGTACTATAGACCTTAGAAGTAGCCCCATAGTCATCACTATCCATGAGGTTGGGTGTTGTTGTATAATCCTTGTTTGATAAATCCTCTTGAATTAGTCACCCCTCATGAAGCAATAGTCCTAATTGTGTTAAAACATGAAGAATGTGTGAAACATTGTCTTCTAGACATTACTTGGTGAACATATTTTCTTGCTATAGGGGTTATTTTTCCTTAAAAACTCTTTAAACAAGAAAATAAAATTTCCTAGGGAACATGGCCTCTAGGAGTTAATCTTTCTTGGTTGTAATAGGTTGACTTATAGCTAGAGGTGATATACAAAATGTAGAGTATGCTTAGCTATATGGCATAATCTTCTTTGACACTATTGTAGGTGGTGATCAAGAATTCATTTTAGAATTTAGTACCTCCTGTTACCCACTATTATAACCTGTAGAGAAGGGGGATTCTCTACTCATGAGTCTCTTTATTCTCAAGAGATTTCCAAGGGGTGAATTGCCCTAAACTACCTCAAGGAACAACGCGAGAGCTCTAGAATCGAAAAGAGGTCACAAAGGTTTTCTGGACAAACTAACGAGCTTTCAACCAAAGGACGACAACGCGAAATATGAATGACAGCGCAACGCGCTGGCGTCCCAAAGGCATGTTGGTGTCTCGTACGGACCAGGAAGCGAGAATATCCTAGAAAACAACAAGGTGACTACTGACAATCTAATTACTAAGAACTTCTAAAATGTGAGAAAGTAACAAAAAGTAATAAGACTGAAATAAAGTAAAGTAAATGATAGAACTAAAGAGGATAGAGAAAGAAAACTTCTCACAAAAATCCAAGTAATGAAGCCTCCAACACATGAATGTCTTCAATACCTGCATGCGTAAGATCTGAAGAAACTGTTGGGGTTGTATAGGGGTTTTCCTCAGTCAAACCCCCGTTTTGGTGTTCCCACCTCCACAGACAACTAGATAGATAGAGAGAAATAAAGTATGCACTGAGTGACAAAAACAAACCCTGCTTGAGGAGGAGAACCCATATCACAAAATATAGGTGATAAAAGTAATCCCCACTTGAGGAGGAGAACCCATATCATAAAATATAGATGCAATAGATATGGGATGTGTGAAATCCCAAGATGCTCAAGGGCACAAGATAAGCAAGGTATCAACTGCAAGGCTTAAGGAAGCCAAAGGGAGGGATAGCTGCAAGAGCCAAGGGAGCTGCAAAGAGCACTGCAAGAGCTTGAGAGTGCTGTTGTAACAAGTTGTATGGAGCTATGCAAACAAGATAGCAAGAGAAAGAGAGGAGGAAAAGGAAGGAACCAAAGCTAGAGAGAAGCTAAAAGATCCAATGGATTGAAAAGATAACATTTAAGGAAGGAAAAGAAGCTTCCTGAGCGGTTACAAGGCATCCCAAGTCGTTACCACATAATTTGTTTTTTGACAAGTGGCAAACATGCTCAGAAATGGTCATTTGAACGTTGAGATGTCGTAGGATGCTAGTGCAACGCATAGATGTCTGTGCAGGGTGCTAATGTCTAGACACATCATGCTACAAAATGACATAAACGAGAAAAGCGTAGGGTTTGATGCAAAGATGACACATGATGGTAGCTACTGAAAAGGGGTCGCGAGCATCTTGAGAAGGGTAAAAGGCTGATGTAGGGGATAAAATGAGCCTACACAAGATGCTAAGGGAGGGACACTAAAGCAAATGTAAGACTGTATGTGAAGTTGCAAGGGGTGCAATTTTACGACATTACATTTTGTCTCCAATTTAGTGGGCATATGAATCTACACTAATATGCATGCTAAAGGAAATCTACTAAACATAAATAACATCATTATGACAAAAGGATACTGTAGAGGAAGCAAAAAACTCTTTGAACCAAGGAAACATGCCCCCAAGCTGAAGACGTGCAAAACAAACACATTAGTCAAGAAAGACATGCACAAGACAACAATGTTAGAACATGAAAAGCCATTACATCACAGGGTTAGAACATAAAAACACATACACATAGACACACAACAAACTAAAGGAATTGGGTCAACAATGTAAAAGAGACCTTGATGTAAAAGGTTGTCTCAATACCATGCGTCATCCCCAAATTAAAAACAATAACACATAGAAGAATTCTAAAATGAAGAGAAGAATGTAAGGATCAATTGCTTCAAGAGAAGAATACATTCAAGAGACAGGGAAGCAACCAATATCAAAGAGAGAAATAGCATATACTCAAGATGAAGAAGACGTAGATTTTCAATCGGGTATACCCAATCGAGAAGAAAGAGAATTTAAGAGAGAGATGGAGAAGCTAGAAATGAATGAAAATTCCAAGAGGGATGGATCGACAGGTCCTCATACCTAAGGAGAGTTGAACAAATGTGCCACAAATCTGTAGACCTATGGAAGGGGAACCAAAGGCTTTGTAGGTACTCTCTCCTACAGAGTTGAACAAAACTACATCGGAGGCTCGTAGACCAATGGTGAATAGATATCGTAGGATGAAAGCGCTTTATAGGTCCTCAGACTTGAAAAGAAGGTGACCCAAGTACTCTCTCCTGAGGGAAGCCTGATGTAGGGGGGACTCTACAGAGTCAGACTGAAAAGCGGCTTCACAGGCACACATGCAAAGCAACATGTTAATATGCAGATAAAACATATTAGAGAACAAAGAGTAGCCACACAAGCAAACAAGCAGATAATCACGCAAAAAGTCAAAAAATTGAAAAGATTTCAAAGGGGTCCCTTGGGAACCCTTCAAAAGAAGAGGGGTCCACTCAAGGGATGCACTATTTGAAAAGTGAGGTCTAGTCAAGTTGCCCCTAAGCTAGACGTAAATGATTTCATTCAAAGGAGAAGCTTTCAAAGGGGGTTCCTTCAACAAGGAACCCTTCAAGACAAAGGGGCCCATTCAAAGGAACACACCAATTGAAAGATAGGGAGAATAGAGGGGGTCCTTAAGAACGACACACATTTTCAGAATGAGTTATCACCACCCCCAACACACAAGGGAGGAGAACCATGCAAGATACTTAGAACATACAACATAGAGGTAGACCTCGATATCACTTGCCATTTGAAGAAGAGGCAGGTGCATCAACAAATAACGAGTGATGGCACCTGAATCATGAAATTGTTGTATTTTATCCTTCAAGGCCTTACATTCACTAGTGAAATGGCCAAGCACTTGATGGTAGGCACAAAAATAATGTTTTTCTTTATCATCTTTATGAAATTTCTTACGTGTAGGAGGAGGAAGAGTAATTAAGCGGGATTTTAGAAGCCTCAATAAAATATGCTCTTGCTTAGATAAAAAATGAGGAGTAGGAAGCAACCATTTCTCTTGTGAAGAAAAGTTTGACTGCTCACAAGAAGAAGACATGAAGATAGAAGACAAAGGAGGATGAATCTTTTTAGCAGAACAAGGTTGAGTAGAATTCATGTCACTCAACTAGGCTTCCGTTTAGATTGTTCATTCGAGCAACCAAACCCCAAGTTATGCTTACAAGGTACACAATCTATAGGGACCTGAATGCCTTATTCATTACACCAATAACCTTTACGCCCATAGTCATATTTAGAGACAAGCTTGAAGCTAGGGCCATAACGCGTTTGCAAATCTTGAGAAGAAGGAGGACTACATAAAGAGTATTATTCTAGAAATGGGGATTACACTCTTCTATGGGATCGCCATCATCCTTCTTGATAGGACTACCAACATTAGCCTCTTTAATAGAGGCATGATCATCTTCCTTAGAAGGAAGAGGATCAACATTAAGAACTGAAAGGAAAAATAAATGAGCAATGGAAAGTACTAAACAATGAGCATTGTTTGAAGGAAAGAGATTACCAAGATATAGAGAAGCCAAACCAAGCACCACCAAATGCAAAGGAGACACAAGAATTTGATAAGGGGGGAAAATAAGAAAAAACCCCAATATTATGAATGGAGGCAAAATTCCTAAGAATGATACAAAGAGAGAGAGAGCACTTAAGCCTTAAGCTCGCATGCTTGAATATATGAAGAATGAGAGGAGAGGCACCTCGATAAATAGAGGTGAGAAGAGGAGTTAGAATGTAACTCCCAACTCAATGAATGCCACCATTCATCTATGTGTGTGCAATGTGTCAAGAACCTCTTGAAGAGGTGGCTACAAATATTTCTTAATAAAGGAATTAAAAAATATAATGAGTCATCCTCACACATGTGTGAGAAGACAAAAAGACAAAATATTTGTAGGGATTCCTTTGGAATATTCCTGCAAGTTAATAAATAATTACAATTAAAGAATAACCTTTACCAAGTAAAGATTAATCTTCTAACATCCCCCCTTAAGCTTTACTTGGGGAGGTTACATCAAACCCTTCAATGGGTTGTAATCCAAGATTTTTACAATGAAAGATAAATTTATCTTTACAAAGAGCTTTAGTGAGAATATCTGCCACTTGATCTTCACCTTTACAATACAAAAGAGAAATTTGCTTGTCTTCAATTTGCTCTCTAATAAAGTGATGTTGAAGAGAAATGTGCTTTGTCCTTGCATGAAAAATTGGATTCTTTTCCAAAGAAATAACACTTTGATTATAACAATATAAAGGAGTAGGATCCTTTTGAGGTAGACCCAAGTCTTCAAGTAATCTTCTTAACCATAGTGCTTCTTTAGATGCCTTTGTACAACCTTTATATTCAGCTTCTGTAGAACAAAGAGAAGTATATTGTTGTTTCTTACTATTCCATGAGATTGCGCTTGATCCAACAAAGAAACAATAACCACAAGTGGATCTCCCATCATTGAGATCACCTCCTAAACCTGAATCAGTATAACCCTTTTAAGAAAAATCACAATTTGCATCATAAAAAGACCAAGATTAAGAGTACCTTTTACATATCTTTAAATTCTTTTTGCAACTTTAAAATGAGTTTGTTGTAGTTTAGACATAAATATAGAAACCAATCCAACACTATAAGAAACATCAAGTCTAGTAAGAGTTAGATAATTTAAACTTCCTACTAATTGCCTATATAAAGTAGTCTCAACAAAAGGAGTTTCCATATCAACCATTAATTTAGTTCCTAATTCACAAGGAGTAGAAACACACTTTGCATCATTCATTTTAAATCTATCTAAGAGATCTTGAGAATATTTATGTTGAGAAAGAAAAATACCTTTAGGTTTTTGCCAAATTTGCATACCTAAAAAATAATGTAATAGGCCTAAATCAGTCATTTGAAATTGTTGATTGAGTTGAGACTTAACACCACTTATCAAATTGTTAGAACTAGAAGTGATAATTAAATCATCAACATATAAAATAAGAATCACAATATCATTTTCACTATGCTTAATATATAAATTTGGATCATTTTTACTTCTAATGAAACCTTGAGATAGAAATAAAGCATTAATTTTGGAATACCATTCTCTAGGAGATTGTTTTAAACCATAAATTGATTTCTTCAATTTTCAAAAAATATGTTCATTACCTTCCTTAATGAAACTCAAAGTTTGAGACATATAAATTTCTTCATGTAAATCACCATTTAAAAATGCACTTTTAACATCCATTTGATGAATAGGCCAATGCATATGAGAAGCTTAGGCTAGAACTAATTTAATAGTTGGCATCTTAGCTACTGGAGCAAATGTTTCATTATAATCTAAGCCTTCAACTTAAGAGAATCCCCTAGCAACTAATCTAGCTTTAAACTTTCTAACTTCATTATTTGCATTAAGCTTAGTTTTATACAACCATTTGCATGAAACAAGATTCTTACCTTGAGGTAAGGGAACTAAATCCCAAGTATTATTAGCAATTAAAGTATCATATTCTTCTTGCATAGACTTTTGCCAATGAAGTTGATCTTTATCTTTTTCATAAGTTTGAGGATAATTTGAATTCATAATATTAGACATCAAAGCATAATTACAATAATTTGCCTTTCTAGTCTTAGATTTATTCATTCCAACTGAAATATCCTCACTTTCTTGAATAATTTTTAAAAACCATTTAGGCTTTATTTTAGATGTAGGAGTATCATTACTTGAAGAAGAATCATGAGGATAAATTTCAACATTTTCATCATCATTATCACTATGAGTAAGAGATGCATTAGGAGGGTTAAGAGAAGATTCAACTTGAGGATTATCCTCCACAAAAATAACTTTATTTTGAGAAGATTCAATATCATGCACTTTAGAACAATCATGAACACCATTTTCAGCAATGCATACATCTCTAGCAACTTTAAATTTGTTAGTAAGAGGATTATAAACTCTATAATCTTTAGAATGTTCATCATAACCAACAAAAATATGATAAGAAGATTTAGCATCTAATTTTTTCCTCTTTTGTTTGGGTTTGTGAACATAAGCAATTGAACCAAAAATTCTTAAATGTTTAAGATTGGGCTTCCTACCAGACCAAGCTTCTTCAAGAGTTATATCCTTTAAAGATTTAGTGGGAGTCCTATTAATAATTTAAGTAGCACAAAACATAGCTTCTGCCCAAAATTTATAAGACATATTTTTAGCATGTAACATACATCTAGCCATTTCAACAATAGTTCTCTGAACCCCAATCCTATACTTGCACAAACACAACAAAAAAACACATAATTAGATCAATATGCAAGCAAGCACAATGATTCCCCATGAAATCCATCTACAATGCTTAATAATAGGAAAAATGAAGAACAAACATGAAAGACAAATGAAATCCTAATTAAGCAATGCAAACTCTTGATCCCATGGGGGAGTTGGTGCCAATTGGTGTTTTGAAATTGGCCCTTTCCCAACTCCTTTGTAAGCTTTGTGATAATTTGATGATGGTTGGAGCTCCTTCATGAAATTTTGGCATAACCTTGCTATGAAACCATGAAAATGATGAAAACTTGATGTGGAATGGCTAAGTTGTGGATGAAATGAAGTATGGTATACTTGCTTCAACTGTGAATGGTAGAATGAGAGGAAGAGTATCTCATTTATAGATTTACAAATTGGAAGAGAGAGTGGAATTGAGCAATGCGGGATCATTCAACACCCAATGACCAAGTGCCACTTGTCAAGATGTGAATGGTTGAAGGTTGTGCACATTTTGATCAAAGTGCCAATAAATGATATTAGGTGGAATTTGAAATTGAGGAAATGACATGTTGGAGAGGGAAAAAAATGGAGTTATGGACACTTGGCTCAAGGCAAAAGGACTTGTAAGGTGAAATAAATGCCTTGTTGGAAGGACCAAGCCCACTTGAATTTGAATTCAAATTTGAGGGAATATTCCTCTTTTATGCCATGTGAGGGAAAATAAGAGATTTAATAAATCAAAGTAATTGATTTATTGTGCAAGTTGCATTCTCTAGAGAATGTGACATAGATTAAGATTAAATTAATCAAAATTTAATTAATTTAATGAGAAATTTAGGAGATGTGACAATTTAGACTTAAATTTATGAATTGATTTAAATCAAATTGAGAGGAAGGGTTTAATTAAATAAATGTTTTGATTTATTTAACTAAAGGGGATAATGTTAGATTATATCAAATAAGGTTTAATTTATTCAATTTATAAGATAACTTTAGAGATTTAATTTAAATAAAATGAATTATTTAAATGAACAGAGATAGAGGATTAATTAAATTAAATTGATTAATTTAATCGATAAGGGAGAAAATACCTAATTAAATAAATAATGATTTATCTAATTAAGAGATGAAAAGCGATGATAAGCTGAGAGTATGATTCAGGAAGAAGCGATGTTAGTAATCACGATCAAGTGCATTGGTCATTTTTTCGTGTCTACAAGCTCTATGCTTCCTTTCCGCTACACCATTTTGTTGAGGTGTATAGGGAATAGTTAGCTCATGATTAATACCAAATGATTTCAAATAACTATTAAAAGCATTGTTCACATATTCTTTACCATTATAAATTCTAAGAATTTAAAGTTTAAAATCAGATTGCCTTTCAAAAAATTTATGAAATTCAAAAAATATATCAAGAACTTGATCCTTACTATGAAGAAAATAAATCCAAGTTCTTCTAGAATAATCATCAACAAAAGTAAGTGCATACCTTGATCCTTGGATGGAGTTATTCTCCATGGGTCTGAAAAGGTAACTATGAACTAGGTGCAACTTATGAGTTGCCCTCCATGATTGACCATGTGGAAAGGGCTCCCTATGCATCTTTCCACTCATGCATCCCGTGCATACAATTTTGGATGGAACAATACTAGGCAATCCATCTACCATATTAAGCTTTTGCATTAAAGAAATATTGTTAGCATTGATATGACCAAGTCTTTCATGCCAAACATTGAAATCAATGGTAGATATTAAAGAGCATCTAGATTGAGCAAACTCATAAAATTTGAACAAATTATCATTGTCTAATTTAGCATTAGCAATGACCTTATTTTATTTTGGATCAATAATATAGCACATATCTTTGTAAAATTCTATTTTATAATCTTGACAAAGCTTAGCAACTGAAAGCAAGTTAGTCTTTAATTCAGGAACATATAAAACACCATGCAATTTACCATTAGGAACATTCACATCTCCAATTGCTTCTACTTTACGAGTATTATTATTAGCAAGTTGAAGAGGAACATTAGTCAGGTTGCATAGACTCAAAAACTTCTTTATGTGAAGTAACATGTTGAGATGCACCTGAATCAATCACCCATTCAAGAGGTTGAGAAACATTAAAACTACAAGTAAAAGCACGTCTAGATTGATTTGCATTATTTTGAAACCTATGATTATTAGGTTTATTTTGTTGTTGATTATTTTACTTCATAGGATTTTTCTCATTTTGCTTCTTAAAACAAATATTTTGCCAATGACCATCCTTATTACAATAAATGCAATGAGGATCATTGCCATTATTATAATGAGGTTTATTATTATAATGTTGCTTAAATTTTTGCTTATGATTAGACAAAAAAGCATGTTCATTACACTTAATATTGCCAAATTGAATTAACTTAGCTTCTTCTTGTCTTAAAAAATTATGAAAAATATCATAAGTTAATTGAGTAGCTAAAGAAAGAATAGCTAATTGAGCATGAGTATTAGTAATAAATTGCTGAAATTGTCTAGGAAGACATTTTTTAAGAATAAGATGAATTAATCTAAGATCTTCTAATTTTACTCCTAAATCATGCAATTGACTATTCAAAGCATCAAACTTTAATAAAAAATCATCCATAGATTTAAAATTAGAATACCTAAGATCTTTAAGTTGATCTTGAAGTTGAATTTTTCTAGATTCATTTGAGCTATCATAAATAGTTTTGAGTTTGTCTCATGCTTCATAGGCTGTTGTACACATCCCAATATGAACATATAGTTTGGGTGACATGGAAATACCTATGAGGCCAAGGGCTTCCTCATTCTTGAGCTTCCATTTTTCTTGTTCATCTTGGGATGCAGATATACCAAATTTTGATTTGGGATCCATAACAACATCCAAAAGATGTTTAAAAATAAAAATAAAAGATAGATGAGTTTTCCAAGAGTGATAGTTAGAAGAATTCAATTTAATCTCTCGAATTAATGTTGATATGATTGCAATAAAAAAATTAAAACTTTACTAAAAGAAATAGTTTACGATTTGAGAAAGGAAATAACACTAATTAAGCTTTACAAAAAAAAAGCTCTCTTTGAGTAAAATTATGGTATTTGAATAGTTAAAATGGTGCAAGTTGGCGAGAAGGAGTGAAAAAATGTAGGGGAGAAGAGGAATCGATGGGGTGACATGGTGGAGGATGGTGATCCAGGGGAGAAGGTGGAAGGAGTCATCAACCAGTAGAAGGCCAATCACATCCCGTAGTGGGTATTCGAGAATGGTGCTTGGGTGGATAAGTGTCACCCACACTACCGCTAGAATGGGAGCGTGGAGAACCAAGTTTGCAGCTAGAGAAGAAGCCAGTTCAGAGATGGTGAGAGGAGGGCTCTTGATCAAAATATGAAGACAATAGCCTACCAAAGGAACAAACAAGGATGGAGCACGCGTGAGCCAAGGCGTGGGTGGTTATGGGAAAATGACCGCCATGGAAAACCATCGGATCCCAACTGGTGCAACAAGGGTAGTGAAATTCATAAGCGCACCAACAAAGTCTAGAGAGTTAGGGGTTTGGGAAACCCTAAGTCGGGAAATGAAGAAAAAATGAGCCAGAAAGCAAGAGAAGAATTTGAGTTTGGAAGAAGAATGAATCAGAGAGTCTGGGATCTAATCAGAAGGAAAACAAACAGAAGAAATTTCCAAAACAAAGTGAGTGAAGGTGACTATTTGCGACCACGGGGAAGTAAATTGTACCAAATGCCTTCCAAAATGATTGAATGAAGAGTGATCAGATTGATGGAGAGAGCTCTATTTGCTAAGTGGACTAGTCTAGGCTGCCCCAGGGAGGAAGTCAAAGCATGGTGGAAAAACAAATACAAAGACTAGGTAAGCATCTACCATCTACCAAACTCTTTTTTTCTCATAGAATGTATAGATCAAGAACTAAAGCTGGAAATTATATAAAGGAAACCTCTATTTATGAAGGGTCATAGTTTTCATTGCCTAAATTAGAGATCAAGTTTTGATCTCTAGAACTAAAAAATAAACCAAATCCCTACTTGGATCAAGTTGGTGGATCTACCCTCAGAATTTTAGAATGTGGAGGGTATGGTGAGATTAGGTGATGCCCTAGGGGTGTGCTTAGGGGTGGATGAGGATTTCATAAATGGAAAAGATGGGGCTGAAGCTTGCATACTAGTAGAAATAGATGATGGGGTTGGAATATACAAGAACATAAAAATTATGACAAAGTATGGAAGTTGGCAATAGAAGATAAAGATATGGCAAGGAGAAGAGCCCCAAAAATGTCTCTTTAGAGAACCATTCCTAGAAGGCACCTCAAACTGGGGAAAGGAGGATAATTCAAAGAATAAAGAGAGGGAAGAACTATGGGATGGAATATCCCAGGAAGTGGCAACCAAAACCACAAAAGATACAACTGAGGATGATAGAACTGAGCCAGAGTAGAAGAAATCCAGAGGAACCCCTTAGGAATACAACAAAGACCCCCCACCAATAAAGGAAAAGCAGGGGCTGGGAAACTTTTAGGCAGAGGAATCTCTCAATGCTCTTATGGATGATGCACAAGAACTCCAAAAGTACATCAAAACCCAACTCTGGAAACTAACAAAGGAAGTAGAAAGGGTAGAATTGGATCCCTAGGCAACAAGAGAGGGGGCTGAAAAGAATGAGCAGAACACTAAAGTAAAAAATTTAGACGCTCTCCAGGAGGAAGAAAATGACTCTGCACAGTCTGAAGAAGAGGAGAGTGATCAATCCTTAGATGAAGAAGGTGAACCCTAGGAGGAGGTAGAGGAAGGTGAGTTGCTTGAGGTGAGACAACTTGAACAATTAGAATCAAAGATAAATGTACCTAACATAAAGAAGAAATCCAAAAGGGGAAAGAAAACAAACAAAGCCAAGTTGATGATTGCAGGCAATGCCTCTAGTAAAAAAATCTAGTTGTTGGGAAGGATTGCCTCCTTCTTAGGGTAGAATGAGGATCATAACGTGGAATGTCAGGGGCATTAATGCCCCTGACAAATGGTGCATGGTCAAGGACCAAATTGACCAATCAAATGCAGACATAACTCTCATACAGGAAGAAAAATGGGGCAAGGAAGAAGGTCAGAGGAGATTGTGCAATTGGAGACAGTGGAAAATTCAATTCAAGGAGGCCACAAGAGCATCTGGTGGATTGAGAGTCTTATGGAACCCTTTAACAGTAGATGGGGAAGTAGAAAAATATGAAGACAATTGGCAGTTGCTCAAGTTCAAAGACCTAAAAAGGCACGACACCTTCTTCAACATCAATGTATATGGGCCAATAGCTACAGTGGCAAAAAAAAAGAGTGTGGGACAAAATATCAAGTGAGCTATAAAATAGGAGAGATGAGATGGGAATAGTGGCTGAAGACTTCAATGCAACCTTGAACAACAAAGAGAAGAAAGGGGGCCTGTGAAGAACAACTGCCATATAGAGAGACTTCCAGGAATTCATAGACATAAATCTCCTAAAGGATGTGCAGACCAAAAATGGAACATTCACATGGTCTAATAGGAGGAAGGACTTCACCAACATAGTAGAAAGATTGGATAGATTCCTACTCTAGGGAGATTGGGGAGAAATAGAAGCCTCATAGGAAGCTCACATACTACCTTTCATAGGGTCATACCATTTCCCTGTCTTACAGACATTTGGATAGGATGACCCCCCTAAAGGATGCCCTTTTAAATTTGAAAACATGTGGCTGAGAGATGATCACCTGTCAGAGCTAATAGAGAAGTGGTGGAATGAGATTAGGTTTGGAGATAAATCAGAGCTTTTCAAGATAAGCAAACAATTGGGACACATCAAGAATAAGCTCAAAGAATGAACCAAGACAAACTTCAAGAACATATTCCAAGAGAAAGAAAGGCTAGAGAAAGAAATCAGAGTCCTGAATGAACACATAATAGAGAAAGGAATGGATGCAGAGGATTTTGAGAATGAGAAATGTCTGAAAGAAGAGCTGATAGGAATCCTAAAGAGGGAAGAGTGTTATTGGTGACATAAGTTTGTTGGGAAATTATGTCTCAAGTTCCAGTCTCGTGCCTTTGTCAGAAAAAGACTTGGCTTAAAATGCATCATTTCTGCCCTTACCGTTTTATCGCGGTGGTCTGTTTAAGCCTTAGGGATACCACAGTGAGAGGATTGGCAGTCACCGCCTTACCACACGTGGTGTCTTCCCTCACCACGGTGGCCACGGTAAGCGGCTAGCTATTTGTCACGCTGGCTATCGCCGCACCGTGGGCGGTGATTTGGGTCACCGCGGTGTGACCGCTGGCGGTCTGCTAGGGCAGTCACCGCCCTAGTGCGGGGTGGCCTAGCAGCCTCTATAGTAGCACGATTGACCACTGGCGGTTTTCCAGGGTAGTCATCGCTCAATCATGGGTTGGCCTGGCGGCCTCTGCGATAGCACGATTGACTGTTAGCGGTCTGGGCAAGCAGTCACCGCCTTGCCACGAAAGGCTGGCAGTTAGGGTCCGGTAGCGCGATGTGACCGCTTGCAGTCTGCCTAGCCATCACCGCCACACCATGAGGAAAATTAGAGAGCTCAGTGGTAGGACGGGAAAGGCCGAGAGTGAGTCGAGTGGGCTCATCGCCATGCCGCGGTGGGTATGAGAGCTCAAAGCGGTGGAGACAGTATGAGCTCAGACTGAGTTTGACCGAGTTTGACCCGAAGTCAAAGCGTCAAACGAATAAGGTGGTGACATAAGGAAATTTCCAAACATTTGATTGATAGAAGACCGAAAAGGAAAAGGTAGTTATTACAGGCCGAGTTTTAGCTGGAGACAAAATTGATTAAGGCATGAAATAAATGCCTGGGTGGCCCGATGTAATCTGAGAAGATCGGTTACTTGTTTGGATGGACAATGCAATCTGGATCAAGTCATGGGATTGGTTGGAATATTGAATGCAAATGTAAGACTTGACAGTCGATTACATTATTTTATATGTAAACCAAAAGGTGACAGTGGTTGGTAAGCTATAAGCTAAGTCAAGAAGAGTTGTAATTCATTGTATGCTATGAGCATTGTAACAGTGAGTGAAAAGAAAAACTAGAGTGCTGCTGTGAGCTGATTATCAGAGAGTGAAGACTGAACTTTGTATGTAATTTTTTTATTACTGTAATACAAATTGTCTTTGCTTGGTGTGGTGGGTTTTTTACCTGAAAAGGTTTTCCCACATAAATACTTGTGTCAATAAGTGAATGTTTATTATTCTATTATCTCTTTTATGCTATATGTATTCATCTCAAAGTTTTAAGAAGCTTTAGAACCTATTTTTGCTCTTATCCTTTGTTGTATTAGTGTTAGGGAGGTATTTTGCACTGTCCCCTTCTCTCCCTTCAAGTGGTATCAAAGCTTGGCCAGTTGTGTTATCCTTGATTGAAAGGTTAGTTTTTTGTGCTAATACTGTTCTAGTGGGAGTCTTGCATTGTTAAAAATTGTTTCTGTTTGAGATGGCGAGTACATCAGGTAGAGTAGAGATTGAAAAATTCAATGGAGGCAACTTTGAGTTATGGAAACTCAAAATGGAAGACTTGCTTGTGGATAGAGACCTCTGGGTAGCAATGTTTGGAACTATGCCACAAAGTATGAAGCAAGAGGATTGGGAAATTGCTGATAGAAAAGAAAGAGGTCTAATTAGACTGAGTCTGGCCGATTCTGTACTCCTGAATGTCCATGAGGAGAAGTCTGTAGCTTCATTATGGAAGAAGCTTGGTGATATTTATCAGGGAAAGTCTCTGGTAAATAAGCTTTTCCTGAGGAAGAAGTTGTACTCCTTGAAGATGGAAGAAGGTGCATCTATTGTAGACCATCTGAACTCATTTAACATGAGTGTTACTCAGTTGGAATTTGTAGGTGTAAAGACTAAGGAGGAGGATTGTTGCATGCTTCTGTTGTGTTCATTACCTAACAGTTGGGATCATCTGGTGCTGGCTATTGGAAGCACAACAATTGCATTCAAAATGGATGACATGGTTGCTTCACTTTTGTCTGAAGAAATGTGAATGAAGTCTTCTGAGATGGCCAAAGAGGCCCTTGCTATTTGAGGTAGACCAAAGGAGAAAGGCAAGAAGTCAAAATCCAAATCTGCAGGGAGATCAAAGTCTCCTGGTAAAAAGTTCAAGGTGAAATACTAGAATAGTGGACAACCTGGTCATATTCAAAAGGATTGTAAGGAGAAGAAGAAGAAGAATGCTTCAGACAATGACTCTTCTCAGAGTGATGCAAACGCCTTCATTGCAGCCTTGGCAACTCAGGCATCGGATGATGCCTGGATGGTTGAATCAGGTGCATCCTTTCACATGACATCTCACAGAGAATGGTTCTCCATGTATGAGAAGTATGATGGTGGAAAGGTGTACTTGGCAAGTGATTCAACATTGGAGATCGTTGGCAGAGGTAGAGTGAGAATTCAATTTCCTGATGGTAGAGTCAAAGGTATTGGTGGTGTACTACACATACCAGGTCTGACTTGTAATCTTCTTTCTGTCAGTAAGTTAAATGATGCTGGTGTAGAAGTTTCTTTCTCAAGTAAAGGATGTAAAATGGCTAGAGGTGCAATGGTGCTGGCTACAGGTGTTCATATTGTCACTTTGTATAAGTTGGATGCACGTCCTGTTCAATGTAACAATGCCTCTATAGAGTCATGCAAATCAGTCCCTGTAGAGAAAGGTGAAGACTCTTCTCTGGATGCAAATGCTTTGGAGGTAAAACTCTCAGCAGAGAAGACTATGCTGTGGCATCATAGACTTGGTCACATAGGTGAGAAAGGTTTAAAAACCTTGAAGAATAAAAATCTTGTAGAAGGGCTTGATGATTGTAACCTTGAGTTTGATTTTTGCTAACACTATATTTATGGAAAACAACATCGTGTTTCATTTTACTGGAGTCCTCATAAATCTTCTAGCATACTGGATTATGTTCATTCTGATGTGTTTGGTCCAGTTAATGTTCCTTCGTTATCAAAGTCTAGATATTATGTCTCTTTTATTGATGTCTGTTTGAGAAGGGCATTTATATACTTTCTTAAAAGTAAATCAGAAGTGTTCAGTCGGTCTAAAGAATTTAAAACTTTGGTTGAGAATTAGACTGGAAGGAAAATTAAATGCTTGAGGATAAACAATGGTGGTGAGTTTTGTTCTGCAGATTTTGAAAGGTATTGCATAGATCATGGAATTAAATGGCATAAAACAACACCTTATACTCCAAAACATAATGGAGTTGCTGAAAGGTTGAATGAGACATTGATGGAAAAGGAAAGGAGTATGCTGAGCAGTGTTGCTCTGGAGCAGAGGTTCTAGGTTGAGGCTATGGCTACAACATGTTATCTGGTAAATCATTCTCCTTGCTCTACTCTTGTTGATAAGACACCTTTGGAAGCATGGTCTAGTAAAAATCCCTCTCTGAGACATGTTCTTGTCTTTGGCTGTGAGGCATATGCATATGTGCCAAATGAGAAAGGATCAAAGCTGGATAACAAGGCTGTTAAATGTATCCTCATCAGCTATGGCGTTGGTGTGAAGGGATACAAGCTTTGGAACCCTGTTACTGAGAAGGTTCTGTACATTAGAAGCGTGATATTTTTTGAGCTGAAACCTTTAGTAAGTGATCAATAGCTCAAGACAGATCAAAAAGAAAAGAAGAATGATGCAGTTGAGATTCCACAAACTCCAGAAAAGGAAGAGCTACATGGTGTACCTAAAACTAAGGAGAGTTCAAGTAGCTCTGAAATTTTTGATGATGAAGAACGACAACCTCAACCAGTAAGAAGATCTACTCAAGAAAAGCGGCAACCTGAAAGGTATGGTTTCTCAATGTTAGATTCGAACTGTGCCTATGACTTGATTAATAGCAAAGGGATTTTCCCAGATTGACGGAATTGATTATGGAGATATTTTTTCCCCTATAGCAAAGATGACATCTATCGGATTTCTATTGTCATTGGCAGCTACATATGATTTAGAAATTGAGCAGATGGATGTGAAGACAATGTTTCTCCATGGTGAGCTGGAAGAAGAAATTTATATGTCCCAACCTGAGCACTTCGTTGAAAAAGGTAAACAAAATCTGGTCTATAAATTAAAGAAATCTCTGTATGGTTTGAAACAGTCCCCTAGAATGTGGTACCAGAAATTTGACATGTTTGTGTTGTCTATGGGATTTGTTAGATGAAAATCTGATCATTGTGTTTATTATAAATCTGAAAATGATCGTGTGCTTGTTATTACACTGTACGTGGACGATATGTTGTTCATAGGAAATAACAAGTCTATGATTTCTAATATTAAATCTCAGCTGTCTACAAAGTTCAAAATGAAAGATCTAGGTGCAGCTAGGTATATTTTGGGAATGGAGATAACTAGGGACAGAACGAGAAGAAAGCTCTGGGTAAGTCAGTAAGTATGTCAATACAGTTCTGGAGAGATTTGGTATGGATGACTGCAAGCAGCTAGTTGTTCTAGTTTTGCAGGGAACAAAACTATATGTTGAAGACTGTCCAAAGTCTGCTATTGAGATGGAGGACATGACCAGGGTGCTGTATGCAAGTACTATTGGCAGTTTAATGTATGCGATGGTTTGTACAAGACCAGACATCACCCAAGCAATGGGAGTTCTCAATTGATTTATGGAAAATCTGAGAATATCACATTGGGATGCTATGAAGAGAGTGTTCAGATATTTGAAGGGGACTTCAAAGTATGCTTTGTGTTACCGTGGAAATTTGGTTGCATCATAGAGGACACTCAACATTCATGGATTTGTTGATTCAGATTGGGCAGGGGACATTGACAGCATGAGATCCACCAGTGGATACACGTTCATGTTAAATGGTGGAGCAGTTAGTTGGATGAGCAAGCGGCAAGCTGTAGTTGCTTTATCCACTACTGAGGCAGAGTACATGGCAGCCACTCATGCCTACAAGGAAGTATTTTGACTGAGTCGTTTGTGTTCAGATATTGGTTTTAATGCAGAGAAAATTACTAGTTGTTGTGACAATCAAAGCTCCATTTGTTTGGCAAAGAACTCGACTTTCCATGCCAGGACAAAGCACATTGATGTGCAATATCACTTCGTGAGGGACATGGTTGAAGATGGAAAGGTCTATCTTGAAAAGGTCAACACTTTGAAGAATGTTGCAGATGTATTAACAAAGCCAGTGAGCACAGACAAGTTCAGATGGTGCACAAAATCGATGGGCCTTGGGGCCTATGACTGACGGTAAATTTTTTCAAAGTCTAGACGAAGCTAGAAGTCTTCGCCAAGTGGGAGCTTGTTGGAAAATTATGTCTCAACTTCCAGTCTTGTGCCTCTGTCAGAAAAAGACTTGACAAAAAATGCATCATTTCTGCCTTTACCACTTTACCACGGTGGTTTGTTTAAGCCTTGGTGGTACCGCGGTGAGAGGACTAGCAGTCACCGCCTTACTGCATGCAGTGTCTTCCCTCAACATGATGGCTGCGGTAAGCGGCTAGCTGTCTGTCACATTAGATACTGCCACATCGTGGGTGGTGATCTAGGTCACCACGGTGGCCGTGGTGTGACCATTGGCGGTCTGCCAGGGCGGTCACTGCCCTAGCGTGGGGTGGCCTGGTGGCCTCCACGATAGCACGGTTGACTGTTGGCGGTTTTCTAGGGCGGTCACTGCTCTACCGCGGGTTGGCCTAACGACCTCCGTGGTAGCACGGTTGACCGTTAGCGGTCTAGGCAAGTGGTCACCGCCTTGCCGCGGAAGTCTGGCGGTCAAGGTCTGGTAGCGCGATATGACCGCCTATAGTCTGCCTGGTCATCACCGCCACACCGCGAGGAAACTTGGAGAGCTTGATGGTAGCACGAGAAAGGCCGAGAGTGAGTCGAGTGGGCTCATCACCATGCCGCGGTGCATGTGAGAGCTCAGAGTGGTGGCACGATGGAGACAGTATGAACTCAGACCGAGTTTGACCCAAAGTCAAAGTGTCAAACGAATAAGGTGGCGACACAAGGCAAGTTCCAAACATCTGATTGGTAGAAGACCGAAAAGGAAAATGCAGTTATTGCAAGCCAAGCTTGAGCTAGAGACATAATCGATTAAGGCATGAAATAAATGCCTGGGTGGCCCGATGCAATATGAGAAGATCGGTTACTTGTTTGGATGGACAATGCAACATGGAACAAGTCATGGGATTGGTTGGAATATTGAATGCAAATGTAAGACTTGACAGTTGATTACAACATTTTATATGTAAACCAAAAGGTGACGGTGGTTGGTAAGCTGTAAGCTAAGTCAAGAAGAGTTGTAATTCATTGTATGCTATGAGCATTGTAACAATGAGTAAAAAAAAAAAAACTGGAGTGCTGCCGTGAGCTGATTATCAGAGAGTGAAGACTAAATTTTGTATGTAATTTATTTATTACTATAATACAAATTGTCTTTGCTTGGTGTGGTGGTTTTTTTACCTGAAAAGGTTTTCCCACATAAATACTTGTGTTAATCAGTTGATGTTTATTATTCTGTTATCTCTTTTATGCTGTATGTATTCATCTCAAAGTTTTAAGAAGCTTTAGAACCTATTTTTGCTCCTCTCCTCTGTTATATTAGTGTTAGGGAGGTATTCCACACTGTCCCCTTTTCTCCCTTCAAAGTCAAGGGAAACATGGTTGAAAGAGGGAGATAAAAACTCCTAGTTATTCCACAAATCAACAATCTCCAACCGAAGCAGGAACATGATTGCAGAGATCAAGAAGGCCAATGGAGAAGTAGCACAATCTATTGAGGAAGTTAACAAAGAGGCGGTCAAATTATTTGAAGAAATTCTAAACAAAGAAAGCCAAGAAAATAGGGCAGCAAGGGATAATCTTCTGAATGCAGTTCCCACAATCATAAAAGAGGATCAAAATATGCGCCTGTATCAAAAGATCTCCTTGGAAGAGGTTAGGAAAGAATTTTTCCATATGAACCCTGACAAGGCCCCGAGCCTTGATGGATTCCTAACCGACTTCTTCCAAAAGTTCTGGGACACAGTTGGGCGAGATCTAGGGGCGACAATAGAGGAATCAAGAAGAAGAATGACAATACTAGGGGCAGTGAATCACACATTTTTGGCGTTAATACCCAAGAAAAAAGAACCTCAGACAGTGAGTGACTTCAGACCAATCACACTATGTAAAAAAGTGTACAAGGTGGTCACCAAAATAATAGAAAACAGAGTCAAGGAAGTATTGAATGAGGTAACATCAGAAGAAAAAAGTGGCTTTTCTCTAGGAAGGTCAATAGCAGAAGGAATAATCACTGCTCATGAAACTATTCATTCAGCCAAAAAAAATAAAGATGCTTGCATGATTCTAAAACTATACATCCTCAAAGCATACAACATGGTAGACAAAAAATTTCTATTGGAGGTGGTGAGGAAATTTGGTTTTGGGGAGAATTGGATTAAGTGGGTCAAAAGCTGCATTTCTACAACTAAATTCTCAGTTTTGGTGAATGGTTCTTCTCATGGCTTCTTCCCCTCCACAAGGGGGTTAAGACAAGGTGATCCCTTATCCCCATTCTTGTTGATAATCATGGTAGAGGTGCTTGGGAGAGGGATTAAAAGTCTAAGAAGGGATGGGAAGTGGAAAGATGTTCATGTGGCCAATGGAATGGAACCCTCAACACATCTCCAATTTGCAGATGATATAGTTCTAATGGGAGAAGCCTGTAGGAGGGAAGCAAGAGTGACCAAATTTTTTTTAGATGACTACTGCAGGGCTTCAGGGCAGAGCATTAACTGGGAAAAATTGGAGGTCTTTTTTCTAAACACTCAACCAAGCCTCTAAAAATATTTAACCAAAATCCTGAATTTGAGAGTAGCAACATTGCTAGGTCACTTCTTGGGGATGCCCCTATTTGTAGGCATCAACAAAAAGTGCTATTGAGAGAATTTGATTAATAGGTACAAGAACAAGCTGGGAACTTGGAAAGGCAAGTGGCTGTCCTCGGTAGGAAGACTACTAGTGGTTAAATCAGTCTTGTCAGCTATTCTGGTGTACTCAATGTCATGTTTAAAACTACTTAAACCAGTGGAAGAGGCTCTCACTCTAATTTTTAAGAAATTCATTTGGAGTGGAATAGGAGATCAAAATAAATTTCCCCTATTAGCTTGGGATAAGGTGTGCACACCCAAGGAAGTTGGTGGGGCAAGGATAAAACAATTGTTCACAATGAATCGAGCATGGGGGCCAAATTGGTCTGGGACCTTCACACAAAAGGTGAGCAAAAGTGGGTCAGAATCATGAGGAGAAAGTATCTAAACTCAGATGATCCGGCTAGAATTCTCACCACAACAAACTGTTCGAGAGGTTCAACAATCTAGAATTTTATATTGGATTGTAGGGATATAATAGCAAATCATGTAACCTGGGAAGTTAGAAATGAGAATAGTACATCCTTTTGGAATGATTCTTGGTGTGGAAAACCACCCATCAACAATACTCCGGGCTTGGATGAAATTAAAAAGGAAACAAAAAGGCTTTGGGGGAACAAGGTGGCCAACTATGGTAGGAGGAATGAAAATCAAGGATCCTACAGCTGGAGTTGGAATGATCTCCAAAACCTTAATGCTCCTCAAGCACAAAAATATGCATTGGAAAATATCCTCAAAGATAGGTATTTTGTCCCAGCTAATGACAAGGACATGATCAGATGGTGTGGGTCTTCAACCGACACATACAAGGTGAGGCTGGGATACAAGATTAAGGAGATGGATATGGCTTGACAAGACTGGCCATGTAAATTGATTTGGGGAAGGAAATGCCTCCCCAAGGCTGGAGTGTTTGCTTGGATGGTGATACAGAGAAGTATCCTCACAGAGGATAGGCTAGCTACCTTTGGAGTACAAGGCTCGAGAAGATGTTGTCTATGCAAAGAAAATGAAGAGTCAACAAACGATCTTCTCTTGACATGCCCCTATGCAAATGATTGCTGGAACAGAGTGAGAGACAAACTAAACCTGTAATGCCCCATGCCATTAGACCTCACATCCTGGTTCAAAATGTGGCCCCAAAAGGGCAATAAATCAGTTTTTGGGGGTATATGGCAAATAACCTCATCCATTGTGATATGGGAGCTTTGGAAGGAATGGAACGAGATAATATTTCAAGGGAAAGAGATGAATAAAGACAAACTCTGAGACAAAATTGAAAGAGCTATAGTAGAACTGGTAAACGAGGATGCTCAGAGCAAAGAAGGAAAACATAAAACTTTCACAAACTGGGATGATTATCTAACCAAAAAATTTCTTGGCCTCAAACCTCCACTTTTGAGTGGAAATGGATCAACTTAGTCAACTAAGGCAAATAGAGCAGAAGTAGTGTGGGAAGTGCCAGAACCAAGATGGATTAAGATAAATTTTGATGGAGGAGCTCGAGGAAACCCAGGTTTAGGTCAAGCCAGTTGCATCACAAGGGATGCACAAGGCAAGATCCTAGCAAAAAATTCCACACCTCTTAGAACTTTCTTGAACAATGAAGTTGAGTTCAGAGCAACAACCATAGGTCTGCAGTTAGGGCTCAATTTGGGAGTGAAGCAAATTCACTTGGAAGGAGATTTGATGATCATGATCAATTCCATTAGAAGAGGCACCACTCTAAATTGGAAACTCAATCATCTATTGCAGAGTGTTAAGCAATTGGTGGATAGGTTTGAGGCCTTCAAAATTAGCCATATTTACCGAGAAGGAAATGACAAGGCAGATGAGTTGGCAAAAAAGGCGTCAAAAAATTCCATGTAGGTAAAGGCTGAAAGCCAACACCAGAGGAAATTATCGACATAGGTAATTCATCTGGCGGTGAAAGAATAACACATGGTATCAAGGATAAAATCCAAATATTTATTTGACAAGATAGGGGTCATCAATAGAAGGTAAAGAGCAAGCAAATCAAACAATTTCTGAGGAAAGGGAAAGGATGGGAGAATACCATATTACCATGCATTAATTTTGCTAAGTGCCACCAACAAGGTGGTGGCAAGCAAACACACTCCAAAGGGAATGAACATAGAAAAGATAATTATGAGGAAGTAAGGCCTTCGATGTTGAAAGGCATCGACTGGTGTATTTTTGTTCAAACACAATAGTGGCATTCCAGAATTAGAGAGTGTTAGTGAAAATTCAGAGAAGTGGTGCAGCTGGTTTGTGGTATCCCAATAAAGACTCTGCTAGCCCTGGATTCGTCAAAGCAACAACAATCCTTCAAAGGTGAAGTGATGGACAAAAGGTTGCACGGGCTGTTGGCCTCCTCTCATCCTTTGGTTCTCTGGGCGACCAAGAAGGTTGTAGGACCATAATTCCTGAGAGCATATCACAGGTTCTAATCAAATTCAAAGATTCTAGCCATGTTCTTGGCTGTTCTCCTACACATGGGTGTCTCGAAGGAAGTGGGAAAGAAGCTGACACAAATGGTTTTCATCTACGCATGGTTGGGAGACATTGATGCAACCTTGGACAATGTGGACGAGAACAAGTAAATCCCAATGCCGTAGAATTATTACATGATGTGTATGCGTGGAAGGGAGGTAATGGAATTTCTCTTGATTCAAACAATTGACCTAGAGGGGTTCAAAAAGCTGTGGGCTAAGTGTGAGCGGAGCATCTCCTTCCTTCTCAGAGCAATCAAACTAGTGACCAACCTCTCTCGAGGTTGGGCAATAAGGTACGTGGAGGACGAAGGGCTTTCAGAAGAAATTGTTGCAGGGGATAATGACAACCGGGACTTCGGCTCTGGAGAGGACTGGCATTAGAACGACCCCAAAGACGTTGAGGAGAAGGCAAAAGGCCCGACCCACCAAAATTTTGGAGTGGATTGCCTAGTTGTAGCGAACTACATTGCCTACATGAAGCACACAAAGTCAGATGATGACGAGGAGTGAAGATGTTTGGTCTAGTACAGTCTCAGTAATTCTACAGTTTTATTATAGTGATAGCAACAATATTAGGGTCTAGCAAAAAGGTCACTCCCGGGTTAGTCAGTAATCTTGTGTCACGAACCAGGCCATTTTGTACTAAAAATTGTTAATGCATACTCATATTGATAGGAAAGGGATTTAGTGAAGGCCATTTTGTCAAGAAAGGCCATCAAGGAAGGTTTTTGGTTATCAGAAATTCATGTAATTCTCCTTTTTGAAGCAATACAAGGTGCTACCCCTTAGCAACGATTTAACTAGCAAAAAAATTAATTAAGATTTTGAAAAATACCTTCGATTAAATTATTTTTTTATAAAAAAAATTCTCCTTTAAAAAAACAACTAAAAAAAAAAAAAAAATTAAAAAAAAAAAAAAAAAACAATTAAATTGATATATATTAAAATATGTGAAATAAAAATAATGAAATTTGAAATTGATATTATTAAATATTAAATATAGAATTTTAAAATAATAAATATTTTAATATAAAAAATATTCATATAAATTTATGAAATTTAAAAACAAGGTACTTTTTTAAAAAAGAGAAAGAGATACTTTTAAAAGATTGTTAGCTTTTTAAGGATATACGTTTAAAAAAACTTAAATGAATGAAAACTTTTAAAAGAACTTAAAAACTTTATCTACATTAAAAGAGATGATAAAAAAGATTTTAAGAAGATTAATTTTTTTATGCAGTAAGAGGTCGCTGCCATAGTGGTAGGAGCCTGCAACAACAGAGATGGGAACAACAGAGGCTCAAGTGGCGATGGGAGCGTTGGGAGAGCCAACACAGAGGAAAATAAAGGCTATGGGTGGAGCTGCGGCAACAACAACAATAGGCCGAGAAAAAAAATTGATTTTTTTTTTATATGAAACACAGAAGGTATATATTTAAATATATTTTTTAATTAATAAATATTTATATAAATTAGACTTTGGTTGAGATTTATATATTTTAATAAACAGATCTGTTAGGGGCCTAAAAATAATAATATTAAGATGTATTTGATTAAGATATATTTTTTTATTCAAAATAAATATTAAAAATAGGGATTTAAAATTAAAAGTCAGGGTTAGAACTAAAATAAATTGTTTTTTTAAAACAAATTTGAACATGCAGATATAGAGATTTTTTTTTACAAATTTGCAAAAAAGCAGATTAACCTTTTTCTAAAAAGAATTTTTGAACTAGGTTAGATCCTTAAAAAAATTTGATTTTTTCTTTTACAAAATGTAAAATATAGTGATTTTTTTTAGAGATTTAGCCTAATATTCCAAAAAGATTACATAACTAATGAACTGTTCTATTTTTTTTTGAAAAATAACCTTTTATTAGAGGGTTTTTAAAATTTTATGCAAAACATAAAACATGCATGCAAAATATATTGCATAGATTTGAAATTTGAAAAACTTAGAAATATTTAGATAAGAAATCCTGCACAAGGGTTAGAAAACTATATCAAACAAAAAAAAAGATTAGACTTTTGGCTCTTCTCTTTTTCTCTTTGAGTGCCTCCAATGGTGTGCCTAAAAAACTTGGTAAACCTTCAACAATGTAGCTGACAAAAGATTAGTAATACTAAGCTCTAATACCATAAAAGGAAAAATAAATGAGCAATGAAAAGTACTAAACAATGAGCATTGTTTGAAGGAAAGAGATTACCGAGATATAGAAGCCAAACCAAGCACCACCAAATGCAAAGGAGACACAAGAATTTGATAAGGGGAAAAAGCAAGAAAAAACCTCAATATTATGAATGAAGGCAAAATGCCTAAGAATGATACATAGAGAGAGAGAGCACTTAAGCCTTAAGCTTGCATGCTTGAATATATGAAGAATGAGAGGAGAGGCACCTCAATAAATAAAGGTGAGAAGAGGAGTTAGAATGTAACTGCCAACTCAATGAATGCCACCATTCATCTATGTGTGTGCAATGTGTCAAGAACCTCTTGAGGAGGTGGCTACAAATATTTCTTAATAAAGGAATTAAAAAATATAATGAGTCATTCTCACACATGTGTGAGAAGACAAAAAGACAAAAGACTTGTAGGGATTCCTTTGGAATATTCCTACAAGTTAATAAATAATTACAATTAAAGAATAACCTTTACCAAGTAAAGATTAATCTTCTAACAAGAACATTACAATTATTGCTTACATTATCCCACGATACAGAAGAATAATCATCTTTGGTAGCAGGTTTGGATGATGTCATCGAAAGGTTTAAGTGGATCGGGTCAACTTTATATTCCCCATTGAAGGAATATGTAAAGTATAGAGAACCCCAATCATCACCAAGACATGCATTCTCTTGAGAAGAGGTGGAAGGAGAAAACTTAATATTTCTTGCTTCAAAAGGATCTTCTTCGGGGACATCTGTCTCAAGAGTATCATGTATAGTAGGCATCAACACATTAGAAGATATTGAAGGGATAAGATTTGGCACAACCGAAACCTGACCAACAACTGCCATCTCACATAAGTGCATAGCTTCAGGGTCAGCCTTGACTGTGACTACTCGATTAATGCAAATGAACTTAAAAGATTTATGCAAGGTAGACAGGACTGCACCCATAGCATGAATCCACGGTCTACCAAGAAGAAGGTTATATGGTATTTTTTTGACATAACATACATAAGGGTGGATATGATAATGGGTCCCAACCTCAAAGGCAAGACTATCATGCCTAGGTCTTGTTGACCAACATGATCGAATCCACAAATGTCAATAGAAGAAGCATTAAGAGAAGATGAATCAATATTAATCTTAGGCAATAGATCAATGCTACATATATTGAGTGCCGAATCGACGTCAACGAGAGTAAGTGTAATACCAATATCATTAATGTTAATTATGATCATTATGTACTTCCAGAGGCGGGAGTTCCTGCTGATAGAATGTAATATTTGACAAATCCGCACGAATATGGGCTATCAGCGCATTAACATCCGTTAGCCTAGTAAAAGGCAAGAGGATCTTTTGTAAGGATTCCTGAAGCATACCTTGGTAAACTGGAGTAGATTGAAGCAAGTCCCATAGTGAGATCTTAGCCGGAGTAACTTGGAGTTGCTCGACAAGATCATAATCACTAGGTGCTTTAGTTGTAGGCTTAGGTGCTTGAGGAAGGCTTGGTTGTTTAGGTGGTAAAGAAGTAGGTTGATCAATATTTTGTTTATTCTTTCTAGTATTATAAGTATGGTCAACCGCTCTATAAGAGGGAGCCTTAAAAAGGTCAAGAGAATCACCATCAAATGGGACACCATCAATAGAACAAATCATTTTAGAGAAGGACTAGCTAGAGTCAAATAAATGACCGGTCACTTAGGCCTTTGAGGGGAAACAAAGACATATATTACATTTATAGAATCATCACTAGTAGAAGAATCATTTGAAGAAATATGCTCAACATCTATCCTTGGAGGTTCTGATCTGAGAGCGATTTCATCATTCACAAATGCATCATCTCCAAAAGAGAGTGCATTGGGACAAAGATGAGATTCATCATTCACAAATGCAACATCTCTAGAAGAGAGTGCATTGGAATGAAAGGGAGATTCATCATTCGCAAATGCATCATCTCCAAAAGAGAGTGCATTGGAATGAATACAAGGTAGAGTAATATTAAGAAAGGTATCAATGATTTCATCCTCTTGCGCCAAAATATCCTTAGAAGGAATCTTAGGAGAGGGATCAAAAAAGAATAATAAGAAAGCAGACAAGAACTCACTTTCACATGCTTGTAAGAGAACTTCTTGAAGCTTCTTAACAATGCTGGAAAGAGATAAAAGGAAGAAATATAGAAAATACATATTGAAATAGAAATATAGACACATCGGTCAACCTGAAGCAATCCAAGGGTGATAGAACTAAGAAAAACCAAAAATCCAAATTTTCAATTTTTTAAAATTTTTTCTATGCTTTAGTAAATCATGTTTTCGGAGGTCTTCAGAGCGGAATTCAGGGTTGAAACTTGTATTAGTCTGTAAAAATGGGGTGCCAAAGGCACTTTTTAGGGATTGAATTAGTCATCTTGGAGACCTTTCCAATGATGTAAACGGTTCTAAATTCTGAGCACCGAGTCAAAAGTTATGACCCCACCAAGTTGGGGTAAATAAATTCCTAATTTTTTGAAAAATATTGTGTTTCACATCGGGTTTACCAAAATCTAGAGAAGGGGGATTCGTTACTCATGAGTCTCTTTATTCTCAAGAGATTCCCAAGGGGCGAACTGCCCTAAACTACCTCAAGGAACAACACGAGAGTTATAAAATTGGAAAGAGCAGGTCACAAAGCTTTTCTGCACAAACTGACGAGCTCTCAGCCAAAGGACGATAGCATGGAATATGGATGACAGCGCATCGCACTGGCATCTCATACGAACTGGAAAGTAAGAATATCCTAGAAAACAACAAGGCGACTACTGACAATCTAATTACTGAGAACTTACAAAATGTGAGAAAGTAACAAAAATTAATAAGACTGAAATAAAATAAAGTAAATGATAGAACTAAAGAGGATAGAGAAAGAAAAATTCTCACAACAATCCAAGTAATGAAGCCTCCAACACATGAATTTCTTCAATACTTGCATGTGTAAGATGTAGAGAAAGTGTTGGGGCTGTATAGGGGTTTGCCTCATTCAAACCCCTATTTTGGTGTTCCCACCTCCACGAACAACCAAATAGATAGAGAGAAATAAAGTATGCAATGAGTGATAAAAGAAAAGCCCACTTGAGGAGGAGAACCCGTATCACAAAATATAGGTGATAAAAGAAATCCCCTCTCGAGGAGGAGAACCCGTACCACAAAATATAGATGTTATAGATAGGGGATGTGTGAAATCCCAAGATGATGAAGGGAACAAGATAAGCAAGGTATCAACTGCAAGGCTTAAGAAAGCTAAAGAGAGGGATAGCTGCAAGAGCCAAGAGAGTTGCAAAGAGCACTGTAAGAGCTTGAGAGTGTTGCTGTAACAAGTTGCATGGAGCTGTGCAAGCAAGAGCAAGAGAGGAGGAAAAGGAAGGAACCAAAGCTAGAGAGAATCTAGAAGACCCAATGGATTGAAAAGATAGCATTTAAGGAAGGAAAATAAGCTTCCTGAGTGGTTACAAGGCATCCCAAGCCGCTACCACCGAAAAAATTTGCTAACAAGTGGAAAAAATGCTCATAAATGGTTATTTGAATGTTGAAATGTTGCAGGATGCTAGTGTAATGGGCTAGTGTCCAGACACATCACACTACAAAACGACACAAACAAGAAAAGTACAGGGTTTGATGCAAAGATGATGCGTGATGGTAGCTACTGAAAAGGGGTCATGAGCATCCTGAGAAGGGAAAAAGGTTGATGTAGGGGCTTAAATGAGCCTACACAAGATGCTAAGGGAGGGACACTAAAGAGGATGCAAGAATGTATGTGAAATTGCAAGGGGTGCAATTTTATGACATTACATAACCAAATTATGAGGTTTATGTTGTACATAATATGACTATGAATGTATAGATTCCCAAAAAGTATTATATAAACCTCCATTGGTAGTACATCATGAACTAATATTCCTAAAATGGATGAATAGAATATGTGAAGTGACATTAGAGAGCTACCTTGATCTTTGGGTGTTTTAGTAGTTAAACCGCCCCAACTTGTAGGGGTATAAATGAGGAATAGTTAGCAACTTCAATCTCTTAATAATTTATGAAGAGAGAAAATTCCTCATACTATTTCATTCAATAATAAAGTTAAAAGGTTACCTCTTGACCCATATTTGTGACCATAATAGTTGCTCTACCTTCGCTTCCTTCAATAAGAGGGTTGGTGCTTATATGGGGTTTAATTAAACATTGGATTTTTGGTCAATGATCTTACCTAAGGAATTTACATGAACATATCCAACTTCTACCATTACGAGAACCTTTTTCTATTCATGTCACCCTTTATTGGAATAATTGCCTCTTGTACTTGTCACACCACTTACCAATATTGGACAATTATCCCTTGTCTTAAGGTGGTGGATTTTTGGGTGTAATGGGTGATTCTTGTTTGACCTTCTTCTTAGACTCCTCAATTATTGATATGTCACAATATTCTTCTCTCATTATTTTTCTCTTGATTATTTGAATGCCAACCTTGATTGGATTGTTAGATGAAGGCCATTGTGATATTTGAGGAATATATGCTACTTTGACTCAAATGAGGAATATATTAGTATAAAGTTAGATCATATAGTTATTTTTTTGCTACAAATATGAACATTGCATGTAGGGTAAACCCACAAAAGTGGTTTACAATTCGAGTGAGGAAGGAAAAGTTGCAAAAAATGACCCAATGCAAAGAAAATTGGTTTTTGGGGTTCGAACGAACTTTCTGGTTCGAGCGAACCAAAAGAGGGTTTGCTAGAACCCTGGTTCGAGTGAACCCCACTTTTCCCCCCTTCTCCCCCTTAGGCACCAAAAAAGTCCAGAATTTTGCACTTCGAAGCTCGAGTTGAGGATGAAAATGGAGGAGACTTCACATACCCAATTGGATGATGGTAGTCCTCAGAATGAGCTATCCAATGAATATAATTTTAATATGTTTTGGTTTTATTATGTATTTTTTTTATAGTTTTATTAAACATAGGTTTTTCACCGTAAATCAAGCTCTTTGTTCTGCACATGTGGAAAAATAGCAGATTATCAATTTTATTTTTAAAAAATATGAGTGCACCAGATATTGAAGTCCTTGATCAAACAATTTTTTTTTTGAATTTCGATACATACAAAAAAGTTACGTTGTATACAGTCCGACTATGTTTGAATTGTAATTGGTTTGAACTCAAAACTTGATTAAGGAGAAAATATTCAATAAAACACTATGAGACCAATTAGAAGCACTAGATATCGTAGTTACAAATCTAAATTCGAAAAAAAGAGAATTTTATCCTTCATGGAAAAAAATTATGTTGTATATGGTGAGCGTCGCTCCTTAAAAATGTTGTTTACTAAAAAAAACTATTTTTCGAAGGAGATGGAAAAAGAAGTGCAATCAAATTCCAAATTTTTTGAAAAAAATATATTTAGAATCTACAGACAAAATGTCACATATCACTAGTTTGCATCATCTTCAAATTCCTCACGGTTTAGCCATTATAGGTGCCAGAAATTGAAGATTTAGTTAGAAAAAAATATTTCAGTGTCTAGTTTGGTCAAAAATTGTAAACTAGTATTGTGGGATCACCCTGACATAGTGGTCATTATACATATTTAGAATAAAAATCATCCTTAAAATATTCTAGGAGTCACTCCTAGGTTGGTTTAGATTTACCCCTCAATGTTCATCTTCCAAAAATGTGTGGGCTTGCTACCACTTCTTGATGGGTGAAGAAACCTTCAAATGGGACATCTTTATCTTTTCATTATTATTGAAATAATTCATGAAAAATTAAAATTTAGTTTGATCAATCTATTAATCTATAAAATTTGCATCAGTCTTACGAGCTTGAATATTACTACATCCCAGTTTACCTAAAATATGGAGGGTGTTGAACACCCAAAATACTGAGAGGGGGGGGTGAATCAGTATTCTATTGAACCATTTAATTGCTAACCATTCAACAATTAAAACATATCTAGCTACAACTATAAACAAGAACACGAGAGGAAGCATAACACCACATAACAAATGAACACTAGGATTTTTGCTTGGAAAAACAAAAATGGGAAAAACCACAGTGAGGATTAGCTCACAATATGTTATAATTGGTTATAAGATATTACAGGGAACATTGCCAGGACTCACTGTCCTTGAAAGGCTTAGAACCTAAAATAGTTACAAAACGAAGTGTGGCTCAGTGCCAAAAGATGAACTGATGAAATACACCTTCCATGTGCTAAGTTTAGTTCCAATTAGGCTCTAGTATACAAAATACTACACCGGTTTGAAGGTCCGTAACAAATCCATCAAATGCATACAACTTCACACAATATCACATAGTCACACATAACTTCTTATTACTTTTCGTATATCACACATTACACACACTACTAAGTACAAAGATATTTCTTATATATGCAATATTACATCTTCATACATCAATTAGGTCAGCCTAATTAGATGTAGATACTTAATTCAAATGTAGCTTGTCAGCTCAACCCAGAACTTCTTTTGCTCAAAAATAATGTGCAAGACATAAATTAGGTCGGCCCAGATCTAATCAGGATCTCTTTAAATCATTCACAAAGCATACACCACTTATTTGTGTCAGTCAGAAGAAGACACATACCATTTGCACAATTACTGAGTAGAATACTGTAAGCCGAACTCCATCATTTATACCTTCCATCCCATTCAACAAAAACTACTAAAAACTTGTCCAGAGATTCAATATGTAGTCCATAGAAACATATTAAAATCTCATGGAGCGATCTTCCACTGTGAGCAGTTCCGAACCAAATTATCGAATCAAAAATAATAGAAACACAGTTTTACTAGATTAACAAAACTATTACCAACCAATGTTGGCATCAATGACAACACACCAAAGGGATTATTCTTCATTCTTCCAACAATCTCCCCCTTTGTCATTGATGGCAACATGTGCCAAAAATGGATCTCCAAAAGCTATCTTTTCTCCCCCTTTCAATTGTATAGACTAGCAAAAATTTTCCAAGACCAAAACCAAAATTTTCACATATATTCTTCCCTTTGACATCAAGGACAAAGGGCATCCTGATGAAAAACTAAAAAACAAACAAAAGAAATGGAGAAACATTTAACTAGAACTAGGGGCACCTTCCAATTCCTTGAGAATAGCTTCCCAAGCCAATTTTCCTTCATCTCGGATCCACTTTGCCGTGACAAGAGTTTTGTGTAGTGATTCCAGTTCAACCAAGCATTCTTCTCCTTCTTCTAGAGTGGATGGATTAAGTTTCATCTTGTCAATTTTTTCCACATCCACCAGGGCATATGATACATGAATGTGTCTGGACATAACCAGATCTCCAAGCTGACCAAACCGCTTTATTGCATCCTCTTTCTGCCTCTGTAAAGTGAAGAACTTGTTTTGTAAGTCTACAATAGAAGTCCAAGCAAAATAACCTCTATCATTGGTAACTCTGTAGGCTCCAGAGGCATTCTCAAGTTGAGACTCTATTGATTCCATTAGATCTTTAATGCCTCAAGTGGCATCTGACCACCGCCTGCAGTATGCAAAAAATATCTAGGCTTCCTCTTCATAGTCTTTTACCTCTTCCAGACTTTGCATCACTTTTCTGTGTGTGATTACACATTTATTCTATAGTACAATTAGCCTTTTATCCAAAAATCTTGATTCTGCCTCTTTCTAAGTTTGCTTCTTAAGACCAGAGGTGTATTCTTTGATTGAATCAACTAGAAGCTTTAGGTTCTCAATAGGGGCTGGAGAATCATTGATAGTAACATTGGGAATTGACTCCTGCAAAGCCTTGATAGCATCATTTACTAATTCAGTCCCTTTCTGATAATTTTCAATCATTTCATCTATACCTGAGTTAAGAAAAGTACCACAGATCTTTATCCTTTCAGCCGGTGATATCTTTCTCAGATCCACATACCCTAGATGTGAAGGAAGTTGAATCAATTGAGGTGGTAGCACAGGATGGAACTTTGTTTGCCTTGTCAACAGACCCTTAAGAGTAGTTCCATATGATTCTCTGGAAGACTTTGACAGCTCAGTAGTCTTTGACAACTCTTCTTCACTTCTTCCAGCCTTTGTTTCTTCCTTGTTCTCTTCTTTCTCTTCTTCTTCTTCTTCTTTTTCAGAGGATTTTCCTGAAGGTTTGTCCTTATTTTATTCCTCCTTGTCTTCATCATCTCTACCATCATTTTTATTTTCACCTTTGTTTCCTTCATTTTCATTCTTGTATTTTTCTTCTCTACTTTTGGTATCTTCATTATGTTCTCTTGGATTATTATTGGTGTCACCTTTTTGTTGAAATTCAGTGCATTTACTAGTTGTCTCTTGAGTATCTTTCAAAGGGGAAGACATCTTTGAAACAACATGCTTATCACCAACCTTATCCAAAAAAAGATGTTCCTTTACTTTTGTGTCTTTATTCTTGACAATAGCCGACTCTTGTGCTTGAGATGTATGAGATGAAGAACTAGTTTTCATCCCATAATTCCTTGCCATTTCTCTAACTGTATCAAGTGTTTCTTGCCTTAATCTTTCGGTACTATCTTTCTCTTTAGTCATCAGGAGACTGACTCTTTATTTTACTCTAAACTTAGAACATTCATTCAATAAGGTAGCAACATCCTTTGTAGATAGAGAGGATCCATATGTATTCAAGGCATCTGATTTGATTATATCATTAGTGGTTACAACTTCATGCCTTCTTTGTACTAAAGCTTCCCACACATTGTCAGTCACCTTCTTCCTTATAGTTTCCATATTCATTAAAAATTACCATATATTGAATAAAAGAATTTATGATAGTTTCCTTGCCTTCTTTGTTAACCTCACCAAATAACTTAGAAGTAGCTAAAAAATCCTTAGATTCTATCATATTATTCACTAAAGATTCTAATCTCAAAGGAGAATGTTCTCTTATTGGATAAGGAATAGGCATGTTTTCCATAGGTTCTGATGCACCTTCATCACTCTTCTTTTCATGCACATGAATCTTGAAAGTATTCTGATCTTACTCAGTATCTTCTTCATCAAATGAGATCTCAACATTTTTTCTGGTTTCGACTTCTTCATTGCTAGTGGAGGTACTACTCCTTTTTAATTTCAATTGGTTTTCTTCTTTTATTCCAAGATCTATTCCTTCTTGTGCAACATCACTCAAGTTTATTTTCCTTCTTGCCTTTTTTTTTACTCTTTTTCTAGGGGCGGAAGATGGTACAATAGGGGGTACATTTCTCTTCTTAGAGGCTATAGTGCTGGGTCTGGAGGAAGCAGTTATGTTAACTACTACAGGGGTATTATGATCTACTTTCTTTCCTTTCACTGCTATAGCTGCACCATGTGTTGTTGGTAATGGAGAGGAAGAGGAGGAGGGAGCTCTTCCTGATCTCCTAGGTTTGGAGGGAATATCAACTTATCTGGCTCTTTTCTCTTTTGCAAGTTCCCTTAGCTTCTCCACATCATCCTTAGACAGTGAATGAATATTTAAAAATGGCTCAACATTTTTCTTTACTCTTTTATCCCTTTGCGGTGTTGAAGTCTCCAAATGCACTTCAACAAACTTCTCTTCATAAGTACCATGCCAGGGCTGAGTAGGATCCTTAGGTCTATTCAACAATATATCAATTAGTCCCTCAACTACTTGTTCAACAATTTCATATCCTAGAGGCTCTATCCATAGAGTCCTAGGCTCTACTACCTCAATAATACATTCATCAGTAGTGTAGACATCCAAATTTAACCCCTTCCATAAGGTCAAATTTATCCCTTTCATCCATTCACTTTGTCTTGTCCATCGACATTAATTAAATCATTTATCTAATTAATGTTTCCCTTTTCCCTAACGTTCCTAAGGTATTTAATTCAATTAATTAAATATCTTATCATTAGCCCTTTCCTCTTCAAATACTTTCATTTATTTAATTTAGTCTTGTAACCTTTATGAATTTAAGTCAATTTTAAATTCATTATTTTCTCTCTCCTTGTCCCATCCTCCATAACCAATTCTCAATCTAGATTAATCCAATTAATATGTGATTATGGATGTGCACACCCTTAATTGGGATTATTGTCACATCCCCCATCATACCCCACTTGTCTTAATCCTTCTTTTACCACCTAATCCCTTGTTTGCACAACTTAACCACTTAATTAGATCAACCTAATCCCCATGCCATTTATGGAATTTCACAAATCAACCCTTTCATTAAATGCTTCCCTTTTTTGAGAAGGCATCCCATTCCCAAGGTGAATTTTAAATTCACTTTTATTTCCCCTAGGACTTTAAGGAATTTTTAATTCTTCAAAAGGTCACATCACCCACTTGAGGACAAGGACCTCCTTTATGAGGAGATCTTGTCCAATCCCAAGGTAATAGGAAAGTAACTCCACCTCATGTCCTTTTGGCCACATCATCCACCACATGTCAAGAGAGGAGGGCTTGTGAGTTCTCAACTCACCTAATCCCTTGATCTTGTCCAAGGTGGCTGCATCTTGACCCTTCATTGCTTAGAGGCCTTTCCCTTAAAATTAGAGGATTTTCCCTCATTTTGGTAACATTCAACACATGTACTTTGAACTCACAAGCATTGAAGCAATCACACTTGCATTCTCAAGCATCCACCATTGTTGCAATATTTGAGCTCACCTTACATCCAATTTGTACATCTATGAACATACCCACATTCACCATTGCAATCCTCACCTCATCCTCATCCTTTTGCATTCACTTTTGTGCCATTACCATTGAAGGAGCACACACATCAAGTGATCAACAGGGCCAACCAACTGATCAACTTGGACAAGGTAATATCATTCCTTTTCTTGTATTTTGTTCAAGTTCAACGAAGCCTTATCCGAGGTGGTGTTGTGATGTCTCTTTCCTTGCATTTTGTTTTCATTTTGCACCTTAGGTTAAGAAAGTTTCACTGCACACATTTCTAGCATGTCCATTGGGACCCACATCACGGGTCGTTTCTTTCACATCCTCTATCGTTTGCCTTCTTGTAGGTTTAGATTTTAGTTACAAAGGAAAAATTGTAATAAGAGGCAAATCTAATCTGGTACAAGGGCGTTTCCGCTTGAAGAGGGGAATCTGCCCCCCTCACATGGGTGTTTCTGCTTTAAAAGGAAAATTTCCCCCCTCTACAGGGGTGAATCTGCTTAAAAAGGTGAATCTTCCCCCTCTACAGGGGCGAATCTACTTAAAGGGGCAAATCTGCCCCCTCTACAGAGGCGTTTCTACCTAAAAAGGTGAATCTGCCCCCTCTATAGGGGCGAATCTACTTGAAGGGGCGATTATGCACTTTAGGGCGAGTTTTCTCCACACAGAGGCGAATCTGAGGTGAATTCGAAACCCTAATCTTCTATTTTCTGTGTCATTTTTCTTTCATTTTCAGATACTAATCCGCTAACTCAGTTGTTTGTGAGTTTCCTTGCTTCAATCTTACAATTTGTGTAGTTGTTTCTCGTTTGTCCAAGATCGGTGGTCTAAAACTACTAACACATCTTCTGCAGGATGATTGGTCTAAGACTCTTAGTTAGTCTGTTTGTCATTTTTCATACTAGCTAGGCACACATAGCTCTAATTAGAGGGTCAATTGACTATTTTCCATGCTTTTCAGTGAGTTGTTGACGTATCCACTCCCCTTGCGCCTCTTGGTGATCCTATGTGATGAGAAATCACAACTCACTCATGTCCTATCGAGTCAACCTAGGAGATCCTAGTGCGTCAAAGCTCTCCCCTTACGCTTCGTGCGAGCCTAGAGACCAGTCGAGACATCTAGTATCTTCTTCCCTAAGCAAGACCTGCCTGGGATTTCATCACCCAAGGGACGATCCCAACCACATGTTACCCTCGAGGTATATAAAGGGGGGAGAGTGAAAGCTGTACCTCAATCCAGTCACGTCATGTATGGTGGATCGTTGAATCTAGGGTGATACCTAGCTAAGACATGAGGAGTTGGTCTGAGTTTCCAATACTTTGTTGGGGCTCCCGACTCACGCTTGTGACAGGCTGGTGTTTATGGTTGTGCCCCACATACCATGCGTATATCGAGGACTCACGAGATAGCCTTGTTCAACCTAGATAGGACCTGTGTTTTAGTCATGGCTTGGTGTAGTGCATTTGATGTAGATCGTACCCTGATGTTACTCATCACATACTCCCTTAGGTTGAGATGGAAATCCTCATGGTGGAATTTTACAGTCCTCGAGTGAGAGCATGAAGGTGAGCTCGTGGAATTCGTTGATGACCCTGTGCCATTGAAACACTAGCTATCCACCTTCATGAGAAAGGGTGATCCAGAGAACCACCCTAGTATCATAGAGTATTAACCTTGGGTGGTTCGCCCAAGGTGGTGAGCCTACACCGAGTTTTCAAACCCGTTTCACTAATTTTAGGGCTATGCTACTTGAGCTATTTTATTTGTGATATACCTGTGCTTTTGATTGAGTCAGTCCAGCTACTTGTTTGCTGTTTGGTCTATTTCTTTTTAGTCCTTTGTCACAGTCGATCTCTTACAGAGGCGATCCTGCTCTCCTGTTTAGGCGAATCTGCTTCTAAGGGTGATTCTGCCCTGTTGTTTAGGCAAACTTGTCTTGCCATTTGAGTTAGTTTGCCTACAGAGGTGATTCTACACCTCTGATTGGGTGATTCTGCCTGGAAGGGTGATTTTGACCAGCCTGTTTGGGCAATTCTGCCCAACTTGTTTGGGCGATTCTACCTAAAAGGTGTATTCTGCCCAGCTTATTTGGGCAATTCTGCTTGGCAAATTGGGTGACCTTGCCTGACACAGGGGTGATTCTGCTCTTTGTTCCTAGCCCATTTGACAACTGATCTTCCATCTGGCTCTCCATATAGGCTCGTGTTGGCATTTTCTCTCCATTTTAGGTCATCGTTCTTGTCCGTTCGCGTCTTCATTTTTCCCATTTATCATACCATTCTCCATTCTAGGTCACCGTTCAAGTCCATTTAGAGGTATATCCCCCATTTCGAGTCTTTATTTAGGTTTGTTCTCTGATTGAGTTACTGTTTGAATCCACTTAGCTGAGCTTATCACCCCATTACACTATTGTGAGAGTCAAACCAATCTATTTTCAACTTTTTGTGTTGTTTGGGCGATCCTACAGGCTGTTTGGGCTATTCTGCAAGCTGTTTAGGCGATTCTCCATGCTAGTTAAGCATTTTTGCTAGCTATTTTAGGTGAATCTACTAAAAGGGGTGATTCTACATGCTGTTGTTGGGCGAATCTGCTAAAAGGGGAGATTCTGCATAGTCTGATTGGGTGAATCTGCTAAAAATGGAGATTCTGCATAGTTTGGTTGGGCGACTTTGCTAAAACAGGTGTTTTTGTAGGCTGTTTGGGTGATTCTATAAGTTGTTGGGCGATTCTGCAAGTTGTTTAGGCGATTTTGCATGTTGTTTAGGTGATTCTACATACTGTTTGGGCGAATATGAGAAAACAGGTGAATCTGCTCCACTGTTCAGGCATTTGTGTAGGCTGTTTGGGTGATTCTACGGGCTGTTTGGGCATTTATGCTAATAAAGGTGAATCTGCTCTGTTGTTTAGGCGTTTCTGATTGCTAGTTGGGCGAACCTACAACTGTCCAATGAATGTGTCTCCTGTTTTGGGTGAATCAAAGGCTGTTTCATGCACCACCTCTGTTATGGGATAATCTAATCTTCCTGAGTAAACGAATTATCATCCCCTATCTTTCCATTATCAACCATTCTCATTTGTCTGCACTTTCAAAGATCATCGTTTTGTCAATCAAGTCATCTAAAATCATCCTTGGATTGAATACCCATCATCGGGTCATTAATCTAAATCCCCTAAACTTTGTTTTGGAAGTTTTTATCCAAGTTGGCTTAGGTGCCTGATCTTGATCATCATCCTTCATCCCCAGTTAGGATTGCATCTATCCTAAGTTGGGAAATCATCCCCGACCCAATCAATCTACCTTTATCCTGAGGCAAATTCGGTGTTGAAATCATTTATCGTGCATTTTTATCTGATCAGTCAACATTTTACATCACCTAATCAAAGCTTCTGAACTTGAGTCTAGAATCAATTTTATCAATCCAATTTATCATACCATCTTGACCAATCAATCATCAATCCAATCAATCCAATCAATCCTATCTAATCCAATCAATCACGTCATCTTATCAATCAATCTTATCATATCAAATCCAATTGCATCCTCTGTCCCCCATCAAATCTAATCAATCAATCATTCATCTAATCCAGTCGATGAATCCTTTGTTCATCATTTAGGTCCATTTTGCACTTACATTCCCGTTACCACTCGGTCACAAGAAAAGAAGATCATGGATGATCAACAATGCAACCCAATGTTCCTCAAGATCCCAACAATGCAACCCAAGATCCCAACAACAAAGGCTCATCACAATCTAACAATGAGGCCCAAACCACGTCACCTCCCATTGATGAAAGCATGGTTAACCAGCCCGAGGTCATGGTCAAAGAATACCTTAACAATCTCGTCAATCTTCACATGACTAATTGTCTTCTTAATGACTATGGAGACAAGATCCTTACTAGTTTACTAGCGAAAGGCATTAAACCGCCATCAGGATTTGACTTATCTAAATAAGTCGATACACCATCTTCAACTCCTCCTATGCCTCATAACCCATAGACTTCATTTAACCCTCCAGGGAATGATTACCTACTCGAGGGACCTACTGTCGATAATTGGTACCAACTAGGGTTCGGTAATGCTATACTCTATCAGGAGCTGCAACCTTGGTCCCCAATTACGATTGCAGGAGCACCACCTGATTTGAATGACCCCTTTTCTTTTGTTATGCTGCAAAGCCTTCCTCCACCACCATCACAAAGTCAGCCTTCGTTACAAATCCAATCTAGCCAACCTCCCATTAATGCTAGGGGCAATCCTTTCACCCACCTACCACCACTTCCCGGATGGATGCCTCCTTCGAATCAACAACTGCCTCCATTCATTTCTCATTAACCCTCATAAAGCGGGGCCCTACCATCTCAACCACCTCAAGGAAATCCTCAGCAACCTCCACATCAAGCACCCCAACATGCTCCAACCTAGTCGCAACCAATTCAATAGCAACCACCTCAAAAAAATATCCCCGTATAAGCACAACCGCAATTGTCGCCTTCACATCCGTCACAAATTAATCCATCACAACCATCACATCAGCCCAGAGGTTCTATAATTTAACAGATACTCCAACAAAATCCACCCATCAACTAGCCTCGAGCTCTCACCAACCTCAAATCACACCACAGCCTTAGAACCCCACTCAGCCTTGTTATCATCAACCTCATCTGCAATTCCAAGGACAACCCCAATAGCCTCATCACTCCATTCCCAACAACATGGCACAATACCTATATCACCCACACATCACGTTCTACCCATAATGACCTACGCCAAATCCTAATCTTGGATCTTCCTATCATATCCGACAATGGGTTGTTTCTCATCAGTGGCCCAACATGCAGTAGCCTCTGCATGCATCTCAATAGTATACTACCTATAATTATCAATTTAATCCATACTATGCTTCGCAGCAACAACCATTGCAACAATACCCGCCATATCAACAAGGTGCTTCAGCCTCATATTACCAAACATCTTCATCATACCAACTAGGTGTTTCCGTATCATACTACCAAGCATCTCCGTCATATCAGCAAGGGGTTCCTTTTTCTTTTATCAAAATCAGCCGCCCTAACATCAACCTTACACCAATCCATCAACACAACCCACCTACACCAATCTTTATCAATCAAATCCATCATATACACCTCTGCCACCTTATGATCAAACCACATCCATTCCATCCATATCTTACCCACAATATGATCCATACAATCAGTCCAATCTGTCCAACCCATTCTCGTCGACACCTCTTAATAAGGAGCTGGAGGAAATGAAGTTCGCTTTGAGAGACTTACAAACAAGTAATTCTAAAAAGTCTTTCAAATTTGAGGACATTTGTCCTTATCCATTCGACCCATAAATTTTGCTCATTCCTTTCCCCAAGCATTTTGAAATTCCCAAGTTTGACAAATACAATGGATCAACAGACCTTAAGAATCATCTTCAACAGTTCTATTCGCATTGTCAGGAAGTCATCCATAATGGCAACTACCTCCCACGGTTATTCCCCAGGAGTCTAACGGGGGCAACTCTTGACTGGTTTATGGGTCTTCAAAAAGGATCAATCACCTCTTTCACTGATCTTTTGGAAAAAATTGTCTCTCATTTCTCCTTCAAATTGAAGAAGGATATTGATACTTGTTGATTGTGAAAATGACACAAACAATGTTAAACAAAATATTTCTACTCTATTTCTCCTAAAAAAGAAAGACAACATATAGTAGCCTAATTCCCAAGGTCTTGGTAGTTGGTTCTCAACTGTCTAGTGTCACTCAATTGGTCCATGCAACTGTAATATTCAAGGGGCCTATGCTGGTAATAAGGAATGCAAGCAATGACTTATTCATCGAACTGTTCTTAATAAAGAAAGGGGTTTTAAACAAAAGAAAAAGATAAATCAGGGCGTACATTAGTAAACATGAACAAAACTTATCTAATATCCGGACATATATCTTCAACAACGAATGTTCTTCCAATAGATCAAGAAAACCATAGCATGATACAATTTACAGAATAGTCCATACTATTGCATGCATCTAAGGTGCTTAATTTAACATCACAATCACACATCATAAAAAATTCAAAGATTCAAAAGAACACAACTTCTCATTCGTTGCCAAGATCATAGATCAACAAACTTCAATAAATTCAATTCACAGATAATCTAATGAAATAATCCTTAAATCCGACTTTTTCTAATGATTTTCATCACATAAGAAACACTCATGCTTCAACACAATCACTAGCATATAGATAGATTATAATTCATTAACCTTATCAAGTAAAACTCAATTCTAACATCATATTGCATAAAAACCTGTAATTGCATTTATTTGTAACTAAAACATAACAAAGTATCTCTGTAAAGCTATAAAAATTCTATCTCCTACTATCAAGTGGCCAATTCTATTCTCTATCAGCCAACCCTTACAATATGATACCCCATGGGTATTTATAGATGTACAAAAATATGAAATCCTTTCTATCTTAAGTCAATCCACCTTTTTAGGAATTAAAGTCTTCTTGGAAACTTAGATCAATTTGATCTCTAGTTCCCATCACGATCATTCAGTTAAACTAGAGAGAAGAAGATAGAAGAGAGAAGAAAGCCATGCACCTTTAAGACTTCCAGTCCTGCATGCGGAGAAGAGAAGAAAGCCATGCATGCATGAGATCATCAATTATGCATGCGAAGTATGCTCTGCAATGTACTCGTCATAACTGGAGAAGACTTGTTGAAGCATGTCCAATTCCGGCCCATCAATCCAACTGTCTTCGAACTTGATCCTTTCTAACTCCACAGCAACAAAACCTCTCATGTCTTTTAGCTTCATTAACTCCCTTTTAGCTGCCCTTATCTCTTCTTTAACATGCATTAACCAATCTACCAGTAGATCCTCTCAATCATCTCCTTTTTGCATGAACTCTTTAAAGCTATCATCCCATTTCTCCTTTATTTGGCTCAATGGTAGGCCTTCCTTTACCGGTATGTTAACATTTACTATGACAACAATAACTGCTTCCAACTCCTCAAACTGTTCATTCAGATCCTTGAAAAAATCTTGAACTTCATTTTTATGCTTGTATAAAAAGTCCAATCTAAACCAGAGTATGCGGGAAGTCTTTTCCAAGAAATCTTTGTTATCTTCTTCAAGTATTGATTGTTCTAGAAGAGTGGACTTCAGCAATTTATTAACCTCTTTCAGCTTCCACTTATATCCTCTGTACTCCTCCTCCTGTTCTCCCAATACTTTGACATATTGATTCATTTCTCCTATTAATTCCTTTGTCATCTTGTGGACCTCAAAACTATTATCCAAAACCTCACTTATTTCCTGATTTAATTTATCAATCCATCTATCTAACATCTCTGCCTTACCCCTTACTTGTACCAAATCATCCACTTCTTTCTTACTAAGCAAAATTGGGGTCTCAATAGTGGCAACTTGTGACCTTGGAGCAGAAACACTTTTCAAGAAGGTATGCAACTGATCCAGTTGAGCCTTAAGCTCATCCTTTCTCTGCTTATCTTTCATCATTCTGGATTTAGTATATGAAGCTACCACATCTATCAAATTCATCTGTTGGTCTCTTGTGGGTCTCCCCAAGTTAATAGTGCCCAACTGATAATCAGTCAATTGCATGTCTCCTACATCCTTGTCCATCATTGGTATAGCACATTCAGCCACAATTTCTCCTCCGCCTGTGAGTCTAGTGGAATGTAGGATTTTGGCCTTCTTTTTGGGCCTTTCCTTTTCAATTTCCTTCATCATATCATTCCAATTGAGAGGCTGTGAAGGTGTCATTGATCTCTTCTGAAGATCCAATTTCAACCAAGTGGGAGCACTTGGAGTAGTGGTCATTATAGTTGAAGAAGAAGCAACAGTATTAGAAGGCTGTGGCATATTTATTTTAGGTTGAGAATCAACCCCTTGTACCTTTTGTTGTTCTTGCTCCACATTTGTCTGCGCAAGCTTTTCAACTTCCTCCTTGTCCTTCTATTCATGTATCCTCTTGTCTTCTTCTTCTCTTTTCAACTTTTCTTCTTCTAATCTTTTCTTCTCAAGTTCCCGGTTTCTCTCTTCCTCCAATGCCTTAAGTCTATCTGCATCTTCCTTTTCCTTTTGCAGCTTCTTGGTCAGCTCCTCGACATCTTTCTCTTTTTGCACATGTTCTGCTTCCTCTTTCTTTTTATAGGACTCTTCAACAAGCTTCAATTTATTCACAAGAACTTCTCTTTCCCTTCGTTGCTTTGCCTTTTCTTCCTCTAGGTCATGAATTTTCTATATTAACTCTAGGTTATCATTCTCTTCTTTAATCTTGAGCTCTTGCTCCTTTTGCACTTGTTGTTTCTCTATTTCATCAGCTCTTAGCTTAGCTTCTATTTGTTGCTACTGAAGTAAGGCATCGACTTGTGCCTTAGCATCAATTGCCTTTTGTTTCTCTATTTCCTCTGCATGTGTTTGAGCATCGACAACCTTCTTTGCCTCCTCAAATAGTGCCCATTGATCCTCCTCTGTCAACACTTGTTCAACATCCTCCTTTAGATGCATCTTTTCCTGTGGATCTTTCTTTGACAAAGTCTCATCAGAGTCCATTCCAATATCATGAATCTCCACCTCTACTCCTTTTCCCTTCAATGATTTAGCGATATCATAAAGAGTTCCATTAGGCATCTCCTCACTTTGCTGCTTTGTAAGTGGGACTTAAGTAGATGACTCACCCACTATCAATGTTGAAGCCACGGGTCCTATTTGGACATCCTCCTCTTGTACCTTAGGTAAATCTTGAGCAAAAGCCTCAAGCTCAATCTCTTCAATGTCCAAAGGGAAGAACTCTAAAGGCTCCTTGGGAGGAAACTTTCTATTGATTCTTTTATATCCTTTCCCCTTCTTAGGAGCTGGTCTTGAGGAGTTTTGGTTCTTAGAATAGCCCATTGAATGCTCCTATCCAGGACTGCTCACCCTATCTGCTTGATATCTATGGTTTCCTCACTATCCCAATCAACCGGATCCAAACTTTTATTCTCAATGTTTAATGCTTCATATGATGGATCCAATACAATTCCATCATGTACCAATGTGTCAAAAATGTCATCTTTGACCCCAAATTCTACCATTGAGTGCCTCAGACAACCTCTCATAATTCCTTTTCCTGAGGTCATACTCATCCTACAAATCTCTCCATAATTCTTCTAACAGGTTGAAATGCTTGTCAAAGACTGAAGCCAATAAAGCATTCATTTTATTCTTGGGATCAAAGTTCTTTCGAGCAGTGTACAAACCTAGCTTCAAATGTATCAATTAACTACAAACTACCTTAGCTCCCACAAGATGTGGGCAGCTATATTCACCCAATTGCATGGGAAACTTATGGCAACCTATCTTATGCTTTAACCCAAATCGGGCATTAACCCCTAGAGCTTGATAAACAAATTCCATCAGCACCATCTTGTTGCTACAACATCTTGGCAATAAGTGGGGATGATCCTCAAATCTAGCTAGCCTGAAGTATGTGAACTTGGGGTATTGAATGTACCAACATCCCCACTCTGTAATAAAGGCCATGGCTTCTTGACTCAATCTATATCCGACATCTCCATTAAGTTGGTTAATGACTACATATAGGAATGCATCATTAACCCTTCTAAATTGTGTTTCAACAACCTGTAGTGATAGCTGGTTATAGTGATTCCATAGTTTCTTCTACCCATTAGCTTCTCCCAATATCCCCACTCTATTCAGACCTAGGAAGATACCTACTCTTGCCGCTACATAAACAACATAAGAGGTCATGAAAAAGCTTTTGGTTTCCCTAATTCTGGTTAATTGATCATGAATGGCATCTGAAACAATCATCGGCCAATTAAACTGTTGAGTGGCATTAAAGATTGTCTGAATAAAGGGAAACATCCACTCCTTGAAATGAAATGCATCCCTCTTCCCAAAGGCTCTAGACAACATCATTATCAGGTCCGATACTTCCTTGTAAAAATCTGCCCTCGTTGGTTGATCTGAGAGCTTGGTCAGAGACTTCTTCTCTATTCTCAACCACCTTTTGTTCAAGTGAGCCTTGTTGGCCTCCTTGTGTTGGCTATATATCTCTAAAGCACGTGCCTCATTTAACTATACCAGGTTTTTTGGATTAGGGACATTAAACATGTGTTGGAACATTTGAGGAGTTAGATCAATGATCACATTGTCCTGTGAATCCATACATTGCCTAGTGGCTAGATTGTAAGCTCCTGCTGCTATCAGAATCAACTCTGGGCATTGGATGGATAGAGGAAATAAGGTGATGTGAGCCAAGTCAGACTCAACTATTCTTAAAGTTCTCCTTGTCACATCTTCAGTGAATGTTTTAGAATTTAACTCCTCAAAATTGTATTGGCCTAGATTGGTGTTAGTTATATCAGACCAATCAGATTCCACTTTGCTTGCAATGGCAATAGGACTCCAATGGTTATACCTCAAGGTATAAGGTAACTTCTCCAGCTTAATCTTCTTAGGTTTAGTTGCAGCCTTTGAAGTTTTTGCAGGCCGATTCCTTTGGGAAGCTTCTCCTGATACTCCTGACATTCTTTAGCTTTCCTGCAACAAAACCTCAAATTAGATCCTTGGATAAATATCACAAAACATGCTTTAAAACCTTACCTTTTATATAGATAGCAAAGGTGGAACCAGGCATAAAAGCATTCTAAACAGTCTCTTTTGAAACATTGCCGGGTTCAGAGCCAAAACCGTTATTAAGATTATAGTAATAACAAGCGGGATTAGAGTGGGAACTGGAATGGTAACCGAAACTGGAATTGGAACTGAAATTGATTTGGTTTGATGAAGATTTTCTAATTTAACATTCAGTTCAGGTTCCGCTTCCACCTAGGTTATCGTTATTTTGAAAGCCAGCTTCTAACTATAAGCGGAGTCAGAGATAGGATGAAAAATGGAATTGACACTAATTATAAAACATGTTCAAAGTCTAAATCAATTCCGATCCCGCTTCCGCCTATAACAACCGTGATGTCATAAGAGATTTTAACAGTTTGATAAATAACTTCATGATTTAAGGACTAGGTTATACCAAAACAAAAGGGGCTTAAAATAACCTATGTAAAACCATCCCCATATGACCGAGAGGCGACTATACTTTTTAGGGCATCATATTTAAATTAAAACACGAACACAGAAAAGCGTCCAAAACCCTAAACTAAAACCCTCAATTTCAAATAACTAGGGCATGAATTTACCCCTATTTAAATTATCCAGATTGAATGCGGAATAGATTTCTAAGTAAAAATGACCATTTACCAAACCCTACTCACTGTAAAACAATAACTAACTTATGCATTTAAAAAATAGGGCACCACAATGCGGTCATGACTAAAACATGAAAATGACCGTGCTTAAAACAAATAGATAGGAAACCAAAACTATAAAGCAACATAAGAAAACAAGAAAACTTAAACAAAAGCGAAATAAAAAAAACATACAAACTTACAGAGAAATTCACATGAAACCTAAACAATCCAAGACAATTAGAAACGAAAAATGTGAAAATACAAATGAAAGACGAGAATAGAAAACCCTACCTCGAACACAAATAAATAGGTTAACTTCCTGAAGCAATTTGTGCGCAACTGTCTCTCCTTCAATTGATTCACTCGCAAAGAAGCTCCATTGCAACTCTACTTCATTCTTCGATCTCTTAACAATAATAATGATAACTAGGAATTAATCCCTAATTAAGGAAAAAAATTAGAGTTTCACACATGCATGGCACCTATAATTAATGCCATCAATGTGGTAGAGCAGAGTCGGAACTGCAGAGGGAATTGGCACATCACTGCTGTGCGGCTTCAGTAAAGTCAATGACAAAAACTGGCAGGAGCGGAATCAGAATGAAAACAGTTTTGGAAAACTTGAGTAATTTCCCAACTTGGTTCCCGTTCTGGTTCCAGTTCCGCCAACCAAGATAAAAGAGAAACAAAACAACAAAAGAAAACAAAAATCCCGAAAAGAGAGAACTTAACATAAAAACCTAGTTTAAAACGAAAGACCCAAAAGTGGAGGCAGAGGCGGAACTAGATTTGATTTTAAAACTTCGAATAAAAACCGACTTAACTTCCATTCCAGCTTCGGCTCCGATAAAGAAAATTGAATAATGCAAAATAAAATTGTGGGGATGGGAATCATAACGAGCTTCAAAATAAATTTTAAAACCTGATTTAGTTTCGGTTCCGGTTCCGACAGAACAAGACTAAGAAAAACAAAGTGTTGGAAAAGCAAGACTCCAAACTTTGTTTGAAAAACAACCAAGGACAAAAACATAAAGGGGGACCCATTTTGACCAAGGAAAAAGATGGGGTGATTATGCAAGGCATAACAATACTTTAGACCTTCTGAAAGAAGCACAACAAGAGGGTGAAACATTTGCTAACTACCTCCAAAGGTGGTGTGCCTTGACTAGCCGAATGAAGTCAACACTCAGTGAAAAAGATCTGGTGAGTCTGTTTGTGTCTAATGCTCATCCTGAAATGAGACATAATATTAACCTTCATTGTGTCTCAACATTTTTGGAGGTATTTGAGAAAGGTCCCATCATTGAGAGAGCCCTTATCACCAAGGGACAAGTTCAAATTTATAACCCAGACAAAGAGAAGCAATCGGGGGACAAATCCCGCTACTGGAACAAAAATAAAAATGCAGTCAACGATGGTGTCATAGAAACCAAGCATGTTCAGGTGGAAAATACCTCACAGTGGCCTCAACACACTCCTCCACATGCACCTATACCATACCTCATCCTCCTCACCAATCCAATAATCAAAATAATCAAAACAATCAAGGCAATAATCAAGGAAATAATAAACGCTCTTTCACCACTTTGGTAGAACCCTTAAGTGCAATGTTCAATAGGATTTTGCAAGCAAATTATCTCATTGTATATCCTATCACCAAGCCTTTTGATGCGTCTACCCTAAAACCCGCATGGTACAAGGACAATGAGTATTGTCAATTTCATAAGATCAAAGGTCATTCCTTGAACAAGTGTAATGGGCTCAAGAAATATGTCCAAGATCTCATAGATCATGGAGATATACAGGTCGATACCAATCAAGCATCATTGTCCAATGCTTAGCTACAAATATACCAGAACGCCTTCCCTAACCATAACCAAGGAGCCATCACGTCTAATGCCAATCCTGCAACAAATAACAATAATGGTCAAAACAATAGCCCCAATAATATAAGCTACAACAATGTACCCTATAACTATGATGGCCTAGTTATGTGCATTAGCCAAGTGGAGCCTAGTGTATCTATGATTCTTATCAAAGGCCAAGATCCACATTATGTTGTTACCACCCGTCGCACCCGTATTTCTATCCTTGGTCCCTCTACGTCAACCCAACAGGATCCTATGAGCTCATAGTATAATATTCTTGGTCACCTTGGAAAGGAACCAACTCAAATATCTATCCTAGATTTACTTAAGTCTTCTCCCGTGCATCAAGAAATCCTCACCAAGGCCTTACAAGACACCCAAGTGCCAAATGATATAGACCCCACTCAATTCCAAGCTTTAGTGGGACACTTGTTGTCATCTTATCAGTTGGGTTTTAGTCAATTAAATGACATGCCTACCATTAGCCCCGATCATAATCACTCGCTCCATATTGAATTCCTTGTGGCCCGCCATAAGGTAAAAGGGCTCTTGATAGATAATGGCTTTACCCTCAATCTATGTACATTAAAGTTCATAAAATAGGTTGGATACACCTCAGCTGACTTAAACAATCAGGTCATTACTATAAAGGCATATGATAATGTGGAGAGAGATTCTGAAGGTAACATTTGCCTTCCCATCTAGGTCATTCCTATAGTGCAGTACACCATGTGTCGTGTTCTTGACCTTGAGCTTCCATACGATCTCATTCTTGGCTGCCTATGGATTCATTCCATGCAAGCCGTTCCATCCACCCATAAAAAATGTCTGAAGTTTCCTTTTCAGGGAATGGAAGTTACCATACAAGCCGACCCTTAACCATTTGAGTATTGTCATGCCTTAGAAGCTTCCTTCCCCAATTCTCTCTATTGTCCTAGAGTCGAAATGGGGGCACCTCAGACATCGTCATCCAATCCTTCTCAGCATCCATTGACTAATACCACATCCACCATGTCCACCACTTATGATCCTACCATCACCAAGGTCAAGATCATTGAAAAAGGCTATGGGGAATACAAAATGAAAATTACACTTAGTGTGGCCACAATGCCACCCTCTCCTCACTCATTTGGTCTGCCTTCTCAGCCATCATCAAATGCAGAAGAAAAGACACTCACACTCACTTCCAAAAATATGGGCTCAACAACATTCAAGGATTTAGATACTCTTCAAGATTAGTAGGAAGATGACATAAGCCAATGGGTTTACAGAGAAGAACCTAAACCACCACGCTCCCTCATAGAATATTTTTAGGAGGCTTATCCGTGTGCGTCCAAGTTTGTGGAAAAGTGCAATTACCAAGGCAGAGGTCTTGGTATAGAAGTATAGGGAAAACAACAACCCGTCAAAGCATCTATGAGACCAAAGCATATGGGCTTAGGTTATGACCAAAAACAAAAGGGTCCTGCAATATCCACTCGTACTTCTAACAATGTTAGTGTGGAAAATAGTCTCCTTGATGACATACCTGAAGAAGAATCCATCATACTTGCATACAATGACATGGATCTCTCCTCCATGTTTGATTGTCTATCTATTTGCACTATTGACCTCTCCCTTCGCCACCCTGAGGTCATTGATTGAGACCTACGTGATAGTGCTGCACCCATTGATACATTTCCTTCAATGGATACTGACGTGCGTCTCATGGGATTGGGGGAGGATGAATTCCCTAGTCACAAAAATAGAAAGAAAAAAATCAAAATCTGTCATCAAGTGAAAACCTCCCTGAGGCACTTTTTGATTGGGAAAAAGTAAAAATAAAGGGCATATCTGATAGTGAAAACCTCAATGAGGCACTGGAGGATGGGGACGTTCATCTTCCCCTTGTGGGAACTCAAATGTCTAAGTGGTCTTCTATTCTCATTGAAGAGACAGAAGAAGTAAATTTGGGGATAGAAGAAAATCCAAGAATCACTTATGTAGCCAAATCCTCATTAGAAGAAGAGAATTCCACCATTGTCCAAATTATCAAGGAGGGTGTCATCAATTTCATGTGGCCTATTCAAATATGCTAGGCCTTGATCCTGCTCTTGTTGTACATCATTTGGATGTTCGTCCAGATGCCAAATCTGTGAAGAAAAAGTTACGAAAGATGCATCCTCAAGTAGCCCTACTAGTCAAAAAAGAGTTGGAGAAACTGCTAGAAGCTAGATTCATTCGACCCATTAACTATTCTAACTGGATCTCCAATATAGTACCTGTCACTAAACTAGATGGATGTATCAAAATCTGCATGGATTTTTGAGACCTTAACAAAGCTTATCCCAAGGATGACTTCCGATTTTCGAACATTGATATATTGGTCAATCTCACTATAGGACATGAGATTCTATCCCTCATGGATGGTTTCTTTGGTTATAATAAGATTAAGATTGCCCCTAAAGATCAACACAAGACCGCCTTCACTACACCTTGGGGTACATTTTGCTATAATGTCATGCCTTTTGGCCTCAAGAATGCAGGGGCAACATATCAGTGTGCTATGACAGTCATCTTCCATGACCTTATTCACATCACAATGGAAGATTATGTTGATGATCTGTTAGGAAAGTCAAAAATAAGAGGCGACCATCCTGCAATTCTGAAAAGGATCTTTGAATGGTTAGAGCATTATAAACTTCATCTGAATCGAAAGAAGTGTGTCTTTGGCGTCATGTCAAGAAAGTTATTGGGTTTAATTATTTCTAGAAGAGGCATAGAAGTGGATCCAGCTAAAGTCAAAGCGATAATGGAAATGCACCTGCCACGCACATTAAAGAAGTTAAGAAGTCTTCTAGGAAAGTTGCTGTCCATCAGGCGATTTATAGCTTAGTTAGCTGATAAGTGCCAGTCATTCTCCCACCTATTACGTAAAGACAATAATTTCAAGTGGGAATCCAAGTGCCAGCTCGGTTTTGACCAGATCAAAGAATATTTGGCTCATCTGCTCATCCTCATGCCCCCAATCCTAGGAAAATCGCTCCTGTTGTATATTTCAGCTACCTCAGTTGCACTGGGGGCATTGTTAGCTCAACATGAAGAGTCATCCAAAGAATGCGCCATTTATTATATCAGTCAAACATTAGTGGGCTATGAGCCTAATTATTCTCTGATGGAAAAGGCATGCTTAGCTGTTGTTTTCTATTCACAAAAACTACATCATTATATGCTCAGTCATCCAGTAAAGTTGATATCAAATATTGATCCACTTAAGTACCTGTTATCTAGAACTGCTTTAACTGACCGCATGGCTAAGTGGATTATGTTTCTAAGCGAGTTTGATATAAAATATGTGGACATAAAATCTATTAAAGGGAAAGTAATAGCAGACTAGTTGCGGATGCTCCTCTGGAAGATGCTTATCCCTTAATCATAGAGTTCCCTAATGAAGAAGTCTTTACAGTCACAAAAGCCACTACCTGGACACTTCACTTTGATGGTTCATATACTCACAATGGATCTGGGGTAGGAATTTTGTTCATCACACCACAGGGTGATTACATCCTAGAATCATTCAGATTGGCATTCCCATGCACAAACAACATAATAGAGTATGAAGCTCTCATCATAGGTCTTAGAGTCACCGCCCAATGGAATATCACTCACTTATGAGTTTTTAGTGATTCCCAATTGGTCATTAAACAAGTCAATGATGAGTTTCAAACCAAAGATGACAAGTTGTTACCTTATAAATGCATGGTGGATGATTTCAAGAAGTATTTCACCTTTATCCAATTGGAGCAGATCCCAAGACTCCAGAATAAGGCAACATATGCTATGGCTACTATTGGGTCCCTAATTGACATGCCAAAAGATCGTATAGATTTTCAGTTCCTAGTTGAACAACTCTTGATCCCAGCGTATGATATCCCTAAGAGTGAAATGGTATGCGACATCGTAGGTCCCAAATCACCCTGGTATCATGACATCTACATGGACCTCCTTGAAAACATCTTGCCTACCGATCTCACAAGTAACCAACGCAAATCCTTTATCCAACGTGCCTCTCGTTACACGGTTACAACATAGTGGGAGATACTCTTTATCGTCGTGGGTATGATGGAACCCTTCTTAGGTGTTTGAACGAGACCGAATCCTGCATTGCATTGGTAGAAGTACACAGTGGTGTTTTTGGGGCCCATTCTAATGGCATGGCCTTGGCTAAAAGGATTCTCAGAACCGGATATTACTAGCCTATTATGGAACACGATTCTTGTGAGTTTATGAAAAGGTGCTTTCCTTGTCAGCAACATGTGGACCTGATTCATGCCCCTGCACAAGAGCTACAACCCATCACAACACCATGACCATTTTCACAATGAGGTTTTGATTTGATTGGCAAGATTTACCCTCCATCCTCTGAAGGCCATACCTTCATCGTCATCGCCACTGAATACTTTACTAAATGGGTGGAAGCCATGCCACTCACCCAATTTACTGGTGTTCATATATCCAAATTCACCCTTTACCATATCCTCTGTAGGTATGGGATCCCCTCCACCATCATTACCGACAATGGCAAGCCATTCAAAAAGAAGTGCCTGAATTTTTTTGCAAGACTTATCGCATCCAACATCATCGGTCAACTCCATATTACCCCAAGGTAATGGTCAAGTAGAAGCAACCAACAAAACCTTAATTAAAGTCATTAAAAAGATGGTTAACAACACTGGTTGAGATTGGCACCTCCATATTCATCTCGCCCTTTGGGCTTATCACACATCCATCCGCACCGCTACCGGTGCAACTTCATACTCCCTTGTTTATGGTGTCAAAGCTATCTTTCCGATTGAAGTCAAAATCCCATCACTTCACATATATCTGAAGAATCTCGTAAGTGATGAAGACACTTGGGTTGCATGACTTGATCAGTTGGAACTCTTAGACAAAAAATGGATCAAAGCCTATAACCATTTACAAGCCTATCAACATTGCCTAAAGAGAAGCTACAAAAATAAGGTCCACCCTCATCAATTCAATGTGGGTGACCTAGTACTCAAGGAGAATTAACAGAATCAACAAGATCAGGATAAGAAGGGAAAGTTTGAAGCAAATTGGTTAGGCCCTTACATCATCACAAAAAAATATGGTTTATGCGCATACATGCTTGCCACACCTGAAGGAGAACCCTTGGAAGAGCCCATCAATATCATGCACCTAAAGAGGCTTTATACTTAAGTCAGTTGGGTGGTCCTATCCTGCAAAAGTACAAAAAAAGTAAAAAATCATCAAAAAAATCTAAAAATAGTAAAGAGAAATAATTCATCCAATGGTGAAAACCACTCTTCGTGGGACCTTGGATAAGTACATTTGGTGAAAACCTAGCAACAGGTGCCATTCATAGAGGGCTTAATCATTATCTACCTTGCATCCTAGTTACTTCATCCTTCCACCTATCTTATCATCATTGCTTATCCTGGCATCCTATCTTGTCCTATCTTATCCTCCTATCAGCATCCCATCATACCTTGCATGGCATTTTATGATTGAGCATTAGACAATCTATATCGGTTATCCATATTCCTGAGCTTTTTATCCTTAATCTAAGCTTTTCATCCCTTGTACATCGTGTCCCATCGTTGGTCTTGCATCACCATCTAGGCACATCCTTTGTGTTTGTGACCATTAGGTCCCATCTTGTCTTTAGTCTTTTTTGAACTACGTGGCCCTTGCGCTTTCACGTAGGCAAGGTCGATCATTTGATCTACCCCTGAGGCGTTTGTCCATCCATCTTGGTCCTTCATCATGGTTCCCATTTGTCTACTTTCCACTTTTATCCATGGTCTTTTGTCAAACTACGAGGGCTCTGTGCTTTCACGTAGGCAAGGCTAATCATTGATCAACCCCTGAGCCCCTAGGTCTTTAGGGTGTGTCTATCTTGCATTTTGTTATCTTGTTGTGTCATCAAAGTACATCCCTATCATGTCTGGTAGTTATAAACAAAGGTCATTACTATCATCAGATTCAATTCTTTTCAAATACCCTACGTCATGTTACTCATTTAGTTAAGTTCCCATCTTTGGTCTCAATAGGATGCATCCTTCCTAACAGACCACATCAATCCCATCCATCCTCTTAATCCTATGGAGAAGGATGTTTAAATTTAATTCCGATCTTTTGGTGCTTTTGGTATTTTGTTTATCATTTGAGCTTCCTATCATGCCTCGTCGGGGTCACCATGATCTATTATATCATGGTGCACTTTGACTGGTACATATAGGGACGTATCTTGATTTCTTTTGTCTGCTTGCTATCTTCTTGGTTGTCCCATGTAGTACCCACCAAGATCTTTGTGGTCTTGTGTTACGTTGGGGCATCCTTTGTGCTTGTGGTTATCCTAATACATGGCCCAACCAAAGTCCTTGTGACTTTGGGGTATTACAATAGCCTTCTTGTCTGCTATGTTTTTTTTATGCATTAGACATATTCCCGCCTTAGTTCCTTATACTTTGGTGTCTTGTGTCTACTGCTATAGTAAAAATTAGTGCTCCTAAATTGGAAAATGGCATTACGATTGCATTTTCATACATCATTCCGTTGCATTACATTTATCCCCCTTCATTCCTCTAACTTATGACTAGTGGTTTTGGTTGTGCAAATATTCACTTCTTATTTCTTTTTCTTCCCAGGATCCGTACGGTCTCAACAGGTGCAGTCTCACACCTCCTATCCCCACAACTGACCCTAACCCATTCCTATGCATGCCCTTATTTACCTTCGTATTCATATTCATTTAGTTTAGAGCTTAAAGTTTGTAAGGCCCTCAGGCCCACCCCATTGCATTGCAAGGCCATTATTATATTCATTTTAATTTTTTTAGATTGACATAGATTTGTTATTCTAAGCATCTTAAATTAAGTTCATTTCATTAAAATTTCATCACATATATAGTCCATCTCATTATATACATTGCACTATCTGCATTTATCACATTTTCATTTCATAATCACATCACAATAACAACATCCATGATACACATCATAAAATTGCAAGCACATACATATGCATCACCACCCGCATCATACATCATTAGTCCATAAACATATCATACATCACATCCTGCATCACAACATGTTAGGCATCATGCATATCACATAGATCATGATAAATACATACATACATCATCATTATCCATCAAATCTCATAATAAATCATATCCATAAAGATATACACACATAAGAATCCATAACGTCATAAATGCATAACATAAATATGGGCATTTCACCGTATACATAAACACCAAAATATCCAAGTACATGAAAATATCCATAACCATGTCCATCGTAATAATGCATACATGTCCATCATAGGTCATCAAATAAAATACAAGTATAGAATGCCCCTCAAAAATGGGGACCACACCAATGAATAGGCTACTCTCTATTTGCTTTGCGCTATGGAACCCATGGCCCCTGTCCCTATCCCCTACATATCCATCATGTACCTATCAAACATCATGATCCTATCCCTCCAATCCTCTGAACCCTATGCTAGGTCCATCATATCTCTGAGGGGAGTCTCGCACTAACCCTCTGCATGGGGGAGTCTCTCTATAGCTTTTGTAGCCCCGTGTGTGTGTCCCCATTGTCCAGGATGGTGTTGGTATCTAGAGCGCTGCTTGGATGAATGGAGGTACCCAACGTGTTGGATCTGGAGCTGCCATGTAATATGCCCACATGTAGTAGCTTGAATCTTGTATGAGCTCGTCCCTCTCCACCACCTGCAACCTCATGGCATCCCACTCTGATCTATACCTGTCTCGTGACCTTGATAGAAATCTCCTCTCCTACTCCCGTAGGTCCTATGCCATATGTAGCTGATCCACCTGTCCTTGCACTCGTGACATCTCCTATGCTAATTTTTCCCTCATCCCACAATTGCCGTATCTCTTGCATCCACTGCATATCCTCCCCTACCATATCTCTCCCACCCTATAGCTGATCTATCTAACCCTGCATTAGTGTCATCCCCTCTATTGCAATATCTCTCTCTCTCGCTACAACTGATCTAATTGTTCCTGCAACTGTGCCAGTCTCTCTATGGCTATACCTCGTTCACTCTAAAGAAGCTGAATCTACCTCTCTGCTACCTCAACTCTCTCTAGGATTTCCCTTGAATCTCCCATAGCTACCTCTTCACCCCTCATCCTCTCCCGGAGCTCATCTAGCTCCCTCCTCAACTACTCCCACTCTCTAGTCTGCTCCTCTATCAACCTAACCCTATCCTCTGACTCCCTCTAAACATCTGCTAGCCTCCCTTCCAACTCATGTATCACTGTCTCATATCTCATGACATCATGTCCTACCTCATATGCTAGGGTCCTAAAATCCATATCCTCTGCGGTCTGTAACCTCTCCACCTCTACCCATAAACTATCTCTATCAACCTCCAGCTCTGTGATCCTCCGCTCTGCCATCTGCATCCTCCCTACCTCAGCCTGTAGTCTCTCCCTCTCTGCCTCTGATACCCTCATTCGCTACTCTGCAATCTGTAGTCTTGCTAGAGCTCCTGCCAACAATACGGTCGGATCCTCTGGTGGCAGTGGTACATACACCACCACAACTAAGGGTTGGACCTTTATAATTTCCACCTCCATCACATCTACCTGCTCTCCCACCTGATGCTCACCCTCCTCCTCGGTGCCTCTCTACTCTCCCATCTGATCCTCCCTCTCTACCTCAGCCTCCCCCTCCTTGGCTGCATCCCTCCTATGACACTCATCTCTCCCCCTGCCCCTCCTCAGTGTGATCGGCCTTGCCTCATCCTCTGCACCAAATCCCTGTGCCCCTACTATCGGGTGCTCGTTCGTCATCCGCCTCGGCCTATGTTGAGCCCACCATGCTGTAAATCATGTGGTCGTCCCTGCATCTACTGACCCCTCTCTCCTCTTGGGAAAAAATGTCGCCTACTGATCCTCCTACATCTTCCTCCTGAACTCTACAGTGAGTACGTCTCCCCATAGCACATCCCATGTGTCACGACCCCTATTTTCAGTAACTAGTAATTCAATATTTCTACTTAAATTAAATGTTAGTATGGATTAATTTTTCTTAGAGGAAATAAAAATAGTTTTAAATAATTTATTGATTTTGCTCAAAATTAGAATTAATATTTTATGTTTAATAGTGAACTAAAGAAAATTCAATATTCAATTAATTAACAATGCTTGTTTCTTAGAATAATTAAATTAATTGTTATGGAATGAAAATAATTTGTTATTTAGAGAAAAATTATTTGATGTGCGAGTTAGTGATATTTTGTTGTTATTTATTTGAATATATTTAAATTACAATTTGAAATGACTTTTATATTATATTATGAGGATGGATATTTCATTGGTATTAAAATGGAAATTCTTGTACTAGCATTTACGGGATAAAATTTGTGCAAAAAGGAATATATTATGTTTTTCTTATTTCAAGATTAGGTCTTGGAATTTGGGGGGATCTTTAAAAGGAGGAAATCATTAACAAAAAGGGGGAATTGGTATTTGGAATTCTTTTGGTATTGTTCTGCAAGAAATAACTGAAAACGGTTGCTGGGAGGGGAGCTTTTTGTTATTTTTCTAGAAAACTAACCATGTTTCTCGACACTGCAAGCTGGAGTGGAAGCTCTACAACAAATCTTTCCTCTGGAAAGTGGAGAAGTTAGGTTCCACTATTTTTCTCCCCATTTTAATTCTATTTAGGGAATGAATTGAGTTGTTTGAAGCAAATAATTATTTGTTTACTTAAATTTTGAATTGAAGCAATTAGGAATTGCACCCTCTCATAAAATTTATCAGGAACTCTTTTCGGAAATTTCTTTGTATTTGTTTTGAAACCATTTCATTTCAAGAGGTGGCGTTCATTTCATTCCTGCCATTTGTATTGGCTTGAAATTCTTCCTTAAGTTTTCTCCCTAAGTCCTGGCGCACTCTCTTTCCATCGTTTTGCCTTCGGAGTTGGTTAAATTTTGTAGCTATTGCAATTTCAATTGCATGCACCTCTCTTTGTTTCAAGTCCGCATACTTTATTCAACTGGTGGTTCGTGTTGTAATTGGTATGTCCCCCGGCCATCGACTTGTATCACCTTTCTTTCGGATAATCTTATTGTTCGTATAGGAATCATTTATGCCCCTTTTTCTGGAAATATCCTTGATCTTGCCTTCATTATTATTATTTGTGTCATGTATTTTTGGGGTTGCATTCTCATTTGGAGAAGATCCTTTTTCTTTTGCCTTCTACCCTATTAGCACATAGTCTTTAAGTAATCCATCGATGTTTGTTATGGAGTGTTGTCATTAGTGCGAGCCACTGAAGCATATATTTGAGAATTCTTATTAGTAGTCTGATAAATCACATTGCCTCCTTTGTCTAGCATAATGGCTTGTTCAACTCTTGTCTCTGCTAGATTTTTATTTTGATAGTAGGTTTACTTAACTGGTTGCTACGTATTTCTTGGCATTGGGCCTTCGACATCCTTGTGTGGTGTATCCCCTGCACTCACAAAGATTGCAAACATAACTCAAGTCAATACAATCCACTAACTCAAGCTTATCTTCTGACTTTTTCTATCGAAATGGTTCTTATTGAAGTTATATAAGTCTCTCAATGCCACCATTACATTGTTTTTAACCCACAGCTAAGTTCTTCTCTGGTTTCAGTGATTACAAGATTCATAGGATTTACAAGTTGTATATGATAGTGAGTTACCTCTCTTCCTTAGTCGCTAGGTGTGGATTTTGGTCCTAATTGTGTTAAGTGCTACCTATGGTTGAGAGTTTTAATTAATGTTGATAGTCGATTCTTTAGAATGATTCAACACCAAACTACTAATCCGGTTAAAACCATCGATATCTCATCTCTCAATGTCTTGGGTATGCGATTTATGTTGAGGATATAATCCATTGTACTCCATAGGGCCGTGCTCTATGTGTGTCATGTAGGTTACCATGTTGTTTTCTTGTGCCAAGAAGATCGTTTTTCATAGGTTCTTTTGGTATTCGATGTTCTTTGTGGTAATTACATATTAAATGCATGCATTTCACTTTAGACCTATCATTGCATGTTTTATATATCAAATAGTTATAGTTGCTCCATCTTTTGCATCCACTAAACTTTTATTGTGAATGGAATTTGTAAATCTTGCATTGTGCTTAATTCCATAGGGAAAAATCCTTGTGATACGTATTTATCTCATTTCATTTGAAGAATAAACTATATGATGTGATTGATATTGTTTACCTCGTTGCTAATTATAGTGTACCCTCTTTCTACATTGATTATTGAATAAGAAGAATTGTGATTTTAGTTGAGGTGTAAATTTAATGAATGGCCTTCTGTTGGAATGCGATGGAAACTATGAATTATTAAGTATTCGGCTCATGTGTTATATATGACAACTGATTTTATATATATTTATAGCATTTGATTCTAAATCCATAGCTTTCAAGTTAATAGATGGGATCGATGAGTACTTAGCAAGCTTTAAATTCAGCAAATGTAAACTTGATTTACTTATTTTATGTGTTCTTTTATGTTGGCATTCAATTTCAAGCCAATCAATGAATAGGTACTACGAATAATATTCAATGTGATACATGCATATTGCATACTATCTATGCTTGCAGTTCATTCCACTTGCTGTATATTTATAATTCTAGATCAACATATGTTTTTCATAAGTAAATATATTTTTATAAGAATGTATACTCATATAAATTCATTAGCTTATATATGTATTCTCATACATACATGAGCTATACCTTCTTAACTCTTTTACAATATTACTCACTTTTTGTTGACAACTCTTGGAGTCAATGAGTTTGGAAGTAAGCATTCAGGTTGTAATTCATAGGCAAGTGTGCCTCCTAACAAGCTTAGGATTACTTTCAAGAAGCTTTATATGATTGGATTATGGTTTTCAATGTACTTGTATGATATTTGAGAGGTCATTAGAGGTAAATGGTATTATTTGCAAATACTTGAGAGAAAACTCGTGATAGTGCTACTGCTACCGTAATTTCTCATATGCAAGGATGATGCATTGGTGAAACTTATAAATGTTGCTATTTAACTTATGTAAACTGAAAAGGAACTTCCCTATGCTCCTTGTTGCGGGTGATATTCATGATATCTAGAAATATGTAATAAATGGTCATGTCCACGAGATAGTATGAACACTGCCTATGAGGCATTTTGTAACCATTGAGATTGTGCAACCAGTGAGGCATTTCATTAAGCCAGTGAGGCACTTTTACGAGTGGTTTTTCATCCCTACGGGGGTTTTCCACTCATGAAATTCTTTGTGCTATGATTTCTTGATGGGTGCATTTAAGATCTTGCTATTTCCTTAATTTGCATTACAGTATTTGAATTTACATGTATCACTGAGATGATAATTCAGGTGTAAGCCTACATGGCTTAATCTAATGAAGGCACCGCCTTGTTTTAATATAGTTTGATTCATTGATGATTGTTACTCCATTTAGTGACGAAATTAATTTAATCATTCCTCTTACTCTGTACCTTTTTATAATTATATTATTCTATTAAATTATTTGGAAATTAAGGGTTATAACTTGTATGTGAAATTCTCAGAGCTTACATCGTGAAATCCACCTAAACCTCTGTGGTGCTGCTCGTATATCCTGCTCTATCCCGTACTACCTCAACACCTTTTCTACCCTCTGAAGCTCAATGATATATGGCTCCCTCTTGACTATGTAGCATACAGAGTAGAAACGACCCCTATAGCTCCTCTCATCATCTCTCCACCCCGTGAACCACCATGTCATGTACGACCTCCAAGTGATAGGCTCCTCCCAGAGGTTATCTAACCTCCTCCTCCACCCCTCTAGGTCACCAATGTTTGCATAGCACAATCGCCACCCTACCTCTCATCCATACCAGTAGGCTACCGGTAGTGTCTTGTCCGCTATCTCATATACCATGATCTCTGGCCTGGTCATGCTGATATGCTCCCATGTCCATATTTGTAAGAGCATCACATGTGTGTTACTCTTTGCCCGCCAATAGCATACTATGTGCATATCCTTGTACAATTGTGCCAAAATGTAGGTCCCCCATGCAAACTCTCCCTCGTGCCTCTCCACAATGTGTCGCACAATCCCCATCACCTTGAGACTACAAAACCTCCCACTCTGGTCCAATAATAGGATACCGCTAATCAACCCACATAAGTATAGTGGTAAGGAAAGCACTTCTAATCCCAAACATTTGTCTACATCTAACTCCATCCCTCGAATCAGAAGCCTCCTCTATCCAAATAAGATCCATAGACACCTCTGTAGATCCCCCACCTCACACCGTGTTCAGCTGACCATATGACCTGAAATAGGCAGCTGCAAAATCCTCCACACGTCCTCTAGGGTCACGGTCATCTCCCCCAATCGGGAGATGAAAGGTGGAAGTCTCTGAACTCCACCACTCCATCAATGTCGTCAACAATACTCTATGTGCCCGGATGTTGGGATAGTCCAACATATGTAGTAAGCCCACTAGGGCCAATGCCTCATGATCCATTCCATTCATAGGGTGGGTAGTCATCGCTAGCATGGCCGAGTGTCTCTCCCTCATGCACAGAACATCAAACCGCTGCATCCATAAAAATCACATACTAGTCTTGCTAATTTCATCTTTTCATTGTCTTCCCTATCCCCCTACCTTGGGTTGGTTCTTGCACTAATCCCTCCTTTTTTCTTAGTTTTTTTGTCTCGTTCCTTTATTTTCCTTTTTTCTACCTTTTCTTTTTTTCTCGCTTAGACGCGGATTTCTTTTCCCCTTGGGGGGTGATTCTGCCCGGATGGGCGGTTTTTCCCCTAGTCTCGGGGCGATTCTGATTGAAGGGTGGAACAGCCCCTTTGGGTGTGACACCCCCACCCTGCGCGGGGCGGCCCCGTCCGCGCACCCGCCTTGGGTGGGTGCGCCGAGAGGTGTCCTTGCCCAAGGCGGGAGGGTTGGGCATCCCTGCCCCTTTGCGAGTGGTGTTGCCTCCTTGTGCAAAAGATCTGTCCCTGTGCGGGTGACACTGCCACCCTGCTGGGCGGATTAACCCCTCCGCGAGGGGTGCCGTTGCTCGAGGTGGCGAATCTTCCCTTGTGGCAGAGAGTATTCGCCCCTTTGGGGCGGTTTCGCCGCTGTGCCATCTCTCCTATTTTCCCATTCCCTTGGGTGAATCTGCTAAGCAGATTTGCCCATTTTTTCCCTTCTTCAGGCTAATTTGTTCGGTCAATAACAAAATTTGCCTCTTCACGCCAAAATCCCTATAGGGCAATCTTGGCCCATTTCTCGTTCTATCTTATTCTAACTACCCAAAACCCAAATTTTTATATATATTTCAAAATCAACTCAACATTACAAAGATGGGGTTTTTCTCTAACCTGGCGAGGTACTGCACACTCGTAGTAGAACTGTCATATCTCATCGCCTTGGTGGATGATCATGTCCTTGAACTCATCCCCATTGTCCCCTTCGTTGTCATCCTCACAGGCCCTCCTCACCATTTGTCCTTCTCTCTTTTTCTCTCACTCTCTCAATCACCAACAGTGAAAATGGTGAATAATAATTTTTAAAAATTACTATATATTCCCTTTTGACTCTTTTTAAATTTTGGGTATTTTTACCCTTTATTTAAATTTATTTCCATCTAATTAATTCTCTATCTTCTGTGGGCCACCATTTGTGCCCCGTTCATCCATTTTCCTCTGTTCAAAAGCCATTTTTTTTGGGGTTTTCAAGCTCTTTCACATGGTACCCTTTGTTTTTTCATATCAAGAAGTCACATGGGGCCCCTTTTTCTTCCCCATCCACCCTCTCGAGGGGACATACCCTGCCTACCCTATCATTTTCATCCATTCTTCCATCCTATCCATTTTCCTCCGACACCGGGGCATGATCTTGCATCCTTTTTAGCTTTTCACTTCCTACCATCCTTCCTACACTGGGGCATCACCTTTCTACTCTATTCCTCTATCGAGTCAAGTATATTTTATTTTTCTTCAAAACATTGTTATTCTAACAATATTTTGAAGAGGGGCAAAATGTAGACATCCAAATTTCACCCCTTGCATAAGGTCAAATTTATCCCTTTCATCCACTCACTTCATCTTGTCCATTGACATTAATTAAATCATTTATCTGATTAATTTAGTCATGTAACCTTTATGAATTTAAGTCAATTTTAAATTCATTATTTTCTCTCTCCTTGTCCCATCCTCCATAACCAATTCTGAATCTGGATTAATCTAATTAATCTGTGATTATGGATGTGCACACCCTTAATTGGGATTATTGTCACATCCCCCATCATACCCCACTTGTCTTAATCCTTCTTTTACCACCTAATCCCTTGTTTGCACAACTTAACCACTTAATTAGATCAACCTAATCCCCATGCCATTTATGGCGTTTCACAAGTCAACCCTTTCATCAAATTCTTCCCTTTTTGGAGAAGGCATCCCATTCCCAAGGTGAATTCTAAATTCACTTTTATTTCCCCTAGGACTTTAAGGAATTTTTAATTCCTCAAAAGGTCACATCACCCACTTGAGGACAAGGACCTCCTTTATGAGGAGATCTTGTCCAATCCCAAGGTACTAGGAAAGTACCTCCACCTCATGTCCTTTTGGCCACATCATCCACCACATGTCAAGAGAGGAGGGCTTGTGAGTTCTCAACTCACCTAATCCCTTGATCTTGTCCAAGGTGGCTGCATCTTGACCCTTCATTGCTTAGGGGCCTTTCCCTTAAAATTAGAGGATTTTCCCTCATTTTGGTAACATTCAACACATGTACTTTGAACTCACAAGCATTGAAGCAATCACACTTGCATTCTCAAGCATCCACCATTGTTGCAATATTTGAGCTCACCTTACATCCAATTTGTACATCTATGAACATAACCACATTCACCATTGCAATCCTCACCTCATCCTCATCATTTTGCATTCACTTTTGTGCCATTACCATTGAAGAAGCACACACATCAAGCAATAAACATGTCCAACCAACTGATCAACTTGGACAAGGTAATATCATTCCTTTTCTTGTATTTTGTTCAAGTTCAACCAGGCCTTATCCAAGGTGGTGTTGTGATTTCTCTTTCCTTGCATTTTGTTTTCATTTTGCACCTTAGGTTAAGAAAGTTTCACTGCACAAAATTAGAAACTAAAAAATTTATATCCTTTGCATATTTTTGTACTAAGCTCCTTGGAACTCTATCTCTCTTATACATATTGTTCTAAAAAATTTCAAAGAATGCAATGAGAGCATCATTTTGTGCCTTGAAGTCTCCAAGACTATGTAAATTCTAAAAAAATTGATGTGCTATCGGTCTGTTGGTATTCCATATAACATTTTTCCTTCCAAGTAGCTCTTTCAGGAAGTAAATTAAAAAAAAACTACCTATGTACAAAACTTTGAAGGATATATCTTTGTTTTAATCTGGTTCAAATTATCCCTAAGTTGCTGCCAAAGCAACTCACACAAAACATAATCCATTCCATTAACCACCATGTCATATGCAACATAAATTGTATTGAATTTCATTTGTTTGTAAAGTAGATTTTCTGACCAATCATGACTGCAACATATCTCACAGCAGGGTTTGTTACTAGCTTGATTGTCAGTGCTCTTCCATCATATGTGGCACCAATTAGCTTCATGACCACATCGTTTTTCATGACTTTTAGCACTGGTAAAGGTCCAGTGTCACATATACTGGAGTCATAGCTTTAATTACTTCCTTGGTAATTACTCCACCTATGCTTGTCCATACGAATTTGTCATGCACTCTGCTAAGTGCCATCCTTACAAACTTTGCATCCATTTCACTACAAAATTTTGGGAACAAATTCAATACATCTAGTTTCTTTCATACAAGAATTTCATATTTTGGCTTCATGGAGTGATTATATCCAATCAACTCATTTACCCATTGATCCTTGAGTACTTGATGGTCAAATTCTTCCAATTTTGTGTGAATGTAGGTTTTGGTATCTTTAGTGGGCAAGACACTACTTGGGATTTGTGAAAATGCACCCAAGGGTCCATTTCGTAAACTTTCCATGAAAATATTCTAAACTTAGGTTAGGGTGTCTTAGTGGTCTCAACAATAGTTGGTGTGGCCATCTCTCCTTAATTATTTTGAATATACTAATGAAAATTTCTTCCAATTCAAACCAATAGAGTATTGATAACTGTAAATACCTTTTTCAAGCTTCAACGAAAACTAGGGTTTGATGCCAAATACTTTGAATCACCTTTACCTTGCTTCAGCTAGCTCTCCTTTCTTCTGAGTGTGTAAAATTGATTTAACTCAACTTGAATTTTCACTTTATGCTTTACCGATTTTCCCTAATTTTGCATTTAATGCATTCCACCTTCAAAAAGCTGATAAACACTTTGTGAAATACACTATAAACCCTAAAATGCTCCGTAAATCTCTAAATTTGAACCTTTTCTGCTAGAATATTTTTTAACATCTTTAGAATGCCATTATACATCACATATATTTATGTCACTACTTGACACCTCTTATATCAGGGGTTGATTAGATTTCTCTATAACTGCTCCCCCTAAAACCACTACTGGATTTAGTTTTTAGAAGAATTATCTACAAGAGATGTAGATAAAAATGCATTTGATTCAACCTTATTCTTAGGTTCTTCCTTTTTCCTCCAAATCTTTTCCTTTTCCTTTTTTACTTCAGTAGGATCCACTTTATTCACAAGTTTTTTCCTTTTTTTTGGATCAAATTTCTTCCTATTTTTGCTTCTGTAGAATTTTGAAATATGTCCTAGCTTGTTGCAAGTGTAGGACACAACATTTTTCTAACCAAATTAATTTTTATTTATCCTTGATCTACACTGGTTGATTTATGTCCAAAAGCATAACATGTATAGCAATAACCTTGAAAAGATTGAATCATTCTACCAACATTGAATCTATTCATCATTATCTAAGTTCTGCACTCATCGGCTCTATGCCTAATATTCTTGCAAACAAAACATTGTCTAGAAAAGAATCCAACATTATGATTCATTCTACTTCTACATTCTGTTGCCTTATGACCAAATTTATTGCATGAAAAATAAATACCATTGAAAGATGGGTACCTTTGAGCATTAGGTTGTCAGATGGGAGTTCTTATGGCATTGCTTCTTTGATTCTTGCTCTGTCTATCATTGCCTTGAGTCTTCCTTTGATTGTCAACTTTGTTAGGAGTCTGATTTTCCTTTGAACTTTGTCCTTCTTCAAGCCCTAAACCACCTTTATCCTTAGAGGGTTTATGAAATGCAATCAATTCATCAAGCATTGTAGTACTTGCTTTGAATTTATTCTCATGAGCTCTTGCTTTCTCCAAGTCAGACCTTAGAGTTACCACTTATTGTTCAAGCTTCATACATTCATCAATGTTTTTTCTTCTGAATTTCAACTTTCTGTCAGTCTTCAATTCTTTTATTTTCTTTTCTTTTCTTCCACTTGCACCTTTAGTCTGGTAATGTCTTCATTTACTTTCTTCAACTGATCACCGACTTCTCTATGGATTTCTTTGAACTTCTTGATTTGCTCTCTTAAATTTTTGATGCATTCATTCACTTCTTCCAAGTTTTCCCTCAGAGTTTCTTTCTCATTTTCAATTTTTTCTAGGTCTTCAAGAGCAGCATGGAATTCCTCAGTTGCAAAAATCTCTTCAGGAGGAACATGACACCTTTTATCAGCCATGTGTTCAAACTTTAAGATCTTCCTTAAGATGTTAAGCTTTTCCAAAGGAACCAATCTCTGATACCAATTGTTGAACACCCAAAATATGAAGAGGGGGGTGAATCAGTATTCTATAGAACCATTTAATTGCTAACCATTCAATAATTAAAACATATCTAGTTGCAACTATAAATAAGAACACAAAAGGAAGCATAACTCCACATAACAAATGAACACCAATATTTTTACGTGGAAAACCCAAAATGGGAAAAACCATGTTGAGGATTAGCTCACAATATGTTATAACCGGTTATAAGATATTACAGGGCACACTACCAGGACTCATTGTCTTTGAAAGGCTCACAACCTAAAATAGGTACAAAAAGATGTGTGGCTCACTGCCAAAAATTGAATTGATGAAATATACCTTCTATGCATCGAGTTCAGTTCCAATTAGGCTATGGTATACAAAATCTTGCACTTGTTTTCCGGTCCACAAAAAATACATCAAATGCATACAACTTCACATAATATCACACAGTCACACATCATTGCTTATTAATTTTCACATCACACATTACACACACTACTCAATATAAAGATGTTTCTTATATATTGGCTATTACATCTTCATACATCAATTAGGTCGACCTAATTAGATGTACATACTTAATTCAAATGTAGCTTGTTAGATCAACCCAAAACTTCTTCATCTCAAAAAAAAAGGCGCAAGACATAAATTAGGTCAGCTCAAACCTAATAAGGATCTCTTTAAATCATTCACGAAGCATACACCACTTATCTATGTCGGCCAAAAGAAGACACATACCATTTGCACATTTACTAAGCAGAATACTATAAGCCAAACTCTATCATTTATATCCGCCATCCCATTCAACAAAAACTGCTCAAAACTTGTCCAAAGATGCAATATGTAGTCCTTAAAAACATATTAAAATATCATGTAGTGATCTTCCACTGTGAGCAGTTTTGGACCAAATTATCGGATTAAAAATAATAGAAACATGGTTTTATCGGATTAAAAAAAATGTTACCAACCAATGTTGGCATCAATGACAACACATTAGAGGGATTCTTCTTCATTCTTCCAATAGAGGGAACTTTGTTGAACATATTGTTGCACTTCTCTTTTGGTATTTGTCCTTGATCCCAAAATTGTGATTTAGATTGGTATCTTGGTGATTGATTCAGATGGTTTGGCACTCTTGTTCATATTCCATTTTGGAATTCAACATTGTGATGATGGTTTTATCATGTTTTTATGGTACTAATCTTTTGGCCTCATGTGCTGATTACAAGGAATCTTGTCTACAGGGTTATGATTCACTGTTTAGGTGATATCATTTTGTTATGTTTGATTCACTATTTTGTAGTGATAGTGACATCAATTGTCATTCATTTTTGATCTTTAGCTTCACTTGATTCTATGAACTTAAACAATTGATATGATAACTCTATCTTGGAATATGATCATTTTATATCATGGTTCACGTAACGATGGGTTTTTGATACTCTTAATATATGCATGTTGACACTAACATTGATTATCTGTAAGGAAGCTACAAGGTAGAACTTTACCTGATAAAATTGTTTTGGTCAACCATTTTTTGACTCTTTAATTGTCAGTGAGCATATAGTTTTTTCTTGTAAGGGTATTCAAAATGATCATGGCACATAGGTTATTGATCATATTGAGCATTTGCAGGCTCATTTTGGCAAATCAATCAGTACTCCAAATGACAAATATTTCATTTGCTTAAAGGCTCCACTTTTTTTTTGTGGTCTTGGTTATCACATTTTATTGTGTTTTGTTTATGCACATATGCTATGTTTGATACTATGATTGTGTCATCGAATGGACATCAAAAGGTGATTAAGAGGTTTGCATAGTTATTTATTCTTAACCCTATCGGGTTTCTTTGAACATATGGTATTGTGTTCAAAATATAAAGTCACAATATACATGTGACTATCTTCGTCAATAGGATAGGAAGTTTGTGGAAACAATATTCTATTTAAAGTGGTCGGCATTTGTTCTTAGAAGGTTATGACTATTATTAAAGTGATAATAGTGTCATTTTTTTGGATCTTTGACAACGTTTAAAGTTATTATGATGTCTTTCTGAATTTAGTCCTCGTGGACTTCAAAGTTTTATCAAGATATGAATAATTTTGAAATATCTTGTGGAAAGGAAGTTAGGGCAGAATCATTATCATTTCGTTTGTTTTTGCTTTGAAGATACAACTCAGTGCCACCATGAAGATTGTGAAGCTACTGAATGCAGCTATTTTTTGAGCTAGGAGTTGGATGCGTTTGAGTGAGACCGTTATGGAGTTTTTGCTCAAACAGATGGTAACATTTTGGCCACCATGACAGGTATTTGTTTGTTAATACAAAATACATTATGCTGGTTTAAAAGCTTAACTACTTTTGTGTTTAGGATATGGTTGAAGATTCAGTTTTAGTTTTGGTAACCCGAGTTTATACTAAGGGGTTTTTCTAATCTTCAGTGTTTTTCTTCGAAATGTTAGTGATTAGTGCTCAAACCCATTATGGGTATCATGATTTAACTACTTGTTTGACAAATTTGTAAAAACCTTGGTTATTGTGGATACGGGTTTTTTGAAAAGGATAACTATTTTGTTCTTAGTATAAATTGAATGGCAGTAAGCCATTATTATGTTGAGAATTTGAGAAAGAAAAAGAGTGAATACTCATTGAAAGATTGAAAGTAAAAAGAGGCTTCATTGTATATTGTCTCTAGTTTCTAAAATAGAGAATTATATTCAGATTTGTGTGAGAGAGATTATTTTCTTGTACTGTTGTAGTTAGTACATTCTGTAATTGGAATGATTGAAATATCTTTTTGTTCTATAGAGATTTTACGATTGCAAACATAGTGCAATTGTAAGGTCCTTACTCTGCAAATTTTGTGTAGAAAGAAAAATTGAAAAGGAGTTGGTACTCCTATTGAAGTGGGTGCTTTAGATTGTTTCAGTGATTGAGTTGGTGCTCTGAACAATATTGTAATCAGTTTTTTGAGATCAAGCTTGCAAGGCATTTTGGAGTGGTTTTTCTACCCCAAGAGGGTTTTCACTCGACATCTTTTTGTGTCTATTTTGCACAATCCTTCCTTCTGCCATTTATGCTGAGTTAGTTTCCACAAATGCTCTGATACTTTGTTATTGTTCAGTTTCATCTAAATTCTCTTGGTTCAGTTGTTAATGTCCAAATTTTGAATATTAATCTCTGTCATCAGAAAGTCTGGTTTCCTTGCAAAAAAAACCATTAAAAAGTTGTTCGCTCAGCATTATATGAACAATATACATCTTTCTTTAATAGGAGTCATTAGGAATTCATTTTGTAGTTGATTAAGTAATTTGTCTTATCATTAAAAGTTCAACTATTATATTGCATATTTTAAGTTACATTCTATTCTAGATCACAAAAGGTCAGATCTGCATTTCATGTCATAAAAGGTTTTTAAATTATATTACTCTGATTCACCCCCCATCTTAGAGTATTTCCACTTCCAACAAGTGGTATCAGAGCATAGGGTCCTCTGTTAGGTCTAACCAACCTAGGATTGATTCTGGTCTTGGAGTCTGTTTAAAATGTCTCAAGCTCATGAAGGCACATCTATGACTAGAGCTCCATTATTTGATGGAGAAAATTATGTATTCTGGAAGATCAGAATGGAAACATATCTGACTTCTATTGATCTTGATGTTTGGAGTATAGTGTTAACTGGGTACACTGTACCAACTACATTGCCCACATCTGTTGATGAAAAGAAAAAATATGAAACCAATGCTAGAGCAAAACATGCTCTCTTGTGTGCATTGACTAAAGATGTCTTTATCAAAGTCATGCATTGCACTTCTGCTAGGGATATTTGGATTAAAATTGAAACCATTTATCAAGGAAATGAAAAAGTTAAACAATCAAAATTCCTTACTCTAAAACATTAGTTTGAGGAAATAAAAATGAAGGATGATGAAAAGGTAGCTGATTATTTCTTGGGAGTTGATGAAATTGTCAATGCTATGAAAGGGTTAGGAGAAGAAGTAAAAGAATTTGATGTTGTAACTAAGGTCATCAGAACTTTACCAAATAAATTTGAAGCTAAGGTTGCTGCTCTTGAAGAAAAGAAACACTTTGACCAACTTACCTTAGACAGTTTACAAGGCACTCTGACTGCCTATGAAATGAGAATCAATAAAAACAATTCTTCTGGAAAAGAAATTGCCTTTAAGGCAGAAAAAAAAGTTTTATCTGATGATAGTGATTCTAATTTATTAGATTCTAAAGAAGCTCTTCTTGTCAAGAAACTTAAAAAGAAGTATAAGGGTAAAATTCCCTTTAAATTTTTTACTTGTGGCAAGCCTGGACACATTTTTGCTAAATGTCCTTATGGTGATTAGTCTTATGAAGATGACAAACCTGAAAAACAACATAGGAAAAAGACTTTTTATCCTAAAAAGAAGTTTAACTTCAAACTCAAAAAGAGTCTCTTTTCAAAAGAAGACTCAAATTTTGAGTCAGATGACTCACTGGATGATGAAGACTTAACTTTATTTATGGCTGAAGTAGAAACTCAAAAAACTTCAAATAAAGAAGTAGAAAAATAGTCTGAGATAGAAAACTGTGAAATTGAATTGTTGTGTGCACTTCAAGAAACAAAAAGACTTAAGAAACATATTGCCTCTCAAGAGCATAGTACAGACAGTTTGGTCATTGGCTTACGAATTGAACTTGATGATTCTAAAGGAAGGGTGGACACTCTCCAATCTGTTCTTGTCAATAAAGATAAAGAGATTCAAAAACTTAAACATCAGGCAGTCAATATTAAAAAAAAAAGTTGAAGGTTATGAAAATACTATTCACTTGAATGATATACTTGGGAAACAAAAACAACATAAAGATATGACTGGTATTGGATTCAACACTGGCGAGTGTTCAAAATCTTTAAATCAGAACTTTAAGGCAGCTGATAAGAAGCAATCATTTGAGCATAAACAAACCAATTTCAGGTTTAATGCTTTCTTTCATGGTTATTGATTATTTTGTAATAAGTTCGGATACAAAGTAAGAAATTGTAGGATAATGATGTCTAGAACACCAAGGTTTGGTCACAAAATATTCCTTGGCTTTCCTAATACTATTAGGTGTTTCACATGCAATACTATTCGTCACACATCCAAACAATGCAAACAAGGTAAACATATCTCTGAAAAAGTTTGGAGACCCAAGTTTGTTCAAAATATAGAACAATCCATTCTTGTCCAAATTGCTCTTCTTTCCAAAAAGAAGGCATTGTGGGTTTTGGATAGTGCCTGTTCCAATCACATGACAGGAGATAAGGACAAGTTTATTAAGCTTGAAGATTATTCAGGAGGTTTTGTAAAGTTTGGAGACAATACAAGAATTGAGATTAAAGGTAAAGGCTCTCTACTTCTAAATGATGACACACCTATTTATGATGTGTATTATGTAGAAGGCCTTAAACACAATATTTTAAGTGTTAGTCATATTTTTGACAATGGTTATAATGTTATATTCAACTCACAAGGTTGTGCTATAAAGAACAAATCTGGTAAAACAGTTGCAACTGGATTAAGAACACAAGGTAATGTTTACAATCTTCTTGATTCTTCCAATCATGAATGCAATGAAGGCATATGTCTTACGGGTCAAGTTGAAGAAAATTGGTTATGGCATAAATGATTAGGGCATATTAACTTTGATAATCTAGTTAAGATCAGTAAAAACTAGAATGTGAGAGGTTTTCTTGTTCTAAGCAAACCAAAAAATGTTGTTTGTAAAGAATGTCTAAGAGGTAAACAAACAAAGGTTAGTTTTAAATCAAAGGAACATGCTTCAACTAAACCTTTGCAACTTGTACACACTAATTTGTGTGGTCATACTAGGACAAGGTCTATAAATGGTGAGCAGTATTTTATGTTATTTGTAGATGACTATACAAGAATGGTTTGGGTAACCTTTCTCAAACATAAGTTAGAAGCTTTTGATAGATTGAAAATATTTCATAAATGGTTGAGAAAGAAGCTGATATGAAGCTGAAATGTTTGAGGTCAAACAAGGGAGGTGAGTTTACCTCTTAAGAATTCATTGATTATTGTGAGAAACATGGCATAAAAAGGCAATATGTTGCTACAAGAACACCTCGACAAAATGGGGTTGTTGGGAGAAAGAACAGAACAGTGAAAGAGATAGCAAGGACAATGTTAGATGAAGCAAAACTGCCAAACATGTACTAGAAAGAAGATGTTCATACAACTGTTTATATTTTGAACAAAGTACAAATCAGAGTGAAATCTAATTTCACTCCATATGAACTTTGGCATGGTAAATCTTCCTCAATTAAATACTTCAGAATCTTTGGTTGTAAATGTTTTATCAAAAGAGATGATGAAAATTTAGGCAGTTTTCAATCTAAATCTGACGAAGCCATCTTTTTAGGATACTCCACTCATAGCAAAGCCTTAGGTGTTTCAATAAGAGGCCGAATAAGATTGTTGAATATGTTAATGCAAAATTTGATGAAAAATTTCTTCTAGATGATGATCATGTGTAGGATGTTGAAGATGAACCTATGGTAGGTCTTGATATTTCTCCTAAATCAGATGAAGCAGATAATATATAACAGGAGGATGCTTCAAGCTCTAAGATAGTAACACCTCCAAAGACACCCTCCAGGATTGTTATCAAGAATGATCCTCAAGATCTAATCATTGGGGATAGAGATGTTGGGATCTTAGTAAGAAGAAGAGCAAAAGTTGATGTGTAAGCAAAAATTGCTAAACATTTTTGTTTGGTAACTGATTTTGAGCCTAAAGCTATTTCTGATGCTCTAAATGATGATTTCTGGTTGAAATCTATGCAGGAAGAGATCAGCCAGATTGAAAAGAATAAGACTTGGGAACTATCCCAAGACTTGATGATAAAAATGTTATTGGTGGAAAATGGGTTTTTAGAAACAAATTGGATGAATGTGGCAAAGTAATGAGAAACAAAGCACGTTTTGTGTGCAAAGGGTATGCACAACAGGAAGGTATAGACTTTGGTGAAACTTATGCACCTGTTGCTTGTATTGAATCAATTATAATTTTCTTAGCATACTCTTATTTCAAGAATTTTAAGGTTTACCAAATGGATGTCAAAACTGCATTCTTGAATGGTTATCTTGATGAAGAGGTATATATGGAACAACTTGAAGGTTTTGTTGCAAAAGAAAAATCTGATCATGTATACAGGTTGAAAAAGGCCTTGTATGGTCTTAAACAAGCTCCTAGAGCTTGGTATTCGAGATTGGATGCACACTTAACAATAAATGGATTCAAAAGAGGTGGTGTTGACAACAATCTCTATGTTAGAGTTGAAGGTGATGATGTTCTAGTTATTGAGGTTTATGTAGATGACATAATCTTTGGCTACAATAATGATGCTTTCTCTAAAATGTTTTCAAAGATTATAGAATCTGAATTTGAAATGTCAATGTTAGGTGAACTAACATTCTTTCTTGGCCTCCAATTTTTACAACTTGAACAAGGAATATTTTTGTCACAAACAAAATATGTCAAAGAGATGTTGAAAAAGTTTCAAATGGATGAATTTCATCCCGTGAGCACACCTATGGTAACTGGCTGTAAGTTGTCTAAGAATGATGATTATCCTAATGTTGATCAAACCGAGTATAGATGAATGATTGGCAACTTGTTATACTTGACTGCCTCCAGACCTGATTTAATGCAAGTTGTGTGTATGGTGTCTAGATTTCAATCTGCACCAAAACAGTCACATCTTATTGATGTAAGAAGAATATTCAAGTATATCCAGGGTACTCTTGATTTTGGTTTATGGTATCCTAGAAACAATAATTTTACTTTGACATCTTTCACTGATGCTGATTGGGCTAGTTGTTTAGATTACAGAAAAAGCACCAGTGGTGCAACATTTTATCTTGGTGATCATCTTGTTGCTTGGCATAGAAAAAAGCAAGATTCTGTTTCATTATCAACAATTGAAGCTGAATATATTGCAGCTACATCTTGTTGTACTCAGCTTCTTTGGATGGATTAGACATTATTAGACATGATCAGACATGGGTATTGATGTTGCTAAACTTGTCTCTATTTTTTGTGATAACACAAGTGAAATTAATTTGTCTAAAAATCTTATTATGCACTCAAGGACTAAACATATTACAACTAAGTTTCATTTTCTGAGGGAAAACGTTTTGGCTAATGAGGTAACAATGCAGTATGTCTCCACACAAGCACAAGTGGTAGATATTTTTACAAAGCCTTTGGATAAAGAAGTCTTTGAAGGGATTCATTCTCGGTTAGGAGTTGTCTCTCAATCATTGCTTTCTTAAAATCCATCATTTGTTGAGGGGGAGCTTTTCAACTCTCTACGTAGCTTCTTGTTGCTTCATATGGCTTTGCTACTTCATGCTATATCTACAACTATTTTCATTCAATTTTCTTGGCATTACACTGTTGTCCCTTTGTCCTTGTGACAAAAAGGGGGAGAAGAGCTTGTTGAGTGTTTTAGTTTCAGATGGTTCGGTTTTGGCACTTTGTTTCAAATGGCTAAGTTTTTGCCATCAAGGACAAAGGGGGAGTTTGTTGCACTTCTCTTTTGGTATTTGTCCTTGATGCCAAAATTGTGATTCAGATTGGTATCTTGGTGATTGATTTAGATGGTTTGGCACTCTTGTTCATATTCAGTTTTGCAATTCAACATTGTGATGATGGTTTTATCATGTTTTGATGGTACTAATCTTTTGGCCTCCTGGGCAGATGATGTCTATAGGGTTATGATTCACTGTTTAGGTGATATCATTTTGTTATGTTTGATTCACTATTTTGTAGTGATAGTGACATCAGTTGTCATTCATTTTTGATCTTTAGCTTCAATTGATTCTATGAACTTAAAGAATTGATATGAGAACTCTATCTTGGAATATGATCAATTTATATCATGGTTTACATAACGGTGGGTTTTTAATACTCTTAATATATGCATGTTAACACTGATAGTGATTATCTTTTAGGAAGCTACAAGGCAAAACTTTACCTAATAACATTGTTTTGGTCAACCATTTTTTGACTCTTTAATTGTCAGTGAGCATATAGTTTTTCTTGTAAGGGTATTCAAAATGATCATGGCACATAGTTTATTGATCATATTGAGCATTTGCAGGCTCATTTTGGCAACTCAATCAGTACTCTAGATGACAAATCTTTCATTTGATTAAAGGCTCCACTTTTTTTTGTGGTCTTGGTTATCAAATTTTATTGTGTTTTGTTTATGCACATATGTTATGTTTGATACTATGATTGTGTCATCAGATGGACATCAAAAGGTGATTAAGAGGTTTGCATGGTTATTTATTCTTAACCCTATCGGGTTTTTTTGAACATATGGTATTGTGTTCAAAATATGAAGTCACAATATACATGTGACTATCTTCATCAACATGATATAAAGTTTGTGGAAAGAATATTCTATTTAAAGTGGTCGACATTTGTTCTTAGAAGGTTATGACTATTATTAAAGTGATAATAGTGTCATTTTTTTGGATCTTTGACAGCATTTAAAGTTGTTATGATGTCTTTCTAACTTTAGTCCTCGTGGAATTCAAAGTTTTATCAAGATATGAATAAGTTTCGAATATCTTGTGGAAAGGAAGTTAGGGAAGAATCATTATCATTTCGTTTGTTTTTTCTTTGAAGATACAACTCAGTGCCACCATGAAGATTGTGAAGCTACTGTATGCAGCTATTTTTCGAGCTGGGAGTTGGATGAGTTTGAGTAAGACTATTATGGAGTTTTTGCTCAAACAAATGGTAACATTTTGGCCACCATGATAGGTATTTTTTTGTTAATACAAAAGACATTATGCTGGTTTAAAAACTTAACTGCTTTTGTCTTTAAGATATAGTTGAAGATTCAATTTCTGTTTTGGTAACTCGAGTTTATACTCAAGGGTTTTTCTAATCTTCAGTTTTTTTCATCGAAATGTTAGTGATTATTGCTCAAACCCATTATGGGCATCATGATTTAACTACTTATTTGAAAAATTTGTAAAAACCCTGGTTATTATGGATATAGGTTTTTTGAAAAGGATAATTGTTTTGTTCTTGGTAAAAATTGAATGGCAGTAAGCCATTAATGTGTTGAGAATTTGAGAAAGAAAAAGACTGAATACTCATTGGAAGATTGAAAGTAAAAAGAGGGCTTCATTGTATTATGTCTCTGGTTTCTAAAATAGAGAATCATATTCAGATTTGTGTGAGAGAGATTATTTTCTTGTACTGTTGCAGTTAGTACATTGTGTAATTGGAATTATTGAAATATCTTTTTGTTTTGTAGAGATTTTATGATTGCAAACATAGTGCAATTGTAAGGTCCTTACTCTGTAAATTTTGTGTAGAAAGAAACATTGAAAAGGAGTTGGTACTCCTATTGAAGTGGGTGCTTCAAATTGTTTCAATGATTGATTTGGTGCTCTGAACAATATTGTAATCAGTTTTTTGAGATCAAGCCTGCAAGGCATTTTGGTGTGGTTTTTCTACCCCAAGAGGGTTTTCCACTCGACATCTTTCTGTGTCTCTCTTTTGTATTGTTTCGTGTCTATTTTGCACAATCTTTCCTTTTGCCATTTATTTTGAGTTAGTTTCTACAAATGCTCTGATACTTTGTCATTGTTCAGTTTCATCTAAATGCTCTTGGTTCAGCTATTAATGTGCAAAGTTTGAATATTAATCTGTATCATCAGAAAGTCTAGTTTCCTTGCAAAAAAAAGCATTAAAAAGTTGTTCACTTAGAATGATATGAACAATATACATCTTTCTTTAAAAAGAGTTGTTAGGAATTCATTTTGTAGTTGATTAAGTAATTTGTCTTATCATTCAAATTTCAGCTTTTATATTGCATATTTTAAGTTACATTATGTTCTAGATCACAAAAGGTTAGATCTGCATTTCATGTCATAAAAGGTTTTTAAATTATATTACTCTGATTCACCCCCCCCTCTCAGAGTAGTTCCACTTCCAACACATATTTTTATTGATGGTGCTCATTGATGCCAAAGGAGTGAACTCATTAGATCGGTGAGAATTAAATCGGTGAGAACTACACTATGGAGAAGGTTGTGAAATATCATGCTTGTATTTATTCATGTTGCTAGTAGTCTAAAAGTGTTTATGGAAGTATCAATGGAGGATTGTTACTCCTACATTGTACTACATTGTAATAGTTTCTTGCTCTTCATTCTACCAAAATTGAGTGCTAAGCCCTATGACTTGACCCTAAAGTAAAGCTACTCATGTTGTATCAGATCCGAGAGTTCCAGAGGTGGAGAATTAGTAGATTGTGAGTTTATTGTAACAAAGTGTTGACTGACTAACTGTAAATAATGTTTGAGTGTTTGTGTCAAAGAAGGTAAGTGTGCACCAATTGGAGGAAGTGTGTGAAGATGAAATAGGTCCAAGTTAAGATCACTGAAGGAAGTGTACAAAACATCATGTATTATTGGTAGTTACAAATTTGATTTAGGATTCACTTTGTACATATTTCATGTGAATTTGAATTTAGGTCTCCCTTAGCAAACTTGACTAATTGCAAATGGTGTTAAGAGGTTCTTGGCCAACATGAAATATTATTAATGATTTGGAATGAATATATCTATGTCGAGAATATATTCAATGAATAATGATCATATATTGTGCGAGTAAATGCAAATTCGAGTGATGTAATGGGAGTTGCATCCCAATCATTATGCGCCATTATTAAAAGATTATATGTTGTGTAGGAGATTGTTTGAAGGAAGTTTAGATCAACAACAATTTTTTTAATTTATATTGAAGATTCACATATCATATCTCTGTAATCTGATAGGATGGATGTCTTACTTATTGAGTTGGTGCTCAGATCTTTGTATTGGGGATTGGTGTCTCTAGTAGGTTTGTGCCTACAGTAAGATTTTATAAATAGCATACCCAAGATACAAATGACTGAAGGAAATAAAATACATAAATAAGAGATGAGAAAGAATAGATTGTATTCCTCTCAAGAGAACGCAAAGCTATAATGAGCTTGAGAATTGAGATTACAAAGGAAATGCCTTGGTTATATAGGCCAAGGCGAGAGATAGGATGTAACCAAATTATGAAAAGTATTGTCATCCTATGAAGTGTGATAAATCATGTCATTAAAACTCAACCACCTCATCCCTATGTAAAGCTAAGCTAGTGTGAAGAGGAATTAAGTGGAGAACTAGCTAGGAAATGAACTAGTTAGATAAAGTACCCCTTTCACAAAGTATACAATACAAACATACAAATATGGGTCCCAAATACATAATAACCTCTTAATGATAAAATAAGGAAAAAACTAGTGAGAAAAAACTCCCTCCCATGAGAGGTTGAATGAAGTAGGTGATCCCCCTAGAAGAGATTTCCCTCACCCCTAAGAGAGACCAAAGATGAACATACTTGCTCTCGGTGAAGGGTTTGGTGAATATATCTGCAACCTGATTTGTTGCAGGGCAGTATTGCAAATCAATGACCTGCTCTTGAATCAGCTCCCAAAGAAAATGCATATGGATCCAATGTGTTTGGTTTGTTGATGATGGATAGGGTTCTTTGAAATCTAGACGACACTTTGGTTGTCACAAGAGATGACTGATGGCTTCTAAAAGGTGATTCCAAGTTCAGTGAGGATATTCAGAAGCCAAATAGCCTTAGTGGCAACATTGAAAACCCCTCGATACTTAGCCTCAGTTGAAGAAAGAGAAATTGCATGCTGCTTCTTGCTCTCCCAACAAATGGGACCAGAACCATAGTGAAAATTGTAGCCAGAGGTGGACTTGTGATCATCAATATCACTAGCCCAGTCAAAATCCATGTATCCAAGTAAGTCTAAACTTGTGCCTACTACATAGTAAATCCCATGCATATGAGTGCCTTGGATGTAATACAAGATGCATTTGACATCTTTCCAATGAAGCTCATGTGGTTTCATCATGAAGCGCGAAACAATGGCAAGTGCAAAGGAATGTTGAGAATTGTGACTCAAATTTATTGGCTTGATTGACTTCCTAAAGTAGTTGAGTTTTCCTCCTTCATTAGCTTGAGTTAATTCATTGGTTTTCAAGTTGTTCTAATTGAAGTTGCGGGGTTTTGAAAATTTGTAACCTCCTGACTTAGCAAATGTGAAGCGAAGGTTACTTCCTTTGTTGTCAATGTGTCGTGGGTTCTGGGAACTTCATAACCTTTGACAAGAGGTTTGGGAAGTTCAAGTTTGAGTGATAGAGGGATCCCTTTGCAGTTGGCGAGTCGCGGGTTCTGAGAACTTCACAACCTCTGACATGAGGTTTTGAAGTTTGGTTTTCGGGCAATTTAGCGACTTGGAGTGTTGGGAGTTAATATTTAAGTCTTTTCCAAGAGACTTGCTGTGAATATTATAGATTCCTTTTTGATGCTCCAGAATTGCATGAGCGATTGCCGCGTGTCTTGGTGGACCCCTCACCACGACAAGTAGATGTGGGACCCGATAGGCTGGTGGATCATGTGAAGGCTGACAGGTGGTGATGACATGGAGGATAGATGGCATGTGGGCCCATGTACTCGGTGAACATTGGTGAGATAATAATGAATATCTCATTGACCGAGCGACATGGTGTTAGGTGGATAAACCTAAGTTTGACGCTAGATATTTGTTCAAATATTTATTTGATGGTAAAAAATGCTGGATGATGGCATGAAGCTTGAGGTGTAACCCTAAAGGGGTGTGGTATTTGAATAGTCGAGAGAGAGAGAAAGACTCTCAAGGAGCGGTTTTAGCTGAGCCATGCAGGCAGAGAGAAGAGGTTGCCTGGGTGCTAGTTTAGAGAGCTATGGAGGTAGAGTGGAAGATGAGGCCATGAGGCTGGATGCAGGGCGAGAGGCTGGATGCAGAATGGCGGTTACCTGCAGGGTTGGTGGTGGACTAGTCGAGAGGTTGGAGAGCCATGAGCCAAGTGAGAGAGATGAATCTTGCAGGAGGTGAAGGCTGAGTAGCTATGTGACAGAGAGGCCAAGAGGCCGATGGTCAAGTCATGAGGCTATATAGCTGAACGAGATGTCTCTTATTGAGAGAGGTATTCACAATGGGTTATGCTACCGAATATTCTCTAGAATGGAACAAGATGTAAAATCTATAAAGGCCGTGAGCCTGATATTGTATTTGTAACTATACTTTGTTGCTGAATAATACAATGGCGACTTGGGCTTTTGGAGTGTGGGGTTTTTTACCCAAAAGGGTTTTCCCCATGTATATCTGTGTGTTCATGTCTTCTATTTCATCTTTCATGGTTGTTGGTTTTGTTTGTTGAATCTATTAATGGTGTTGTTGAAACTGGTTAAGCATGAGTTTCTCTCTAAGGATTAATGTGGGAATGAACTATGTATGTTTCTGCTTTATGGAATCGTAGTATGTGCCTTTGAGGTGATTTGAAGAATTTAAAATTATTGAAGGCACTACCGATCTTGGATGCCCTCTTTTGAGATGCCCGCGTTTTTCCCGACAAGTGGTATCAGAGCTGGTAAAGGGAGGTTAAGGTCTTTCCTAATACTGACAAGTGGTATCAGATCTAGTAAAGGGAGGTTAAGGTCTTCCCTAATACCAACAAGTGGTATTAGAGCTGGTAAAGGGAGGTTAAGGTCTTTCCTAATACTGACAAGTGGTATCAGATCTGGTAAAGGGAGGTTAAGGTCTTTCCTAATACCAACAAGTGGTATCAAAGCCTTCTTCTAGGATGTGTTTCTTCCTAGTGTGTTGCTGGTTCTGGGTATTCCTTCCATGAAGATTTCTTAGTCTGTTAGGCTTGAGGAAATCTGGAGGAATTGACTGATGTTTTGATCCTTTTATGAGTGGAAGTTCTTTCTTTTTTGTATAAGTTTTTGAGACAACACACAACATGGAAGATGAAGAAGATGGTGAAACTTGATTCGGTCATATTGAAATGATGTGACTTGAATCTCATGAGTTGGCAGCAGTATAATCCTGATGCATGGGGTGGAATGTTATTGTCTCTATGGTTGTGTTGCAACAAGCTTTCATATTGTGTGTCTATGTGAGAGGCTCCCTAATGATATGGGGAAGCTTGGGTTTATGTTCAATAATGGACTAATGTGACTATGCTGGGTGTTTTTCTTGGTATTGGAAGGCACAATTTTTTTGGTACCCTGGTTGCATGAAGGCTATGGAGTTGATCATTGGATGGTCTGGAAGCTCCTATAATAACTTGTCTCTCTCGAATGCATGTGCATGTTGGTGGTTTTGGAGTTGGCTTGAAATGGGCTTGGAGTTCCTAAACTGTTGTTTCCTTTTAAGGATGGTTTGTACTTGCATGGCTCTGTGGTTTTGTAGGTTTCACAAGGTAAAACAAAACTTGTGGTTATGTGGAGCTGCTGGTAAACTATTTTCTAGACCCTGGATTTTAGGGTGTGACTAGATGAGATAGTTGCAATTCAGCATGGTTTGAGGAGGTGTGATGTATTCTCTACATGGGAGTGTTGGTACGTGATTTTTCACTCGGCTTTCTTGTGGTGTTACTTGGTGGTTTCCTTGACTATGGTGCTCTATGTGTACATAATTGGAAAATTGGGCCTAACCTTGATTTGGTGCTAGAGTCATGTTGTCTACATGGTTATTCTCTTTGAGATCTCAATTTTTTAGTTTCCAGTGTGATGATGGGTTTGCATGTTTCTGTGGAATGGATCTATGGGTTGTGCAATGTTGTGGGCTATCTTTACCTACATGTTTGCTGTGAGACAATTTGGAAGTGGACTGTCCATATCCATGAGATCTGTTTATGTGATGGTGCAGACTTGTTAGTTGGCCTTGTCTGTGGTCACTTGTGCATTGGTGTGGTTGCTCTGAGATGAGAGGATGGATGGTATTGAGTACTTGAATAGTCAGTTATGGGGACCTATAGCATGTGTATCATGATGTCATGGAAAGCTTGGATACACAATTTTGTGTAAGCTTTTGATAGTGATGGTTTTTTCTTCCTGGTTTGGAGATCTTGGTGTCACTTGGTATTGTTGTTAGATGGACATAGTGTTGTGTGGACTTGAAGGATTTCTAGTTTAGTAGATGTTTGATCACGATGCTTGGAAAGCTCGGTTGTCACCTTTTAGTGGGAGCTTTAGCAATGATTGTGGGTTCATCACTTGGTGGTGGATGGTCTTCTCTAGTGTTGCAGATGTTAGTAGGAGGATCTCTTAGATCCTATTGCTATAGAAGGGTTCTTTCACATTTTCATGGACACTATTTGAAGATGTGCAACATCCTGGAGCCATGGAGGACTCTTGTGAGTCTTTGGTTGAGGTGTTTGAGGTGATTTATAGGTGATGTTGGTTTAGAGTTTGTTTTGTTTCATGTCATGGAATACTCTTGATTGTGCATTAGAGTTTTGGAATGATGCATTGCTCTTGAGACCATATTATGTTCACCTGAAGCATGGGATCACCTAAAGGAGATGGTAGATCATGATGTCATGATAAGTTCTTGTTTCAGATGTTTGGAGATTTGATAATGTTCTAGTAATTATCTTTGTTTTGGGTGCATTGGTCATATGCTTGAGAACATCATGATAGTGTAGTGATGCATTTGGATTTTAGCATGAGATGATCAGTTGTAGGTGCTCATGGATACATGGAGAATAAGGTGACATAGTTGGCATTTAGAAGGGTATTGGTGCAGGAGCACCTAGAAGACTAGAAGAACAAGAAGACTAGAAGAACACCTAGGAAACACTAGGTATAGAAAAGGTTTGTGAACTTGGTTTGAATTTAATAAGGTCATGTTGACCATTGCATTGTGTTAGAAGGTTAGGAATAAGGAGTGCTCATAAGCTATCCGGAGTGGCAAAGGTTAGGAGTTTAGTTACTCACTTTGTTAGTTCTAGGAACTTGGCAAAAGGTGGCAAAATGGAACACTTTGAACTTTTGTCACCTTGTAACTAACATGTATGACCAAGGAGGTGGTTACCATCTGGGAAACCTATTTAAGGATTGCCTCGACCTATGTGAAAGGTTGGAAGGCATTTGGAGTTTTGTAATCTTGAAAATTTCATGAAGGAGAAATAAGAGCAGTAGGAGTAATTGGTTAATTTTCTGTTTTTGTGTTCTTACTAGTGTATTAATGGTGTAATCAGGTATCTAGATACGTGTGGAATGAGATGTAATTGTTTTTCAAAGCTTTGTGTGGTCAGTAGTTAAGCATTTCCATTGTTTCATAGCTTGTTCTTAGTTAAGTTTTGTTTTCTTTCCATTGCTAATCAGTCTGGTAACTATCAACCATGGAGTCTTAGACCTCTATCTTTCTCTATACCTGGTGTATAGTCTGAGGGGAATGAGGCTAAGCTCCATGCCTATACATAGGTTAGGTCTAGGAGTCTTTAGGGGTCGAGTAGCTACGAGGAAAGTCACTTCCTAGGCGAGCTTGGCAATGCCCGACTAGGAAGGACAGTGCTAAAAAGCACATAACTTGCAGGGATGACTTCTCTAGGACAAACCCCATGGTAGATGTGTGGAAGGAGGTCTCACACTGGTCTGGTACCAAGGAGGAGGTCCCAACAGTCCGTTTTCTAGGCAAACTCTTTGACAGTCCAATCGGGTGGTCAGGAATTTGCCCAGCTAGGAAGGATAGTGCTAAACAGAACATAACTTGCAGGGGCGACCTAAGATTGCTAAACCCCATTGTAGAAAGTTGGAAGGGGGTCTTATGAAGGTTTGGTACCAAGGAGGAGGTCCCAACAGGCCGTATGGGTGGTGAACTCTTTGACAGTCCAACCGGGTGGCCAGGAAATGGCAACAAAACCCTACATTTTCCTAAATTTGGTGAAGCGACCTGTGTACGGCCAGATAAGGCATGAGACCTCAGGAATATTGTATAGGTTGGTATCAAGACCAAGAAAAGCCTATGAATGTTTGGGGTTCTTTGGGAAAGTTTTGTGAAAATTCCATTTTTCTCGAGCTAGGAGGGCTAAAAAGAGACTCTAGGCTTGTTGCTTTGAAAACCTAAGTGAGGGTTTGAGAGAAGCAATGGAGAGATGGAGTCTAGTAGTTATTCAAGAGACCTAATGGTATACTTGGAAGCATGACAATACACCTTTACAACCCTACAAGTATCTAGTTGAGCTTTGTGAGTATTTGGCCTTTAGGGTTGATTAAGGGTCAAGGGTGAAGCAGAGGCAAAGCACTGAGTTTTGGTTGTGTTGTGTGACATGGATGGAAGAGGGGATGGCCAGTAGAACCAGGGGTAACTAAATTTGTGTCAGGACCTATAGGTTGAGTGGTGGAGGATGCCACCAAAGGGAATTGCTAAGGTGAGACCCAGAGCATGGAATTGTGATTTTTCCATCCATTCCCCTTTTACACCATGTATGTAGAAGGATTTTCTATAGGTATATGATGTGTAGACTTTTCTCTCTATGGTCTTGCTTATGGATATTTGTGGTGAGGGTTGTACAAGTGTGCATATAATTATGGAAAATTCCTTGAAACTACATGTTTACACTCTCTATGTGATGTTGTTGGTAGACTCTTTATGCCTTGATCTTTTAAGATTTGGCATTACCCATGTAGTGGGAGTTCCTGGATGTGTTTGGTATTCTTCAACTGGTTGGCACTTGGAGCTTGTATTTGTTGTTGATGTGTTGGCTATGTTAGTGGCATGATTTTGCTAATGAGGATACCTTAGAGGTATGTGTGATTGGATGGATTAGCACTTGCTGTGTGCTATTTTCAGTCACGTGGGTTGATCAGTTGGATGGGGCAGCTAGTTTTCTAGTTGTTGTTCTAGCTAATGTTCTATCTTGTTTATGGAGAATGACTTCACAGTTTTGTTCATGATTGAGGGATTTAAAGTTGATGTTGTGTTGCTTCTATATAGCTTGTGAGCACAGTGGAGTGGTGGCAGTGTTGATGCCCTTTCCAATTATAGGATCTGATGCTTATGCCCTTGAGACTGGTGTATATACGCCTTGGATTGTTCCTTTTTCCTGTGGTGAATGGATGGAACTGTTGCCAGAGTTGGTGGACATCTTGGATGCCATTGTAGGTGCCTTGGTTGTAGCATAGAAGCATTGTTTAAGATTCTTGAGTTTTCTTTGGAAGGAGCCAGTAAATTCTTCGTCAAGTGGGAGAATGTTGAGAATTATGACTCAAATTTATTGGCTTGATTGGCTTCCTGGACTAGTTGAGTTTTCCTCCATCAGCCTGAGTTAAGTCACTAGTTTTCAAGTTGTTCTAACTGAAGTCATGGGGTTCTAAATATTTGTAATCTCTCGACTTAGCGACTCTGAAGTGAAGGTTACTTCCATTGTTGTTGGCATGTCGCGGGTTGTGGGAAATTCATAACCTCCAACAAGAGGTTTGGAAAGTTTAGGTTTGAGCGAGAGAACAATCCGTTTGTAGTTGGTGAGTCATGGGTTCTAAGAACTTCACAATCTCTGACATGAGGTTTTGAAGTTTGGTTTTCGGGTGATTTAGTGACTTGGATGCCGATGGTTGTGGGGACCACTTGGAGTGTTGGGAGTTAATATTTAAGTCTTTTTCAAGAGAATTGTTGTGAATATTGTAGATTCCATTTTGATGCTCTAGAATTGCATGAGTGGTTGATGCATGTCTTGGTGGACCCCTCACCACGACAAGCAGATGTGGGACCTGATACGCTAGTGGATCGTGCAAAGGATGATAGGTGGTGATGACATGGAGGACATATGACATGTGGGCCCATGTGCTCAGTGAACATTGGTGAGTTGGTAATGAATGTCTTGTTGACTAGGCAACATGGTGTTAGGTGGATAACCCTAAGTTCGACGTTGGAGATTTGTTCAACTGTTTATCCAATGGCCAAAAATGTTGGATGATGGAATGTGGCTCGGGCTGTAACCCTAAAGGGGTGCAGTAGTTGAACAGTTGGGAGAGAGAGAAAGAATCTCAAGGAGTGGTTGCAACTGAGCCGTGTAGGCAGAGAGAAGAGGTTACCTGGGTGTTGGATGAGAGAGCTATGCAAGTAGAGTAGAAGACAAGGCCATGAGGATGGATGCAGGCTAAGAGGCTGTATGTGCAACAATGGTTACCTGCAAGGTTGGTGGCAGACTGGCCGAGAGGTTGGAGAGCCATGAGACAAGTGAGAGATGAATCTTACAAGAGGTGAAGGTCGAGCGACTGTGTGAAGGAGAGGTTGAGAGTTTGATGGTCTAGTCATGAGGCTATGTAGCCACCTCTTTCTGAGAGAGGTAGTCATGATGGGTTATGCTACCAAAAATTCTCCAGAATGGAACAAGATGTAAAATCTATAAAGGCTATGAGCCTGATATTATATTTGTAGCTGTACTTTGTTGCTAAATAATATAATGGTGATCTGGGCTTTTGGAATGTGGGGTTTTTTACTCGAAAGGGTTTTCCCCACGTATATCTATGTGTTCATGTCTTCTGTTTCATCTTTCATGGTTGCTGGTTCTGTTTGTTGAATCTGTTAATGGTGTTGTTGAAATTGGTTAAGCATGAGTTTATCTCTAGGGATCAATGTGGGAAATGAACTATTGTTTCTGCTTTATGGCATAGTAGTACATGTCTTTGAGGTGATTTGAAGAATTTAAAATTATTGAAGGCACTACTGATCTTGAATGCCCTCTTCTGAGATGCCCACATATTTCCCGACAAGGAAATGTCGGAGCAAGTATGAGTCAAGTAGATGAGGCTAACAACAAGTTGACGATACAAAGTAGCATCAACTAGGGGTGTGGAACATTTTTCCTCAAGTTTAACTCTAGACAAAAAGGGAGTCAGTGCAGGCTTACAATCAGTCATATGAAAACATGACAATAGGTCAAGAGCATACTTGGGTTGTGCAAGTCAGATCTTCAAAGAGGTCTTAGTGATCTCGATCATGAGAAAGTAGTGCAAGAGACCCATGTCAGTCATGGAAAATATGCCATGCAAATAATTCTTCACAATTGTGATGATGGATGAAGCGCTCTCAGTGACAATCAAGTCATCAACATAGAGAGCTAAGAAGAGAAGAGAATCCTCTCATCGTAAGATGTGGACATTCGGATATGAGTGGCATCTGGAGAACCCAATGGAGAGAAGAAAGTAGTACATTTTGGCATACCAAGCTTGTGGAGCTTGTTTGAGGCCATCGAGAGATTTCCTTAGTTTGTAGACCAATGAAGAATTTTGAATGAATCCTTGTGGTTGCTCCATGTAAATTTCTTCATGTAGATCTCTATGAAGAAATGCAGTCTTCACATCTATCTGATGTATAACCCAATGATCAATTGCAAAAATAGCAAGTAGCAAGCGAATGGAGATTATTTTAGCAACAGGGGAAAAGGTCTCAGTATAGTCAATGCTTGGAACTTGAGAGAAACCTTTGGCCACAAGTCATTCTTTGTATTTTTCAGTTGAGCCATCCACTGCAAATTTGGTTCAATAGATCCAATTACATTGAACTCATTTTCTTCCCTTAGGAAGGGGAACAAGATCCCATGTTTTATTCTGCATTAAAGAGTTGTACTCTTCCTACATTACAAAATCCCACTCAGTAGTACAAGATGCTTCATGAAATGATTGTGGATTTGAACCTATGGTGATATAGGAATATCGAATGTCGTGATGTTGTGATTGAGTCCTCCTTGTATTTGAAGGATCCCCAATAAGAGCGCCTATAGACTCAAGTGTTTGCCATGCCCAATGAAGCATGGTAGGGGATGAAGGAGGAGATTTCAAACTCTATGAAGAGGAAGAGGAAATCTCAAGATCAATGCGACAACTAGAGGAAGCTTGAGGAAAATCCTCGATATTAGAATCCTCTAAATCCATTATGGAGGAAGGAAGAGTAGAGGATGAGCTAGAAGAGATTTCCTCAAATGCACACTACACTCAAGGAGAGATCAAGTATTGTAGGATCTAGTAACCGATATCCTTTGACACCATCAGGGTAACCAACAAAGATACAAGGCCAAACTTGAGGTTCCAAGGCCTTGCGCTTCTCTAAAGGAATATGTGCCCATGCTGGGGAGCCAAAAACTCTAAAGTGCCCCACAACAGGTTTCCTGCCACACCAAGCTTCAAAGGGAGTGATGCCCTTTAATGCCTTATGTGGAACTCTATTATGATGTGAGCAACACAGTTGATAGCTTATGCCCAATATGCAAGTGCAAGGGAGCGAGTGTGGATCATGCAACCAACCATCTCTTTTAGGGACCTATTTTTCCTCTTAGCTACACCATTTTGTTGTGGTGTGTAGGCAACAGTATGTTGAAGATCAATCCCTTCAAGAGTACAAAATTTCTCAAATCGATGGTTCACATATTCTCTACCATTATCAGTGCAGATAATTTTGACACACTTTCAAGATTGCTTCTTATCAGTGCAGATAATTTTGACACACTATGAACCAATTCAAGGACTTCTAAAGCCCTCCAAGCCTTCCCTTTGTCAAAATTGTCTTAAGGATGTTTTCCCAAGGCACAACCTGAACATACACCATCAAAAAAACTGGTTTGAGGAAGACCCATAACCATATTCTATTTGCTGAGTTGTTCAAGATAATGGTAGTTAAGATGGCCAAACCGCTCATGCCATAGTTTGCTCACTGAATTTGAATGGGTGAGCAATGTAGTGGAATTTGGGTCAGGTACAAAATGAGAAAAAACATCCAAGCGAGACTCATGATTGGCCTTACCAACTGCAAGGAGTACATTATCTTCAAGGTTCTTGATGCTGACATAATCCTGAGTGATTTTAACTTTTCTACCATTCTAAGTTATTTGGTAGACAGAGAGAAGGTTGGTTGATAGATCAGGCACATAGAGGACGTCCTCAAATGTACCATTTTCAGTATCAATTAAACCCTTCCCAATTACATCCACTAGAGAATCATCCCTGATAAGAATGTGGGGCACAAAATAAGGCTTCAACAAAGAAAATTGTTCTTTAATATTACCCATGTGATGTGATGCTCCCGAGTCACGAATCCACTATTTTGAAGAATCAACAATAGCAACAAGTGCAGTTGCTTCCCTTTACTTGATTTGGAAGGAGTAGAGGATTGCTGAGCAACAGAGGAAGGCAGATTAATGTTGTTCTTTTTAAGAAGATATTTTAACTCACCGATCTACTTCTTATGACAAGAATGTTACTCATGACCAAAATTCTTGTAGTACCTACAAGTTGGCCTTTCCTTCTTTTGAAAATCCCCCTTTGAAGAGGAGGAGTTGGAGTAATTTTTTTTTGTAGAAGATGATTGTGCTTGATCTATTTGTGACTTCTTCTTGAATTGCTTTTATTTGTTGTCAGGTTTCCTTGATTCTTTTTGATGGAGGAGCATCCAGTGGTGTAAGGGCAATCTTGCATCACCCAAAAATATCTTTACCTTCATTTAGCTTTTTATAGATGTTATTGCATTTTTGGATACCCTTTTCATCGAAGAAGAATTCCCAACTTTCAAAACTGCTTTTCTACTTTTTCTGGTCAACTGCTATTTTTAGTAGGTGTGAATTTGAAGGCGTGAGGAGGCACAAATTTGAGGGAAGGTTCAGGACAAAAAAAAAACACTTTGATGAAAGAATCAGGTTAAGATCATTTCCGATTCAAAAGTTATTCAAGTTTCAGTTTCTGCTTTTTGCCCTATAAAATCTTCGAAGCCATTTTGAGGTACTTAGAGGCTCCGGATGGGCCCGAAAATTGGCAGAAAACAAAAGTGGTTAGCCTTTAGGCCTCACTTTTTGGCATTTCATTTTCTCAAGAGCTTTTCGAAAAGGTATTATGATTGAAGATTTGATGATCAGATCTTAAGTTAAGGCTTCCGGAAGTTGGTGCATAATTAGAATGTTGTTTTTGGCTCCAAACGGAGAAAGGGGCTATTTATGGGCTAGTTTCTGATTTGTTTGAGTAGTTTTTTTGGGGAAAGAAGATCGCATATTGTGAAATGGGGAATTTATGTAGTTTTTTTTCTTCTGTAATTTGCATGTATTGCAGAACTCGAGGATTTGGGATCCTCTGCATGTAAGAGTTTCATTATTCTAAATATAATAATATTCTTTGGTTTTGTGTGCAGACTTTTTGTGACTCGGGTTCGCACCCTCATCACTTTTTGACCCTTTGGTTGACCATCCATCAAAGCTTGTGAGTGTGAAGGCTTAAGAATACCCATGGAAAGAAGCTTTCCTTATTCTTGCATCAACATTTTAGAAAATGAAGCAAAAAAAGGTGTAGTGAATGTAGATCACATTGTCAACCTATGAATGTGAAAGCTAGAAACAAAACTTGCAAATTCAGGTCCAAGTTTGTTGATAGTGTTATAAAAAATTTGAATGTCTTTCTTCTCTAAGCCACATGATTTACATTGTGATCTAAGGTCATTGACCTTTGTTACATAATCTTGGATGTTGTCAAAAGACTTTGGATCAAGACTCATTAATTCATTGCCAATTTTATAAACATGAACTTCATCAGTTGTACCATAGAGAGTTTTTAATTTATCCCATGCATCATGTGAATCTTTACATTGTTCAATTTGAAACATTATATCAAGAGAAACTAAAATCCTTAGACAACCAAGAGCTTTTGTGTGTTCAAACATCCAGAGTAATTTTTACTTATCATTTGTGGGTTCAGTTACCTTCTTCTCAACATAAGGTGTATATCATAGTTGCATTAAAACATTCCATACATTTTGATGTCATGTGTTGTAATTGTATGGCGTTAGCAATGGAAACTTAAATGTACCCATAGTGAAAGAAAAATAGAGCACAAAGTAGGAGAGATGTACAAGCACAAAGAAAACAAGAGATCCCGCCTTCTTCACTCAATCAAAAAACCCCCCCAGAGAAAAATGATTTGGCACTTTGTATTTAAGTGTAGTTACAGATTTCTAGATTTCAATGCTTTTATAAATCTTCAAGAACTGAGCATACTATTTAAGTACAATTTTGGTACAATTGAATATGAAATAAACAAAATCAATGAGAAGTACACAAAAAATCACACACTTTCAAAAAGAGAATCAACTTGATCTGAGGTCGTATGCAAAAGTTATGCAACTTTGAAGTTCTCAAAATGAGAATGGTGAGGTGTTCTCTCTGAGAATCAGACATTTATGAAAAATCCATATGCCAAAATCTGAAACCATCTTCACCGATGCATAGAGCACGAAAAATTAGCCTAAATAAAAATAAATTGTACTGAATTTGGAGGTCGAGATCCTGAGTTATGACCTTTCAAAGTTGGCCTTCAAAAACCAACTTATCAATAGAGAGGGGCTATAAAAAAATCCACAAAATTAGCGGAATTGTTGCCAAATTTAGTTGTCCTCCAAATTTAGACATCCACCAGCAAAAATAAACCTCCACCAATTTTAGTAATCCACCAGATAAACTTAGCAAACCTCCAGATTTAGAAAATTGCCAAATTTAGCGATGGGTGGAATTAATTTTTTTTATATTGAAAAAATATTAAAAAATTAAAAAAAGAAGTGTCGACACAATTATTGATGTCAGTGGAATTCAAGAAATATATTTTTTTAGCATTAAAAAATATGAAAAAAAACTGTCGGTGGAATTTAAGAAATATTTTTTGGGAAAAAGTATTCAAAAAAAGTTTTAAAGGCCCAAAGGCCGAAGCAAACACATAACCCAAAAATTACAGGTTATGGATGCACGTATTACGAAGGTGGCCATGTTGGAGAGCATGCAGGCTTGAAGTACATGTAGGGTTTTTGCATATAACTAGCAATTGCACCTTCATGTGCAATGGGTACGTCGAAGACATGTGGAAGGTAGAAGAGTGATAAATGTGTTATAGTAGTGAGAACATTATGCATATTTCTCATTTATTTTAGAAAAAAACTCTTGACATGAGGCTCTTCTAACTACTTGCATTAGATATAGAGAAGACTATATATATGATATTGTAATCCACTATTTTTAGATATTTCACTTAGATTAACAACAGTTCCATCACACAATCACACTAATGCTACAATGACTTAGAGATCAAAGAATAATTTTTTTATTATTGCACTTACAAATTATAAAACCAATATTTTGGATGCAATGACTACAACCTGATCAAATGTCACAACTTGACCTCGGTTATGAGAAGATTACACCAAAATCCATTATCCTTTTTCTTTTCTTTTGAATAGTCATGTTAGAATTCGTTGCAATGTATTTTTAAAAGGGAACCTCCCCACAAAGTACTCTATCAATGTATAATTTTCAAGTTAGCGACATACAATATCAAACTCTAGAATGTGAAGAATCACATCTAGATGTACCTAATTGAAGATATGTCATTGAACACCTTGACAATAAACTTCTTGGGATACTTCAAAGAGGGAGCCATTGCTATGTATTATCAGACTTTCAACTCTAGTAGCAATTGTAGAGTTACAAAAGATTGAAGTCATATATAATTAGCAAAAAAATGTCCATAGAAATGACAAATTCTGAATATATAATTAGCAAAAAAAATGTCCATAGAAATGACAAATTCTGAATATGCTACATTAAATATAAAAATAATGTCAAATCCTCCTTCAAAAGGAAGTAGTGTGACATCAAGAAAACACAAATTAGCAACAACAAAACTAAGACCAAAACCCTAATAAAACAATCCCAAACTTTTAGCCACCCGACTACTATTAACCATTTGACTATCGTACCATTTAATATTTAAATAAAATGATTATTTTGTTTCATAAACTTGCATATTTATTTTGATTTCAAATTGTTCTTTGAGCTTAACTACAGTACAAATCGTAACTTTTTCCGTCAAAGATTTGATTGGCAAATCAGTTGTATATACGACACCCATGAAATCTGAGAATTGCTTCCATTTAATCTAGAATACATATATATCTTTCTGTTGAATGAAGTTTTGTTTATCATGTAATTACAATATGAGAACTGCTTCCATTTAATGTGGAATACATATATCTCTTTCTGTGAATGAAATTTTGTTTGTCATGTTATTACAATCTGAGAACTGCTTCCATTTAGTTTGGAATACCTATATCTCTTTCTATTGAATACAAATTTGTTTATCATTAAATTGCAATATTTTGATCTGTAAGTAATTGGCTTGTTAGGTTTATTTGATTATAATATACTGTCATCCAGTAAGTATCGTGCAAGCTCATCAAGCTTTATCTTTCTAATTGATGACCATGAATTTCTCTCTTTGCTGCTTAAAATTGAAAGGCCATAAGAACTCTCCTCATTCTCCATTTGTTTGCCATCAGATATATTACTTTCTTTTACGTCTGGTAAAGATGTTAAGGGTGGAAAATAACTATCACTCTTCACATATACAGACTGTGGTTTCATAGGGGATGTATTCTGTTGCAGCAGTTTGAAGTAAAGACTACGTTGGTCTGTAAATCCGGTGTCAAATAATGGATAATCCCTGTTTCCTAAACCTTTCTTACTTAGCATGTTCAAGTGAGCATCAGATTGAATAAGGCTCTTGTAATGTCTATCAAACTATCCTTTAGCAAATTGCAGAAAATGTCTCCTGTAATAGTATAACAGATTTATGTTAGCATATGTATTGAGAACTCTCTAAACCCATTAAATTTTTCAACAGTCAAATGGGTAATGTTATTTTTTTATTGAACATTTTTAATCTTTCACAATTGGACTATTTGATGTTTAAAAACTTACTCAAAAAGAAAGTTGAACAACTGTACCCTGTTGTATAACACAAAATTTTAGTTGAATTAATAGTTGTGCACAAGGGTTGAATTTACTAACTTGTAAATGGTTTCTTGACCAGAGGTGAAGTCAGAGGTAGCCTTCCATATTGTGTGCTTTCTTGGCTGAGGATCCGATTCTCTGAAGAATATGGGTGGCCTGGATAACTGGACATGCAATACTTGTAAATTTTCATTTCTGACATAGTTATAAAAATTGTCAATTTAGATTTCATTTGAGAATCTCAATGAGCTAACAACCTATATGTATATCCAAGACTACTAAAACGAACAAGAGATAGTTTGAGAATAAAAATAGATAACTGTGAGATGTCACAGTCAAAGCCTTATTAAAAAATGATCAGGAAACAATGTCATAATTTGAGAGTATGGTATTAACTTATTAAGATAGAGGGATGATAAGCCTCATTAGTAAAAGTTTTGTTCAACAGAGGATCCAATTACTCGAAATATATTACAACAGTTCATTAAAAACATTATCAATTCTAAAGCTTTGTGCTAAAGTCAATAATGATAGCACAGTCAAACTGCCATTGGAACTTGACAGCTCATTTCATTTTGAAAAATACTATCTGGTAAGCCCAAAAAAGGTTACTAACACAGTCATGTATTTTATTACTATGTGAAGGCAAAAATGTCAACTAATTGCCCTTTACAATACCACATAAACAATCTTAACAATCAATATAATCTTTCACAATGTTGAGAACTACAACTTGGGTTATTGAAGGATAAATTGTAGATGGCTGATGCTGCCAACTGTTGTACTGTAGAGAAGTTTCAGAGTCTACGATGGCAGGACAACCTCCAGCAAAAAATCCTGTAAGAAAAATCATCCATTTTTTTAAGCATAATTAAATTAGATTTAACACTTAATCAAACAAAACTGAAAATATTTCACCTGTTGATTCATTGCCAATGAGGAAATCTCCCATATAAAACTGAAAGAAATAGTAAGTATAAGTTTGAAAATTCGGATAGTTCTGTAACCATACCACCCACCCTTAGTCATAGTGAATAACAACAACATGCATATAAAAACACTTCTTAAAACAAAGCATGGAAACTCAAGTTCATTCTATAATCTACCTGCCAGTAACCCTGTTCTGTAACAGGCACAAATGTATGTTTACCCTTGAAACGTTTACTATTGACGCCTCCAAATACTATGACAAAATCCTCTTTAATTAAAATAATCGTTCTAGATATTTCAAGACAAGATATTTCAGTTAATTTCTAAGAGAATTAATTTCACTATCAAAACAATCATCAATCCATCAATCTATTAATTGTATAAAATTTCCTAGATTTCGAAATTTAAATGTAATGAAACTAACCATAATTACCGAAGATTTGACACCAAAATATAGTACAAAGAAATCTTAATTTCATACTTTTAAACAAATACTTGACAAGAAATAATCGTGCAATAAAATAAACTAACTTACAGCTCCTGCTTGATCATGAGGTTATTTTTCACAAATCCAGACCCACTGAAATGTTGCTTTAGTAATCACACCGCAAAATCTGGAAACTCAACAAAACTAATCAATTAATCAAACTGGTAATTCTCACCGAGAAGTGGCATTTAGATGAAGGCACCCAAAGTTTATAGCTTTCTGTGCCAAAAATAACAGTAAAATATTGAGGTGGGGTTCTGATGCCAATCTTTCCATAGTACTATGCATCAAAGTAATTCTTCAAAAACACATAATCACCATTGTCAGAATCGAACTCTCAACCTTCTCAGACTTAACTTCTGAATATTTGCATACACAAAGTCATATATATATATTTTTTCTGTAAGTCTGCAAAAACACCCCATGCTAAGAAAATCCTATTGAACAAGAAGGAAACAAAACTATGTCAGATTTGGTGAGGAGTGGGTGTAAGATAACCAATCCAATAGCTTTTTCAGTTGATATAAGGCCTTGTAAAAATTGAACAACAGAGTGCGGTAAAATTGAAATGAAGATGCAATGATCTGTAAAGTACAGAGGAATTGAGAGCTAGAAGGAATTAAAGAGAAGACAAGGATTTATCGTTGTGAGCCAAATTTGCAGGGGAGAATTCCAGTACGAACAATAGCTTCATGAAAAGACGACGTTTTTTTTTTTTTTTAAAGATTCTAGTCATATGATGCTGGTAGACCGCTTGTCTTTTGTTTGAGCTGTGTGGACAACCCACCTTTTCTAGGAATATGGAACATGGTAGTCATGATGAAATATGCAAGTCATAATAAAGTCCACCCATATAATTGAACCTTTGGAAAAGAAAGCAGCAATTTTGTAGCAAACCTTTTGTAGAGGGGACATTGTTGAAAGAGTTGATGTTCATATTTATGCATTGTACAAGGCGGGCCTACAAAGTAAATTTGTAAATCGAGGAAGAGATTGGATACTTGTAAGGCCCCGATCTCTTGTTCAATAGTAGCAAAAGTTTTTAGTGATGGTCATATTTGGCTTGTTCATGCCCCTAAAACTTTGTGTGTATTATGTGGAGGAAAATATAGGTTGTTAAATATTAGTTCTCTTTAAATGATCATTTAGGGTGTGCATATTGTTGAGGATCGAAGTTATGAATTACATTCTATTCATTTTAGATATTTTAGATCTATGGTTCCATGTCTAAGTTCATGTGCTGATCAGAAAGCCAAGCTCCAAAATGGAACTACCTTCACTTTCTCATCTTTATTGTCTTCCAATGATCTTGAACAATGTTAATATTAATAATGGACAGTAGCATAGCAATAATAAAAGTGATGCTAATGATTCTAATAGTGATGAAATTATGATGGGTGATGTAACAATTAATAATATAAGCAAATATAGGTGATTTTAAATTTAGGCGAGGATTAGTAATTTTCAATATATTTACATTGGCATTACATTTTTGAGATGGAAGATGCAAAAAAATAAAAAAAATAAAAAAAATGAGAAAATAATGTTGTTATTATTCTTATTGTTAACACAATAATAAGATATTGATAAGAATGATATTAGATAGAAATTGAATGCTATTATTTGAAATAAGAATTATTAATAAGGGTGGGTATTAAATATATTAAAGTCCAATAGTTATTAGTATATTTTAAAATAAGCAAAATAATTGTAATCTTGGTTTTTATTCGCTTTCGTTTTTAATAAAAGCTAGGGTTTGTAATGACCGTTCCGTGTACCCTAGAGGACGTAGATGACTTTGTAAATGTATAATTTCTTTCATGTAATGAATGTACAAATTTATCTTATGCAATGTTTCGCTTTCAAAAAAAAAATTAGTGTGGTATTTTGATCTCCTTTGGGGTTCACACGGTGGGGCGTTACAATACTCGTTATAGGAACAATTGTGTATGCAGTCAAGAATGTAGACGTTGCAAGAGAAAGGAGTAAGGAATTATTAAAAATACCTGTATTTTTTGTTTGTTGAAAAGTATTTGAGCATGTCAAGTGATTGAAGCTGATAGTGTTGATAGTTGAGCTTCCTCTTTGATCCTACATGCAACATAACGGCTTTGTTGCATGCGTGTGTATCTTTGGAATGTGAATGCAGGGTGGATATGAAGACCTCCAAGTTAAGTGACTCTTGAAATAGCTATGAATGTCAACCCTTGCTGGTCAATGTTACCAATGTCAATGGTGGCCCTTTTAAGTGTAAGACCATGTGACTTGTGGATGGTTAAGGCCTAAGCCATTTTAAGTGGAATTTGGCGTCGACCACCACGACTCAATGGGGTAATAGGGACATGTGTTGGACTGTTTGGATCCTAGGAAGGCCCTATGTAATGCTTGAATTGAACAACAACAAACAAGGGGAGTTGGGGTGGTTTTTTGCTCTCCTTGTGTACAATTTCTTTGATTTTTCCAAGAGCACCATTGACATGGCCTGTATCGGTTCAAAGATTACAACATAGCATAACCTTTTGGTCAACACATAGCTTGGTTTGGGTGTCCATTTTTCCATTCACAAATTTGTGATTTTTACTAGTTTTTTGGTATTATATCAGTATAAATTGTGAATATCTGAAAATTGCATTTTAATCTATTTTTTGGTAGTTCATACTTTTTTGTTAAGCGAATTAGGGTTTTTTTTTTGGTTTCTATGGTGAGTTTACTTAGAGCCAGAGTCTACTTACAATGGTTGCAATAAAGATCTCTTTGGCATATGTTGAATTTGAATGTTTATTCTTGACAAAAAATACCACATAAAATTGACCAAATTTAAGTGAAACTATAAAAATTCCTATACATTTTGAAACCTCCATTCCTTTCAAAAAATAATATGCTGTACAAAATGTAGAGTTCCACAATCAATCCCAAGAGCCTTATCCCTGTGCGTTTCAAAATATGCTCTTCTAACTTCCTCTTTTAAGGGGGGTTTCATAGAAGATTGATTATGTAATATGAGATAATTTTAGGAATATGTTTAGGGAAAATTCCAAGGTTCCCTTATTGGCCTTAAGATTTTATCATCATGCAATCATGACGGTAAAAATGACCTGGTAGAGTCATTTTTGTTTATTGTGGGGTGGTATAGGGTTAATTTTTTATGTACTAATAATTGATGGGTTTTTTTTTGGGTGTTAATAAGTTTTTGGGGCATATACTGTTTGGGTTTTTTCTTTTTCTTTTTTCTTTGGCTGATCTATAAGACAACATGGTGCATTCATTTTACTGTTAGCACGAAAGGGAGGTTTCTTATAATCTTTTGAGTGCTGGGTCATACGGCCATTTTGTTTGTAAATATCACTCTATTATTGGTGGCTGTTATAGTGGATGTACAAAATCATGTTGTCTAAGGCCAGGGACCATAGTTGAACCCTCAATTATCTTAAAAAATCTAAAAACTAATTGAGATATATAGTCAAAAATATAAAAAATCCATAAACTAATTAAGAGATATAGTTTCTACTTTAAAAATGAAGCTTAAACAACTTGGTTTGATGATTGAAACAAAAGAGTCCCATCGTAGGGTTATTCTTACACAACAATGGCATGACAATTTGAACGTGTAAATGAAATTCAACTACACAAGTTTAAAGTGGGAAAAATACATCAATTTAAAAACATTAAATAACTATTAAATTGTTTAGTTGGTGCCTGAAGGCTAAAAGATGAAAAATAAATGAATTTTGAGGGTTCTGTAAGAAAATACACTGCATTTTTTTTAAACAAATGGGTCTTTTCAATAAAAACTGTTTAACATGTGTGTTTCACAACAACTTGGTTTTTTGATGGTTTGACCTGGTTTTGACCAACATTGACAAGTTTATTGATTAAGGCAGGCATCTAGTTGTGACCTACCCAATAAAGTTTGTGGGTGTTGGGTACTCACAGAGAAGAACATTTTTGATTTTATCATTTATGGATGAGACCACATTCTCACATCCTCATATGTCACTCATTGCATATATTCCCAAACTGAATGCTAATTTGTTGATTAAATAGTAATAGATAATTTACTTAGAGATATTGTTCAAATTACATACCTCAGTTGCATTTACAGTTGCAAGTGTTGCAACTCCTCCCTCTATTTTCACACCAACACTCTTTCATGGAAAGTTGTCACCAAAGAATAACCTTGATTTGAGGGGTAAACAAAAAGACAACCAGCATTCAATTTAAAAAACAATTAACATTAGCATAACTAAAAATTAAGAATTTAATGTAAGCCATATTAGCTTGGCACAAAAATTTCCCATGTACAAGAAGGAAATTAACAAGACAGTTTACCCCATAAAGTGAACATCAGTCAAATTGTAACATATACTACTAGTTAGCAATAAATTACTAAAACCCCCTTTACAAAAATGAACACAAACCTAATCTCTAACATTTTAAAAATAAAGCTAAAGATATAAGCATTGCTTGTAGAGAGATGAGACTTGGCATGCTTAATGGTGACTCATACAAAGCACTTCTTTAAACAAGATCTTGGGAAAACCCCCTTTACACCACTGAAGACAAAAAAATCTCTATCATTTTATACTTGAATTCCATAGAAAACTTAAATGATCTTTTAATGAAAGCACAAACAGATAAATTCTTACAAATCTTAACTCTTCACATAATTGCGCTTCCTACGAGAACTACTTCAACTGCATCATGAAAAAGCCTATGAAAAATGACCTAATACTAAAAGGACACCTTCTTGTCGAAAAATAAAGATGAGGTTTTCATGGATTTAAAAATTTCAATAAACATGAGTCTGGTGTATTTATCTACAGCCTCATAGATAGAAATGCCCCCTTTTTATGAATGACCTTGCATTTGTTAGAAGTATTGACTTCAAACCTTCTAATCATCAAACACAATTTTTTTTTTTTGTTTATCTCAGAAGTACCTGTCTCCCATTTTGTTTGTGACTATTTTTATCTTCAGTTGGCTTTTAAATTTGCAAACCCTAGATTTATATAGTATCGTGAAAGAAAACAAGTGAATAAGGGCTTTGACCTGTAAGAATTTCACACATAAGCATTGCACATTTGTTTTCTTGGAATACACTACTGAACTGTAAGTGTTGCACATATAAGAAGTGCGATTGCGATTGCACAAATAAGAAAATATTCCATGCAAACTTAGGTGGTTACAGACAATTGACACTGGTTTCCTAATTGAAGGCAACAGTTAATTACAATGAGTTTGTAGATAAGTGTGAGGTCTTCACCCACCGTAGGAGGAGTTATTGCAGATAAGTGTGAGGTCTTCACTCATCGTAGGAGGAGTTAAGACCAACGGTGATGATATATTTGATCGTGGTGCATAGTCTCTCGCACATTTTACACCCTTGATAGACAATTTTTTTTTTGGAAAATCTCAAGTTCACCTTTGGCATAAAAATGCATAAATGCATTTAAAAAAGGTTTAACATTTATAAAATGCATTGAGCTTGAGAATTGAGATTACAAAGGAAATTCATTGGTTATATAGGCCAAGGGGAGAGATAGGATGTAACCAGATTATGAAAAGTATTGTCATCCTATGAAGTGTGAAAACTCATGTCATTAAAGCTCAACCACCTTATCCCTATGTAAAGTTAAGCTAGTGTGAAGAGGAATTAAGTGAAGAACTAGCTAGGAAATGAACTAGTTAGATAAAGTACCCCTTTCACACTAACACCTACAAATATAATCGAGGATCAGTGTCTCTGGTAGGTTAGTACCTATGAATGATGATATGCACTTAGCTAAACATAGACAAACACAAGAGCATTAGTCATTCAAATAAGCGAAAATATTATTCCCTATGAAATTCTTAAGCATGCAAAGAAGATGAAAACAAAACTCAAAACATGAAGTAAATGTGAAATCAAGCATGAAATATTAATCTAAGCTACCCAAACCTCATCTCATAGGGGGATTGGTGTCACTTTGATGTGGAAAGTGGCCCTTTTCCAATACCAAGTTGATAAGCTCCAAGATTGTTGATGCAATGTGATGAAATTTCTCCAAAGTGGTGATGAATTCAAACTAAAATGATGAAGATGCAAGTAGATTTGAGAAGAAAATGGATGTGATAAATGCCAATTTCCCTTAAAGATAGTGATAGAAATTGGATGATTGGTGGATGAAATGAGCATAATGAATTTTCATGGTGTTGTGTGTCCATTTCAAGTAGAAGAGGCTTCTACTTATAGGACTCAAGAGTTGAAGAAAGAGTGAATTTGGTGAATGTGGGATTAAAATGGGAGCCAATAGGAATGTGACACTTGTCACAAGGCTAGGATGGAGGTGAATCACATTTTGGGGAATGTGCAGAGTTAAGAGGATGTAAGAGAATTGAATGAATATGGTTGAGGGTGTAAGAAAATATTGTTGAGAATGTAAGAGGGGTTAATGCCTTTGTAAGAGACAAGATGGCATGTAAGAGGGATTAAAAGCCTTTGTAAGAGGTATTTATGAGTTTGTAAGAGGCTATTTAAAACCTTCGGAGGGAAATTGAATGAAGGGGTGGTTGGGAGGAATATTCTTAGGAATATGCCATTGTGAGGATAAATAGGCTATTTAGTTAATTAAAAGATGAATTTCAGGTGCAACCTGGTTAGTTGACCATGGGTTTATTTAACTTTAGGGGAGTTAAAAGCTAGAGGATTTGCTAATGAGGATTAGCAAGTAGCTTAGGGTTAATTAATTTATAATTAATTAAGTTGGATGGGTTAGGGGTTTGTGACATTTAATTAAATAGTTTGATTTATTTAATCAAATGAGAGGACTTAGGGGGATTTAATTAAATGATTTGATTTAATTAAATAGGATGAACATTAGCGAGAAGAAAGTGAATTAATCCAATAAAGTTAATTATCTAATTAATAGTGGAAGTTGATGAAATATAACTAAATAATACAAATTATTTAATTAAATGGTTAGTCCAGAAGTGTTTTAGGAAGAAGTGATGTTAATTGATCAAAATCAGAGGCATAATAGCAATTAGGTTTATTTAAGTTTCTATATTTTGCCCCTCTTTGAAGTGAGGTACCTGCTGCGTTGGTTCAAAGAATATCACTACCAAGATCAAAATTCAAAAAAATTCTAATTTTTTAGATGCCTCATTGTTGCCTTAGTAGAAAGAATTATGCTACTACATTTCCCCCTTGAGAGATCAGGCGAAAATTTCAATTTTTGGATTGAGCTCGTGATAAAGATTCAGGATCAATTCAGCTCATAGAGGACTAGAAAGCTCGAATGTTTGATGTAGACAAATTTGATGATGTATAGATAGTAATCGACCATGGGTAGCCTCATGTATATTTTGATATGTCACACATATTTTGGATAAAAATGTTAGTAAAGATAGAAGAATAAGAAGAATATGATGGATGGATGAACCCTTGAGTCCAAGAAGATGCAAAAGTCCAACAAGTCTTTGAATCGTTGAGACTTTATTAGATATGGTGATGAGTGATGATGATTTTCTTATCCAGGGATTGGGACACGAATGGAAAAACTTTCCTTATGTTTGATAAAACACATAGATATGATGCATCAAGGTATAGACAATCATGATGGCGTGGTATCTAGTGCGATGGACTTTGATTCAACAAACAAATAGGAGTATCCTTATTCACACCTGACATACAAAAACCTTGCTAGGATGTGTTTCAAAAGATTTGAACATCTTAGACCAAAACATGAAAAGACATAATCTATCAATGTAATAGTCAACAAGCTATCCAAAACACCTTCCATACATACCTAACAAAGCAAGTATTCATCGAGGTTATATTACAAGAACATCAAAAAAGCAAAGCAAATGAAAGATAATGATTAATGCCCCATTCCTTTCTCTCTACATCATTTTGATATACATCATCAATAGGTCATTGGAATAGTCACAAAATAAGATAATTCATAAGAAAAGATCAAATAAACAAACAAACTAATGTTCTTCATACCTCTAGCCAAGGGGATGTGTGTGAGGATAAGAATCCAAAGTGTTTTGCCAAATAGATAATGCCCATTGTAGGAAGGATACATCCTACGACATGGTAATGGATGGTGGAAAGTTGATAGGTTTTTTGAAAGGCTGTTGATATAAGGTTGATTGACATGTTTGCTAAAAAGATCAGGAGTTTGATTTTGCATTTAAAAGTTTGTTGTTTCAATTTTAATTTTATGTTTGAAGTTTGCTTTTGCTGATTGTTGTGGTCGTTTCTATTTTTTTTTGCAAAGGATGAAGGTGATGATTGATTTATTATACCTGATTGATTATCATGGGTGAAGCGAAATGAGATAGTTGTATTTTTTCAAATATTTGGATGTTTTTGTAATGTTTTGAGGTTGTTTCTGGGTTTTGTGTTTTGAAATGTTTTTGTGTTTTTTGATTTATGAATGTTTTTGTGTTTTTGTGTCTCGGGGGCTCATCAATGTTTGCCTTGCCTATGTTTAAGCTCAGAGATGACATAGTTCAAAAACCATATTTTTGACTTTTTCTAACTTTTTTTAATCTATTTTGGGATTTTGATATGATTTGGATTTTTTATTTTTAATTTTGCATAATTTTGATGATTTGGATATGGATATGTGTGATGATATCAGTGCTATTTTGGGATTTTTTGAAAACAAAGCTAGGGTTGATTGATCTGATTGATGGATTGATGATGATAACATTGTTGAGGACACACAACAATGCAAGGATGGTGTTAAGCAACATAAGGATTGGGAAGGATATCCCAAGATGATGATGGATTGATTGAACTTGATTCATCAAGATTTTGAAGCTCAGCTTCGAACAAAAGTTGTTTTGAATGATTTGATGTGATATTGAAGCACACGTTAGATGCAACAAATATTGATTATTTGGATCAATGTTCGATGAAAGATAAAGCTTGATAAGGAAGATTTTCTCATCAAAATATGCCATGGGCTAGTGATTTGGATTTTTTCTCACAAATTCTTTGACCAATTTGATTTTAAGTTTGCCAATGCTTGGAGCACCAAATAAGTTAGAAGATATAAATCAAGATTTATTCCCAAAGCAAGATGTAAATATCTGCCCCCAATGTCTAGCAATGTATGGAATGCCATGGGTGGATTCTTGGATAGATGTATGGATGGATGGATATGGATTATCTTGTGATAAGATAAGGTGTTCAAATAAAGAATGGTCATTTGGATAATGCTTCATGGATCAAATAATGTTGGGTAGGATAGGATCAATGATAATGACCCATGTCAAGATGTTTACCAAAAGCAAGTGTAAAGTGTACACCAAAATTTTATCAAGATCAAGATAATTTGGAAGATGGATGCAAATATATGAAAATGGATTGGATAAGTGGTTTATGGATGAATGGATTTATTATGGATAAGATGTATTGAAAAGGTGATAACAAATAGAAGAGGGAGAAAAATGGATCGCAAGAATCAGATTTCTTCGACTGCCGGTAACGGTCGTTTTTCAAAATTTTATGGTCATTCTAAGTGCTTTCATGGTGAAAATCGGGGGCAAAGGGATGCTTTTCTTGGTAGTGTTTTCCATAATGGGCATTGGGGTTATGAAAATGAGGGCATCCAACCTTTTTCTCATCTTAGGAGATCTTTGATCAGGGTACCACAACCTTCCTTTGATATTTGTGCTTCAGAATATGATGTTAGTGATAGCTCTCATAGGTTTCGTTCATGGGTTGAGGTGGTTTCCAATTGGAATTGTTTAGTAAATTTTCCTTCTAAAGGGCCAAACAAAGATCGTGTTTCCCTCAATCCAAATCTTGAGGGTTCTATTCATGTTTCTCCAGAGGTTGCTTCTCCTACATCGTTCCCAAATAATATTCCTATTTTAAATAAAGATTGTCATCACCCAAAAAAATTCCCAAATGATGTGCCAATCAAAGCTGGAGCTTCCTTCAATCCAAATCTGGAGGATTCTGATTATGTTTCTCTAAAAGATGATTCCCCTGCATCGTTTCTGAATAACATACCTAGGAAGCATAAAGATTGTTATCAAATTCTTAACTTGCAATTGAACAATGCTAAAAGGGGGAAGATCAAGCAAAATGTGCAAAGCAAGGTTGAGAAAAAGTGGGTCTGTAAAGACCCCATGAGCAGAGGTTTTGATCAGCATAAGGCGTCTAAGTTTTTTGTTACATTTCCAAAGGCTTTGTTGCAACCTCAAATACAAGATTTGTAATCTCTTGCTCTCATTGGTAAGTTCTGGAACTTTATTCCTGAAATAGATCTTTGACAAAAATGGTCTTTTGATGAATGGCAGGATATTTCTCAAGTGTTCTATCTTGACAAGGGTGAAGGATTTTTTGTTGTTATTTTTAATTTTAAGGAAGCCAGGGATTTTGTTCATCATACCAAATCTTGGTTTTGCAAGGGACATGACCTTTATACTATTCCATGGTCCCCAAAGTTTAATCCTTCTCTTAATGCTGTAAAGTTTGTTCCCCTTTGGATTCAGTTGCAAGGCTTCCCTTTGGAATATAGAGAAATTAATCTTATTGAAACATTGGGAAATAATTTAGGGATTTTTCTCAGACAGGACTTAGATTTCTTTTCTAATCCTTCACATCCAGTAAGGGTTTGTGTTCTTTTGGATGTTTTAATAACCCTCCCTTCTCAACTAGTAATAAATTCACATAATGGGGTGTGGAATTAGTCAATTGTTATTGAGCATCCAAAGGAAGTTTGTTCTCTTGTTCATGTCAAAATGCATTCTAATGGAGTTAAAGGTGGTGATTCAAAAAATGCATCATGTGTAGATTTGGAATTTCCTTCTCAATCCTCTGATCCGATTGTCTTTGAAAAATCTTCTCCTTTGGTTGTTAAGTGTATTTCTGGTAATAATGATGAAATGGTTCAAGATTCAGTCTCATTCCTTAAAGGGTATCAATCTATAGCGGGATTTGTTAGTTCTTTGAATGCAATGGGTAACTTAAACCAAAAGGTGGACAATTTGGTTCTTTCAAAGTATGTTGTTTCAAGTTTAAAATATTAGGGTAATTCTGTACAATCATTTATTAATGGCTCTGATGGTTGTTCTCTTTTCTCTGAATTTCCCTTTTTAAAAAATCTTGTTGTTACTATTTATTTTTCAAAAGAATGGTTGAGCACTTATTGTTTGGAATTAAGTGTGTTTCATAGTTCACTTTACCTCTATTCCCTAGATTTGCAGCATGTTTCAATTCAAGAAATTCATCATATAGCAAGGTTAATTACTTTTGGGGCTCTAGGGTGGGTTGTGAGAATTTTGATATGCCCATCCCTCTCCAAATGGACAATCAAATTTTGCGACCAGGGGCTCTTTGTGAAGGTGTGAATGATAACACCTTTGATCATTTAGATTCAAATGTGGCTTTGGAAATTTTTGTTTCTAAGTCACTATCGATAGTTGCAAATCAATCCATTGATGAAATTTCATTTGATGTTCTGGGAGAGGATGAAATTTTTGAAATTCCACAAGATTTATCCATTTTACATTCTCCTCTGTCACCTTTAGATAGCAAAAGTGAGGATTGCATTTTTGAAATGTCACAATCATTATCCATATTGCAGGCTCCTTTGTCACTTTCAACTAACAAAAAAACTCCTGTTAAAAGGGGTAGAAAGTCATTAGCTGCCAAGTTACAAGAGGAAATTGAGGCTGGTTTATAGTCCACTTTGAAGGATTCTTTTGCTGGGTTTGACAAACAGAAAAGACCAAGGAGAGCATGTTGCTCTCCCAAGGTGTAATGCATTTAATTTCTTGGAATATCAGAGGCATTAATGCCTCTGATAAGAGGGCTCAAATCAAGCATCAATTGGATACTTGTGGAGTAGATGTGGTTATTCTTCAAGAAACAAAAA